>OZ023326.1:81598304-81620804 GCA_964007535.1 Brachyptera risi
CCTTTTAACATTAGGCCGTTTTCACCATGATGGAATCAGCGCGCTTTCGTGTACATTTGTGAGATTCGCAATTTCAAATCAAATCGTATGTATTGGGCTCGTATTTCAATATATAGTACATAGTTGTACAATTGCATTGATTTTAATCTTTCTTGTAGATGATGAGTAATTATCCAGTTATCAAATGGTAAATATAGCAGTAGGGCTCTTGACTAGGGGTCTAAATGCTTTTACAGACGTATTTTAAATTTAGATTGGCTAATTCAAATGCAATTTATCCCGATATTGTTTAATGCAGTTGGAAAGAGCTGGATTCACAGATTGCATTACATCTATTACTTGTATAGATCAACACACAATAATACCAGCAAATCATCATAACATTTGTAAGGCGGCATCCCTTTGATATACGCATGGTGCGAAAGGAAACCGCCATGTTGCTTATCCCGTTACGTTATTGATAGTCATAGTTGGAAGCTAGTAATAGTGAATATTTTCACATTACATCATTGTTCAACAATAATCTTCAATAATTATCTTTCATCCATAGCCTTAATTGGGGAACAATGATTTTGTATCAAGTTTCGATGTTATTAAAAAAAAAAAAAAAAAAATCACTTTCATCAGTTCATGAAAAATAAATCTGAACAAGTATTGAAATTCATTAAAATCACAAATTACGAAGAATACAAGTATGGCACTGGAAATTAGAACAGTTGGGGGTAAATGTACATCAATTATAGTATTGACAAAAGTAATACAGCTTATAGTCACATTCGCAATTAGCAGCTGAGCAGCTGATAACTGAAACTAATTTATTTCTATGTTTCAAATATACCCACGTGGTTTCCCCGTTGTATTTCTATATTCATGATTCACTATGCACACGCATTCATACTATACATTTTATATATATATATATATATATATATATATATATATATATATATATATATATATATATATATATATATATATATATATATATAGAGAGAGAGAGAGAGAGAGAGAGAAATAGAAATATATATACATATATATATATATATATATATATATATATATGTTTATATATATACATATATATATATATATATATATATATATATATATATATATATAGATATACATATATATATATATATATATATATATATATATATATATATATATATATATATATATACACATATATATATATATATATATATATATATATATATATATATATATATATACATATATATATATATATATATATATATATATATATATATATATATATATATATATATATATATATATATATATATATATATATATATATATATATATATATGAACACATATAAACGCCAACCTGTGGGGCTTTGTGGAAGAAGATTCATTCTGTTTGTAGTGTATTATTGCTTTTTTTTTTGGAAATTTCGAAAAAATGTATAATGAAATAATCCCTCAACATATACTGTTAAACTTATTACAAACAACACGTCGTATTATATCGGTGTCTAGACTGAAGCTGTTGAATAAAACGGCAGCAGTCGTATATCATACAGCACAGCGATTGATGATTATGTATAAAATAATGAAAAATTCATAATAATTAATGACATTCAGAAATGAAAAGTTATGATTTTTATAATGATAATATAAAAGAATCTAAACACCACTGGTTATGTCTTCGGTTTACAGGCGAGCCATATGGCGTACAGATAATGCCGTATTTCCGTGTGCAAAAGTCTTACAGGAAAGTGAAGCAGGAAAACAATTTGCTACGTCACGCTCATCGGATTAAATATGACGTTTATCGCAGAGAAACGGTTTCAAACATTGCGATATAAGTGTCGATTTACGGCTAAACGATCGAATTCCAACACGGTTCAAGAATCGATCTGACATTTTTGAATCACATATGTGATGAACTATAGGCTTCTGTCAAGTGACGTCACCCATTGTTGAAATTGACAGACAACAATGTCCACCAGTTGGAAATTGACCAATCAGAATGTTTGGTAGTCCACCAGTTCGCTGTGTTGCTATGGTAACTATAGGCTTCTGTCAAGTGACGTCACTCATTGTTGAAATTGACAGACAACAATGTCCACCAGTTGGAATTGACCAACCAGAATGTTTGGTAGTCCACCACTTCGCTGTGTTGCTATGGTAACTATAGGCTTCAGTCAAGTGACGTCACTCATTGTTGGAATTGACCAATCAGAATATTTGGTAGTCCACCAGTTCGCTGTGTTGCTATGGTAACGATTGTTTGTCATTTGTTACTTGACAGAAGCCTATAGACAAACGCAGCAAATGCGATGTAAGTTTAGCGAAGTATTTATATCGAAAACTCTACACACCTTGAGTCGTGTGAAATTCTCTCGACTTGGCATCGAATCTAGAAAGCCGTGAATGTCGACATCATGGTTCTGCCACGATGTAGTGATACCAACCAATTTCAAGGGATTTCAAGAAGATTTCAAGGGATTTCAAGAATATTTCAAGGGATTTCAAGAAGATTTCAAGGGATTTCAAGAAGATTTCATGACAAGTGTACACCAGATCCTAGGAGTTGTTATAACCACTCGTGTAAACCCTCGTGGCGGATTATGCTATTTACTTTCAAATTTGAGATTCAGTTTTCCACATTTTGTATGTGTCCGATATCTTTTCACATTTACTGACATATTTGTTCTATTTATTTATTGTACAAAGTCGAATTGACCACTAGTGATAGGCGTGGCTAATCGCCAGGCCACCTGTATCTATACTTCATGTGGGAATTTAGAGATACTCTGAAAGATAAATGTCAAATTTCCCACATAACAAAGCCCATTTGATTGGATGTTCTGTTTTGTGACGTTTATGGGCGGGTCAATCACTAGTCGTCAATTGTTGATGAAGTAGCGAATTTTCAGCTGGATTGTCTCAAATTGTGTTTTAGCTGTGGACTATTTCATGTTTTGAAGCAAGGTGATAATTCTTATAAGATCCCGTTGGGTAATCTAGAGCTTACATTATAAAGATTTGTGCAAAATTTCAGCATGATCGGATTTACGTCCAGCTGTTCATGCAATTGAAAACAAAATATCTCCGTTGGGACAAAACATTCTCCACAGAATCTTACCGTTCGTTGAAAGAACGACAAATATTGTGTGCACTCACATAAACCATAGATATTATTTTACAGGGATACGTTACTCAACGTTAAGAAGGCGTACATATTTGTGCCTCGGCAGTAAATTCACACCGCTTTGCAAACCGAGAAGTTTACGTCATATTCGACCTAATATAGAATGCCTAATGCCTTGCTTGGGTTCTATTTTCAAATGTTTAATATGGCCGCCGAGATTGTTGTTGTAGTAGTAGTAGTGGTAGTAGTAAGGGTTTGTTTATTTATCATTCATTCACATAAAACATTAGGTTCACATTTTCCACAAAGCCCAACATAAGGCTTATCTGTGGATTAGACAGATAATAATAATAACGAAGAAAGAAAACACTATATTTGCATATAAAAAAATTACATTGCGCTTGATTAAATTAGAAAGGTAGAATATTAGTTGGATGAGCGAAGCGAAGACTCAATTTCACCATACCCGAAAAAAAAGTCCTTTTTTTTCGCGCTCTACAGGTCAGACGAAAATTTAAAATCAGTTGAAACTTGGCACACACAAGTATCATCATCTAATACTGTAATAATGTATAGTTTTGAGGCGCGATCGGTTGAACCACTTCTGAGAAAACTCATTTCAAAGTTTTCAAAAATCCAATGAGAATAACCCAGAGAAAAAAATTAAAATCAAATATTTCATCCGAGAGAATTCAAATTCTCAGGGAATTTTAATTCAATAATGATACACATTATTCCGAACTTTCACTCAAATCGGATCAGCCGTTTTGATGTAAAAAAAAAAAATGTAATTTTTTTAAATCACTCAAAGCTATTAAGATACCAATTAAATCCAAGCCACAGGTGTCACCTCCTAACTGTGAACGATTGAAACAAAGCCTTCTTTATTATCATAGAAATCAATAATGAAAAATAAGATGGCAGTGATGTAATGGTTTGGATCTCAAGGTGTATATATATAATAACCAATCCGAAAATAAGTCGATATGTTCCAGCTCATCCATCAACGCGGAAACACATAACGCGTTTGCCTAATTTAAATTAAAATAATGACCTTGCATTGTATGTATATATGCATCAACGTGCAATTCGACAACTTGCTGTCTGAACAAGTTTTCATTCTTGTGGAGATGTATATTTTAGAGATTCATGCAGACCACTTTTTATTAAAATAAAAATAATGACCTTGTATTGTATGTATATTTTCAACTGGGGGTGAGCGAGCTTAAGAATTTGAGTTCAAGTCGAGTTCGAGTTTGAGATAAAATAGTGAGTTTCGAGTTCGAGTGAAAAAAAAATGGTAAGCCGAGATTTGTATATCAGTATAGCAACCTATGAGCTTTGAAATTCTGGAAAAAAATCATGTTTCATATTTGAAACAATACAAAAAGTGCATACAAATTTAAAAAAAAAATGGAGCTCGACATTTTCGAGTTCAGCTAAATTTGAGCTCGAACTGGAAACTCGAAACTAGAACTCGTAAATTCGAGTGCTGACACATCCCTTTTTAAAATGTATTTTATTCCTTATCCTCATTCCTCATCCTTATTCCTTATCGAGAACTCTATTCCAAATGAAGAACAATTAAACACGGTATGATGACAGACCTCAAACTAGGAAGGACAATAATTGTATTTATTTAGAATTTATTTAGTATTTATTTCATAGTAATACAAATTGTACAAGTAAATACAAAAATATACATTATACAATAGGTATTCCTTACTCATGTAATTAAAGTCTTAGACTTATGATTAAGTATTGAAATTTGTCAGTATACAATAAATGAAATGATGAATATTTTTTCAATAAAGCTAGTATAGTATGTTAGAACAGAATGTACATTTGCAGTTTCTTGCTCTTTCAAAATTTCAGGCAAAAGATTCTTTGACGCCCTTCATTTGAAATTGAAACGTATGCATACTGCATACAGTTCAAGCATGCATTGAAAGTATCTGATGAATCTTTCTGAAGTTTTGACAAATTCTCCAACTGTGTCTAATTATAAAAGTGTTTCATACTTTAGCATGTCACAATACAATGTGTGATGAAAGAGATGCATATATCAAGAAAGTGAAGAAACTGTATTGATTATTCATATTTAAATTAGGTAGATTATACATAATATTCAACTGGCCTTTCCAACATCACCATGTGATCAATTGTGATGAATAAAAAATATTATTATTATCATTATTATATTACTGGCTTGGGCGTCATAGTTTGATACAGTCAAAAGACGTCTGTTACCCAATATATTTACAGAGCGAGGGGTGAACAGCCAGTAAATTTGGTGTACTGTTCACCTGATTTCAGATTTCAAAGGATTTCAGGGATATTTCACGGGATTTCCAGAAGATTACAAGGGATTTCAAGAAGATTTCGATAGATTTCAGGAAGATTTCATTACACCACATTTCAGGAGTTGTTTGTTAATCCCTCGTTGCAGAGTGATAAATCTTAAAAGTTGAAACCAACCTATAGACATCATTTTGTCTGTCAAAACAATCAGAATATATGAGATAATTATGAACCAACTGTGGAGTTTAGCTCTGAAAGACGTGTGATCCGACATCAAAGAGCTTACAAGGATGTGTTTGTGCAATGCACACAAATTTCTCTAGTGGTGATCTTAAAATAGTCGTTTATAAAAGCATTGCTATCGACTGAGGTGAAATCATCAAACACTTCCAATTGAGAGGTGTATTTAACCAGGTCTAGGTTCAGTTCTTAGTCTAGCTTGTTGAGTCTCTACATAGGGCCCTGCGGCGGACCTTATGTACGTGTGCAATAATAGTAAAAATTATAGAATATTTTATAAATAATGATAAAAATGATAACACTATCATAGAACACTAGTAATGGAAATGATAATTGATGGATACTACTGATGATAATAATAATGATAGTAAAGAAACACGAGTGTCAAAACGGGTGAAATCAAGACTCATCTTGATTTGCTGGCTTAATGAATAGGATTTCGTTGAGAATAATGAATATAGACAAGTAGTCAATCGTATTTTTTACCAGCTCAAATCTCAATAGCCGCAGCATGTATGGACTATATAAAGATATAAATCGACTGTATATATATATATATATATATATGAATATATATATATATATATATATATATATATATATATATATATACATATATGTATATATATATATATATATATATATATATATATATTCATATATATATATATATATATATATATATATATATATATATATATAAATATATACATATATATATATATATATATATATATATATATATATATATATATATATATATATATATATATATATTATACATATATATATATATATATATATATATATATATATATATATATATATATATATATATTGTATATATATATATATAAATATATATATATATATATATATATATTGTATATATATATATATATATATATATATATATATATATATATATATATACATATATATATATATATATATATATATATATATATATATATATATATATATATATATATATATATATATATATTATACATATATATATATATATATATATATATATATATATATATATATATATATATATATATATATATATATATATATATATATATATATATATATATATACACATATGTAGAAAAATTTAAAAACTGTACGAATGAATGATAGTAAATTGTGTATCCATATGTGTGAATATGCGGAAATGTGTGAAGAACTTTGCACTGTAATAACTATGTTCAATTAAAAATCAAGACTGTATCTAGAAATATATTCCCATCTTCCAACACCTTCTCCTGGAGTCTTATTCCGCCAGTAATTCCACAAGCATCTACTTCAGGAATGATATATTATTATAACACGTACCGGTCTTTTGGCACTTTCGAATACAGTGTGGGCATTTAATAGAAAAGAAAAAGCGTGTTATAGAAAAGCTATATATGTTCGTGATCTGAGTTGAATAAGAAATAGAGAGAGAAAGAGAAACAGCTGTTATATAGTGTGGGGAGTTCAATGCGCGCGTACAACTGATGACAGCCTTGACTTTGAAATCAATGTTATCAATTCATTTAATTGGTATTCTATTATATATTTGTTTTAATAATATCAGAATGGATAGGGCAAGTGAATTGGAGGTTGATAAACAATGTATATTATGGTGTAATTATGGTTTATTCTTCATTTTTACGTGTTGGGGAGATTGACCGTAGGATAAATGGATAAGCGTCAGATACAAAAGTTTTTGAATGAGAAAATATGAAAACTTTTTGGACATTGGGAAATTATTAAAAAAATGAAGAATAATTTCTACACACCGAAAAATAAATTTTGGAGATGCACCTCTTTGAGATTTTCAGATGATAATTAATTTCGAATCATGACAATGGAATTTAATTTATACATTTTTCAAATATGTATAATATATATTATGAATAATTTGAATAATGAGATGGATCTTTCTATTTCATTTGTATGCCAGAAATAAATGAAATGAATCAATCATTGATATAAAGTTTAATGATAATTCGATGATTCATGAAATTGCACAATCAATATATCGTTTTAACTAGAACTGATACTGAAGGGGATTGATAGATAGAGATGCGTTCGACCTATTAGGAACTGAGTTGCCGTGTGATGTACTATAATGACATACGACCAATTATTTTACTCCTAATTACGACTAATTATTATATAACCCCTACGAGGCTGATCCAGAGAATGGTGTAATTGGTCGTGAATGCCTCCTTAGCTCAGATGGTAAGAGCAGTTGCGTATTGAGCAATAAGTCCGGGGTTCGATTCCCCGACGAGGCGTTATTCTTCAGTGATAATAATTGCCATTCTATCAACATCATGTGCTTTACGTTTTAACAGAAAGCAATGTTATCATATATTTATATAAATATATATATATATATATATATATATATATATATATATATATATATATATATATATATATGCATATATATATATATATATATATATATATATATATATATATATATATATATATATATATATATATATATATGCATATATATATATATATATATATATATATATATATATATATATATATATATATATATATATATATATATATATATATATCGGAGTTTCAATTTAACGATACCTTAATTTCTTTCCCATGACTTTTTCTCATAACAGAAGTCTCATGAATAGATATTTGCCATTTACCTCTGAAATAATCAGAAGCAATGGAACTGGAGATCAGCCAGCATTGAAGATTTCATCTCCGCGGGCTGCCATCGTCTTCACGCGGCGGAGAGGGTGATTGTGTGTGAGAGAGAGAGAGAGAGAGAGAGAGAGAGAGCGAGAGAGAGAGAGAGAGAGAGAGAGAGAGAGCTGAAGAAGAACCACGCTGTCAGGAGTTAGATGGTTACCGGTGTTCAGAACAGCTGGACAGGTGGAATGGATGGTCAACGACCAATGTGAACAGTCTTAATACATTCTACTATACCGACCGTCGTGTATGAAGATCTTGTGACTGAAGATCCTAGTGTCAGTGTAAACATTGTAATTAATTAAGCGACAACGGTCGAGTGTGTTGGTGAACCGAAGTGATTCTTTGTGTGACAGTGATTTTTTTAAAAATATTTATTTGAGAAACTTATTGATACTGTTTTTTTGGACCTGGTTATTGAGGAAGGGAAAAAATTCATCGAATCTTTTTTAAAGGTAAGTCACAAATTTAGAATGTATTTCTATATAAAATGTTTATCAATTATTGAATATTTGTGAAAAATGTATAAGATGAATGAAAATGGTGGATTCAATGAAATAATAATGCGATTCAAGTTTCAAGTTTGGTCAAATTTTCAACGTCATGACCTTGGCGGCAATTGAAAAAAATATTTAATTCAAATATTAAATACAGATACTACGGCACTATCAATGAATGGAACACATTTGAATTTCTTTCATCGCTACTTTGATGAATAGAATCAATCAAATCTCATTAAATAAACAAATATATCGATTCTTTCATAAAAAGTCACAAATTTGGAGTGTATTTCTATAAAATATTCATCAATATAAAAGTTCAATTCATAAAACACAGAATGAAAAGTCTATGAGATGAATTAAAATAGTAGATTCGATAAGATAAAAATGCGGATTGGATTAAATTTTAAGTCTGTTTAAATTTTCAACGTCATGACATCGGCGGCAATTGAAAAATGAAAAATAATTCAATTTGAATATATAAAATACAGATACTACGGCACTATAGATGGATGAAATACATTTGAATTCTTCTCATTGTTGCTTTGTTAAAAATAAATTCAAAAAATAAATAAAATAAATAAAATAAAATAAATTTTAAATAAATAAATTCATCAAATCTTTTATAAAAGTAAGTCACAAATCTAGAAAGTATTTCTATGAAATGTTCATCGATATGTGATTATAAATTTCAAAATATGTGTTAACAATATAATATAAGATACATGAAAATAGTAGATTCAATAAAATAAAAATGTCAATTAAATTTCAAGTTTGTTTAAATTTTCAACGTAATGACCTTGGCGGAAATTGAAAAATGAGAAACTAAAAATGATTTCATTTAATTATAAAATACTGCTACCATTAAGTAATATAAACGAACGAAATACATTTGAATTTCTTTCATTGTTGCTCTGATAAATATAAGTGATACATACTAAATACCTGGTGAAGATGTTTGACATAGTTCCAAGACCTGAACTGGAACAAGTATATGTCCATCTTTCGCAGCTTATACATATAATAGTGAAAACTATGTATATTATACTTGTTTTCAAAGCAAGTTTTAGACACGTTTGAAAAAAATAGATCCAATATTAGGATAATGTCATCATGTCACCTGGCGAAAGCAAAGTCTGCTCAATAATTAATTAAACCAAACTAGTTTTTATTGATTATTAAAATTTAATATACCATTTTAAAAGCTTTGCTTCAGTAGATTTAATAGGAACACATTTTATTGGAATAAATTAATGAGCAATTTTCGTATATAGGTGTAGTCTGGGTTGTAGTGTAGGATGGACATCACTTTAATTACTATTATTAACTTTTCGTTGGTACTTTTTTGAGTACCGTAATCTGGTTACAGAGTGTAAAAAGTGGTTTTATAATTGAACTTGAATTGCGAATGTCAACAGTTAGAATGTCAAATGGAAACGTATATTGCTAGCACCGTTTGGAATTGAAATTCATACATTATTTTCAAATTGAAATGTCGAAAATTACATTTCCATGATTATTTTTCGTAATAACATCATCTGTTGTTTTTCATTTCTGTTATATATATATATATATATATATATATATATACATATATATATATATATATATATATTTATTCATATATATATATATATATATATATATATATATATATATATATATAATATATATATAATATATATATATATATATATATATATATATATATATATATATATATATATATATAAATATATATAAGAATATATATATATATATATATATATATATATATATATATATATATATATATATATATAGTTGATATGCTCTTATAAGTTTATTGACTTTTGACTTGAGTTGTTATACGTATGGCAAAAACCGTCTCCATGCATTTCAACCACCAACCTTGCATGATTTAGATGCAGGAAAAATAATATATATATATATATATATATATATATATATATATATATATATATATATATTATTTTTCCTGCATCTAAATCATGCAAGGTTGGTGGTTGAAATGCATGGAGACGGTTTTTGCCATACGTATAACAACTCAAGTCAAAAGTCAATATACTTATGAGAGCATATCAACTATTCTTCTCCATAATGAAGTGTGTGTAGATTAAATCTTCATTTGAGTTTTTATTTTCGAATTGTGTTAACAGCATTTGTCAGTTATAGCGTCTACAATTAATTATATATTTATATATATATATATATATATATATATATATATATATATATATATATATATATATATATATATATATATATATATATATATAGTGATTTCTTAGTGAGATATAAAACAAGACATACCACTTAACGTGAATCAATGATCATCCGTTAATGAGGTGTTAAAATGTGTTAAACAGTTAAGAAATTAGTAATGTAATGTATGTATAAGTATTATTTTACTATAATAATGTATAACTTTTTACTTATTATTTTATATGCAGTGAAATGCACAAGACGCTGCGCAGAGATGAGTCAACAAAATACTTTCTCACCTCTCAATCTGTGTAAAAAAAACCTAATGAGAAATAAGTATAGTTTATGTATTATTCAAATTATAAAATCAACATTATGAATATGTCGTTGAGGAGTACTTTTATGTTGTAAAAACATGTTTTTGTCAACGTCAATTCCTTACAAAAACTTTTTTTTCAATAACATCGAAACTTGATACAACATTTTTTTCCCCAATTAAGGCTATGGATGAAAGGTAGGATCGTTTGGACGGGGCACCACAAGGGCGATCTCACCATCCCATTTTAATTATTTAAAATGAATTAACTTCAACACCAGGACTGCGCTGTCTGTGACCATAATTTTTCGACGCAGATAAAAGTATTTCAGTTTCCGAAAGTCCGGAACACGTTTTGATTGAAAAACCGTTTTTATGATATATCCGGATATTACAAACATTGGTATTAAGAGTGAACTGAACACAAAAATGTTGATATCTTCCACTTTCAACTAAGTCTCTTGGTTAATGTTCACTCAATTCTTTCCCTTAACAGCAGATTTAAAGTTTATCAATACAAAAGTGAATTTAAAAAGTGGTGATGGGCCTAAAATAATTATGAAAATGACAAAAAATACCAAGTTTTTCTCAATAGGCCTCTCTTGATTGATATCCCTCATAATTGGAAGAGAATTAAAATAATGCTACACAATTGACACTAACCAATCCCAAACTTATAGTCATTTCTCAGTTCAATGTATTAACAGACGATAATGATGATCAGCCATCTTGATAACCAAAAGTCTGCAAGAAATACAGAAAATTAAATTACCAAAAGTTGAAAATTGATTCTGAAGAATATTCTCGTATCTCTTAATTTTATAATACAAATTGTTAATAATTTTCAACATTCATCACGAATATGTTTTATCGTTTTTTATGTGTTTTGTCAATATCATATCATTCATCATGAACCTTGTTTGTATAATTTAAAAAACTCGTATTCATTCTATTGAAGTTTATAGCGAGACACACTGTAATTGGAGACAACTTTCAAGAGCTTCCGGTTCCGTCAACCTTCACTTCTATTTAATTTTTTTTTATTGGTCACATACACTGATACAGAAAAAAATACAATTACAACAAAAAACATCCACAAAGCCATTAAAAAAGGCTTATCTGTGGGTTAAAATAGTGAATTATAAGTACAATTCAAATTCGGACGCATTTCTCAAACATTAAAAGTTATAAGGTAGTTGAAGTGAAAATAAAAAAGAGAAACATTGAGTGATTTGTTACATTCTACTAACGAAGTGTAAGGTATCTTTGATTACTATTACCAGTACATTTAAAGTTGTAAATTTTCACAAATTAACTTTTCGGAATGTAAGCTTATATTATAAATTATGATGTATAAAAAATAGAACTTTTAATAATCCAGTTATTTATTTGATAGCTACCGGTACCGACAATTGTCAAATCTATCACTATTACTGTACATTTGCACAAATTAATTCAGTGGAACGTCTGGTTTATATTCAGAATATATAAAAAATAAAATTTCCAATAATCCAGTTATTCATTTGAACAACTCATTGTTGTAAATAAATGTCTGTTTCTCACTCAATGCATAACACCATTCTGCGATATACACAAGAGTACGAACTATATTTCTCGAAATGATCATTGGGTGTTACACAGTTAAAAACCAACACAATTTGGTCTTATACAATGTCATAATCACAAAGATCTGTTCCGTTCACGGTATTGACTTTTCATAAAAGACATTGCTGTTTGTTTTTTTCAAAAGATAGATAGGGCTGAACCAGTGACTTCATGTTGATCGGAGTAAACACACAGTGAGGTGTATACCGTTCGTTTGTTGGCTATCGGGTATGCGGTCTTAGAATTAACCATCGCGTATTTATATCTATCGACGTATAATTATTTCCAGTAGAATTGTAAAATTATTGGATGAGCGAAGCGACGACCACCCATGCATCGCAATTGGGTCATTCTGTATATATGTATATTTGTTTTTTTTTTGTTTGCGTGTTTCAAGTGAAAAGTTGTCGAGTTTAGTTACTTCCTAAAATTGAATAGTAAGTTATAGGCGTTAATACCGTACCGTAACTCAGTGCTGAAACTTTGGTGTAATGGGCGTGAAATGTATTTAAGGCGTCCCCAGTTTCCATAGTGCACAAAGTTACCGCCAGGGGGATTTCAGAGTCATAAATGAACATAAAACATGAACCATGCAACATTTAGACTTCATTGAACTCAAAATTTACAATCAATTACAACTCTCAATTGGATCACTCAAGAGTTTCAATATGTTTAGAATTAAGGTAAAGGTATGGATTAAACAGCTGGTAAATGTCTAAAATTATTTTCAAACTTCAAACCTGAAACCACTGGGTCTGGGATATTAGTTGACATGGAATTTTTAAGAATGTGTGAGAAATTTTTATATGGTTCAAGTCTTTAAAAATTGTTTTGAATTCAAGAAATTGAATATTGACTATTCACTTATCTAATGCTATAACTAATAATGTCATAACTTTTACCACTTATTTAATTACCATAATACTGTCATCTTGGATATTAAATTTAATTCAATATTTTCCAAATTTCAGCCCACACACAGATAATTTTCTCTATGTGGGCTCCTTATCTTTATTAAAAAAAAATTGTGATATTAACAAATACATCATTTGACCAACACAATATTTGTCGAAAAAGGTAACGAGTCAAATTGTATAATAACAAGAGTGGAAAGATCACTTGTATACACTCGATAACACTTGATATTTTTTTTCATTTTCATTATATTATTTTATATATATTATATATATTATATATATTATATATTATATATTATATATTTTATATATTTTTTTGAAGCGTTTCTATAAAAATGAATAAAACGTACCATATTGTGAATGTTTATTATGGATCGACAATAATTTAGAAGTAGCTTCTCTGCATGGTGTGAAGCAGTTTCACTATAATATGTTCATCCGGAAAGTCACTGCGATCGTTTATATGTTATGTTGACACTGAAAATGTTGCGCCGTTGGTGAGCTCTCGCCTTAACAGTATGCATAATTTATCGAAGACCGTCAGTGTATTATGTACATTATTTTGAAATAACAACATTATTTAAAATATATCAATATCGTTATTTAAACAAGCAAAACAACTCAAACAAATAGGATGATTGAATTTGCTTGATATTTTCTTACAGAATTCATGATTCAATGTAACGAAATTATCATCTTCAGACATAAAAATATGGGTTAAATACTTATATATATATTTTTGTTTGTTTTGTATATATTTTTTTTTCAACAAATTTGGACGTTTATCGCCGCCTAATTTCATGCTCTCACCCAATTATTTTGAGCCCAATTGATGATTCAAAAGTTTTCACTCCGTGATATATGAAAGAGGAAGAATAAAATATTTTAATCTCATAGTTATATTTATTTGAAATTTATTAGGCTTATCTGTTACTGATGAATAAATTATTTCGATAGAAGCACGTTTTTTTCGATAGAAGCACGTGTCTTCAAAATCAATGGATAACGAATAATTGCACACCAGGAAAACACTGAAAGTTTATATTGTAAAATTCATGATACATGGTTATGAAAATGTGTGATTTCAATTTTTTTCTCAGTACAGTGCGATCTAATGCATAGCGTCAGATTCAAATGTAAACTAATTAGCCGACAAAATGGTGATTTGAACAAAAAAAAGTCTGACAGATTAAACGAAATTGTTAATTATTAGAATATTTTAATCACGCTTGTAGGCCTATATGCTGAGAGTAACCAATAGAGCAAAGTTCAAAAAAGGAATAACACGGTATAACTACGTAAGATATTTATTAGAAATAAGAAAGATGAGAAGATTATTTATTTCATTGAAAATCATAAGGAAAATATTCAGTTTGAGTAATTATAATAGAAGTACCGGTTGTTCATTAGACCATAGCCATAAACGTTATTTCTATTAATAAATTGTATTTTACATCTATTAGGCCTACTCGAAAGTGTGCTGTAAGCCTATATTACAAAAGCGCGTATAAACAAGTGCGAGGTAAAAAAAAAAAAACTTTCGTGTTTGCGAACTTCGCAAGTCATTATATGAGTTTGGTACCAGAATCCAGAGTAGGCCCTAAGTATTGTGTTTTCTGAATCGTTTTGAAAACTATGGCTAAAAATAAATTTGACATTTAAAAAGGTAATTAATCCAATAAAGGTGAACATACTCGACTTTTAAAAACAATTCTTCGGAGTCATTTGAATTTCTGGATACGAATAGTCGATAATTATGTGAAGTTATAATTTAATTAACCATTGAAATCTTTTTCCACACTATTTGCGTTTTTGTAGTTAATTATTTATTTATTTAATATTTGTCCAAAGTGAAGACACATATCCATGTTGTACAACAGTGGCTGAAATGTGCGTCATATGAACCGTCATGATAATTAAAAAAAGAACACACACATTTAAAATAAATATATAACTCATTATATAGGTCTACATTAATAGCATTTGATATCGGTGAGCTACGAAATAAAACAATATTACACATCAGTATATTATATACACAATTCTGTCCTGCTCTTTCGGTCCTGCTATATATATAATCATAAGAATGGTGTAATAAAACAACCTAAAAGATTTCGTAAGATAATAATAATAATAATAATAATAATAATAATTATGATTTTATTTCCTTTTGGATCATTACATGATATAATGGAAAGTCATAAAAAAGTTATATAACAAAAATTCAAAATATTCAATATACAAATCTCAATATGAACACACTTTACCAAAACTCATCTGATCTATGAAAGCATTTTTCAATCAGATAACTGCGTAGTCTTTTTTTGAATACAATTTTAGAATCGAGTTTGCTGGCATCTTTTAGCACAATAGGTGAACAATTAAAAAATCTACACCCAGCATGAACTGGACTTTTCTTGAAGAGCTCCAGCTTGTGAGCCTCCAAGACGTATGCGGATTTGTTTCTTGTGTTGAAATCATGCAGTTTGTCATGCGTTATACTGTCTCGGTTCTGTTCTCTGTTGTTACAGTAGTCCTGTTATAGATCACATTTTACATTGTCATATGATTTTTTAAATGCTGATTAAATTCAATTTCTTCCAGAAATTACCATCATCCTTATAATAACAACAACGAAATCGTTTGGAAAAGAATGAAATAAGAATAGATACGTAATTGGATCACTGGAATCTGTACCTCTTAAATTGAAACTTTTACCATTATTGGCCAATCGCGTTGCCATAGCGGTAGAACCAGTAGTTTTCTAACACGTTTGTAAATCTTCAGTTTGTGATGGAATCTCTTTTATTTATATTGTTTACAATGTTTAAATAGAGAGCTGGTTTCGTATCAATTATACTATAATATAGTAAATCACCACTAACCAACTATTTCATTCGTGGAATGTCTTGGAGCAGTTTTATATATATATAAATATATATATATATATATATATATATATATATATATATATATATATATATATATATATATATATATATACATATATTTATATATTTCATATATATATATATATATATATATATATATATATATATATATATATATATATATATATAGGCCCTATATATATATATAGGCCCTATATATATATATCTATAGGCCCTATATATATATATATATATATATATATATATATATATATATATATATATATATATATATATATGAATGTATATATCAATTGCTTCAGGGTTTGTAAAGTTTGCACTTATATCACCATCATTTCACATTCTCTGTAAAAACAACATTTATTTTCCTCAAATAGGTTACCTGGATAGTGAGTAAAAAAGTCCTGAAACATGTAAAACAATTTGTTCGTTTTGTACTTTTACTTCTGCGTTGCGTTTAACTCATTACCGTCACAATTTACGTTCAACAAGTAGACAAACTGGATTTAATTCTCATGCTAGGTAGTAATTAAATGTATAATAATTATCTTATAATGTCGATCCAAAGAATAATGGGCAAATAGAGAGTTATCTGAGTAGGATTGATGTAATTTTTCTAAATATGGTGATATAAATTAATATATTGTGAATTGTAACGTAATCAACAAAAATTGGTGAATAAAACTTCAATTTTATTTTTAAATTTAGCCCCTACTATCTATTCTAATAGAAATATAACTTGAGAATTGTCGTTATATAAAAAAAAAAAAATGATAATTAAAAAAAATATATATTTATTAACGCCAATAGATCTCATTCATCATTACAGTGCGTCGTTTACCCCCCCCCCCCCCCCAAAAAAAAATATATATATATATCACCATAGGCCCTAATATATACATTTACAATATAAGAACTATGTGTCCAAAGCCCAAACAAAGCCAAACTGAATAGTTTTGAATTATAAGAAGAATTGAATCATATGAATTATATAATTATATAATTATATGAATTGAATTATATAAATTATAATCATCCATATCCTTAATTGGGGAACAATGATTTTGGATCGAGTTTCGATTTTATTGAAAAAAAAAAATGAAGAAAAAAATATACAAGTATCAAGATAATGTCTGCACTGTTACACCTACTTCCTTCATATCAAACAGTCATAATCTGTACATACATTAAATTCCTTCATGAACACTTTTTCATAATAGTATTTACTTATAAATAATAAATGAAAAAATAAATTATTCATCTATAATAGTTACCAGCTAGAGGGTAAGCAATTGTGTGGGAGGATTGATTCACCATCATTTTCTTGTACTTTCTCATCTGTCCCAGAAAATCAGTATAAACACTATACAGACTTAAATATGCCTCTAAACTGAATTCGAACCGGAGGCTTCAACACTGGTTCTCGCAAGACACGAGTCTTGATCAAATCGTATCCCAGAAACAGTTATTCATGGAGGGAAATTAACATATTATGTTTTATATACGTAATAAAATTGTTGAAATAAAATCGCCGTTGCAAAGCAAACTTTGAACAAGTGAAAAGCTAAACGTTTATAATGAGATTTATCATTAATGTATCTAACTTCATGATTAATCTGAAAAAGAAAACTGATAATAATCCTGTTATATTCAATAAATACACAGCGTGTCGTTACGAACGTATCATGACATCCCCCTATTGATATAAATTTCAAACAAGTGAAAAGTTGAAAGCTGAAAATGAGATTCATTACTGTGTATAACTTCATAAGAAACCTGAAAAAAAACTCGTCATATATTCAATAACCATACAAAATGTTGTTTCAAACATATCATGACATCCCCCTACTGATATAAATTTTAAACAAGTGAAAAGTTGAAAGCTAAAAATATAATTCATCACTATTCATAACTTCACAAGAAACCTGAAAAAACCTTGTCCTATTCAATAACCATACAGAATGTTGTTGTCTACATATTATGACGACATACCCTCAGTGATACACACCATGACGTGGAGACGATATATAGTCAACGGACACGAACGCAAAACAAAAAGATTTATCATAATTCCTTCTCGGACTCAATGACCGCACTTCTAATTTACACCTCGTCGAATCCAGCTGGCCGTGTGGTGATCGGCACGCGTGCCTGCTCATCTCATTACCCGTCCAAGAGACCGTGACGGCGTATGAGTGGAAGTGAACAACCTCATATTAACAATATAATAGGCTTACGACAAAGGGTTGCGAAGATACAGGTGGTCGATGAGTGACGACTTTTGAGCCGTTGCTGTTTTTAAGTAAATAATTTTTTTTTTATTGCTCAAGTACGGTACCTAGGCCTACTTGTGATTGTATGTGTACTGAAAAAAGTTAGAAGGTTTAATTGTCAAACAACTTGTGAAAATTTATCCTCAAAGTACTTGTGGAGAATTCAAGTAGATTGGTAATGTGTGGATATGAGCTAGCGAATATGATAATAAATAATACGATTGAATGTTTATTTCCTCTCATAGAAATTATTTGGAAATTTTCATACAGCAATGTATTTAAATGTAGTGGTTACTTTTCTATTTTGAATTTTTTATGCATAGCTCTCTTATGACTTTCCATCATATCATGAGATGATCTACAAGGAAATGAAACCATTAATGGATGAGCGAAGCGAAGACTCAATTTCACTATACTCGAAAAAGAAGTGATTTTTTTTTCGCGCTCCACAGGTCAGACGAAAATTCAAAATAAGTTGAAACTTGGCACACACAAGTGTCCTTCATCTAACTTTATACTGTATAGTTTTGAGGCGCAATCGGTTCAACCACTTCTGAGAAAACTTATTTCAAATTTTTCAAAAATCCCACAAGAACAACCCGGAGGAAAAAATTCGTTGAAAATATTTCATCCGAGAGAATTCGAATTCTCAGAAAATTTTGATATAATAATGATACACATCATTCCGAACTTTCACTCAAATCGGATCAGCCGTTTTGATGTAAAAAAATATTTAATGTAATTTTTGTAAATCACTCAAAGCTATCAAATTAAAATAATAATATGAATAATAATAAAAATTATATTATTATATTTTCATATAATAAAATTACCGATAATAAAAATTCCCATTGAATTCAAGCAACAGGTGTTAAAAATTAACTGTGAACGATTAAAACAAAGCCTTCTTCATTATCATAGGAATCGATTAGGAAATAAGATGGCAGTGATTAAATTGTTAGAATCTCAAGGTGTATATATATATATATATATATATATATATATATATATATATATATATATATATATATATATATATATATATATAGGCCTATATATAAATGACCAATCCAAAGATATAAGTTGAAATAAGCAGCTCATCCATCAACACGGCAACACATAACGCGTTTGCCTAGTTATTATTATTATCATTATTGTTTTTTGTTCACTTTCCCAACAGAGAACGTATTAGTTTACTATCTACAGTTTTCCAACGCACAATATCATTATATTTGGGGTGATAAGATCGCCCTTTAGATGTCATTTACGAGCGATCCTTGTCCTCATAACTTTTAACCGTAGAATATCGACTTTGCGTCAAGTTTTCGATTTCAATAATGAAAAGCAGGAGTACATTTGTGTGCTGATGAGTTGGTTTAGGCCGATAATTAAAGCACTTGAAATAATTTATTCTGAGCGTAATTTAAACTTATCAACAGTCATAGTTAATTAACTATGTCGAGCTGAGCAACTGCAGTTCCTGATTGACCATCCATTATGAAATGGTAATTTTTTCATACTTTTGCCAACAAGTTTCATAGCACTGTATGCATATCTATTGTATTGCAGATGAGTTCATCACTATATACCAATTGTTAGATTCACATTTTTTTTTTATTGTATTTATCAGTCCAACTGATTTGCACCTATAGTACAAATAAAGGAAATATCAAATTTGAAACTAGATATAAAAATGAGTGGACGGAAAGAGATGATTAAAAAAGACAGATGAATATAAAGCATGTTTGTTTTACTCTACGAACATTCAATTGCGCCATTTTGATGCATAGCTATGATCCGGTTAATATGCTATTGATGATTTATTAGTATTTTTACTTTCAAATGCCCGAAATTCCAAAGAGGATTCAACTGGCAGTCAAGTGTTGGTTATCAAAGCTATTTAGTTTCACCAACTCTCAAAATAAAGCTATAACTGGACTTGGTTATAACGGGTCTTGATCAAATAAATAAATGAATACATATGAATAAATAATTTGTATTCGTGTTCGTGTTTATACAATAACAATAAATTTAATTAATTAATAAATTATAAAGAATATGTTCCGTCATTCATTTACTTCTGATGTTTGCTGATGCTATTACGCCTACGTACCACAACTGTCATCAGACATAGATAGAGCAGCTGGATATTGTATTTTCACTTCGAAATTAAGAGGCTACTTTACATCTCACAATCCATGAGTAAAACCTGCAGGGAACGAACAAAACAGGACAAAAAGCATCAATACAGGCATTTAGTTCCCAACACATGGTGGGTAAACGGTAGAACCAATCAGTATAATTCTTTTTGGAATAAAACAACAATGAGTATATCTGTGCCTCTACGTTAAGTAAAAATCATAATTTTATATCATATTACTCTGAAAAAATCGTAAAATCAATGAAAAACAGGTAGAAACATGTTGATTTTTGACAATTATTTTGAAAGGGTTGAAAACATACCACGAACTGAAGCTCTTCGTACGAGCACGTATTAAATACTGGTGATCATCTAACCGAAAACTGTATAAGTCAATACGATGGTTGGTTTTCCGTTGCCAACTTGGGCCCCGAACGTCTGCAATCAAGCCGGTATAGGCAAGATGTAAAGAGGCCTCTTAATTCAATTCATGTACAAGAAAATAATTCACCGTCACGCATTTATTGACTTCTTTATTAGATATCAGTCAGAAATATGTGAGCAGTTTCAATTTTCTTCGTAATGATTAGAATTCATAAATTATTCAAACCGTCAAGGCTTATATATAAAAGAAATTGGCAGTAAACTAGATTTGAGGAGTGAGAGTGTAAGTTTTTCTAGCTATGTCACACTAATTTATAAAAAATAAGAGATGGCTTGTTTATAGCAGCGGCTGATTAAAGTGACCAATATATCTTTTCATGTTGCTGGTAATTGGTATAATTGCCGAATGACCGGCGTTTACTGCTCGATGTATAAGGTTGTGAATAAGAGGTTTGGATTTTGCGAACATTTCTGTCACTTTTCTATACTACTAAAGCGTGATTGGATGAGCGGAGCGAAGATCAAATTCACCATATCCAAAAAAAAGTGCCTGTTTTTTTTTTCGCGCTCCACAGGTCAAACGAAACTTCAAAATCAGTTGAAACTTGGCAAACTCAAGTTTACTTATTTGATTCGATACTGTATAGTTTTGAGGCGCTTTCGGTCGAACCACTTTTGAGAAAACTCATTTCAAACTTTTCAAAAATCCCATGAGAATAATCCCATTTTAAAAAATTCGTGAAAAAAATCTCACCGTAGAGAATTCAAATTCTCGGGGAATTTTAATCTGATAATTATACACATTATTCCGAACTTTCACTCAAATCGGATGAGCCGTTTTGATGTGAAAAATA
>OZ023326.1:81625804-81638304 GCA_964007535.1 Brachyptera risi
TATATATATATATTTATACATATATATTATGCACACACAAACATATTTCCATGAAAATTTGACACAAAATAATTTTCCTCCAATCAAGGCTGAGGATAAACCGGTAGGATAATTCTCAGGATTATTCATTTTATTACATCAAAATCAGGTTTGTATGTTCTTTGTGCTTTTCCGTTTGTTAATGCCGTGGTACAGACCACATTGCTTGTCACACCATCACAATCTCCCGTTTTTTGTCATTAGTTTGAAACGTATATCTTCACAGTTTTGTTACTATATTCATACATTCATATACATTTTGGTTACATTTGAGAGAAATTCAATAGAATTATCTTGGATAATTTCGAATAAATATAAGCATCAATTAAATTATGGTGACATATTTAAATAAGAAAGAACAATATTTTAGCAAATCTTGAGTGAAAAATGAAACTTTTTCATTTCGAATTCGTACATGAAAAATAATCCGTAAATAACAAATGATGTAATACGAGTTTGTCATCCCGATCAAAAACGGCGCTTTGCGGTAATGTTTGAAAGAGATATTTAAGAAAGTTATCTCCGAAATTTCCCATTTTTTTTCGATTCTCATTAGTTATACATTCAAGAGTATAAATAGTAGGGTTAGGTTGATGATTTCTTTATAATATTAATGAACATAGACTGTGTGTATATAAATTGAATTTCTACCATCATTCAGCAGAATAACAATAACACATAATACTAATATTTGTAAGTAAAATCTTGGACTATGCAGAGAGCTACTCATATACCGCCATGTTTCCTTGTTGGAAGTGTACACGGTATAACTGAATTAGTACATATATACAATATATATTCATTTATATACACAAACTTACAAAGTATCTTCTATCACTATATAGGATTCCTGTAATTGAATCCGTGTGAATTTCATTCCCACAGACTTTTTGTATCAAATGTCTTTTATTTGCCGAGTTTTTCATAGAATCGTGACTATTAATTATAAAAGGAGACAAATATACGGGGATATAATTTCAAGATTGAACTTAATTGTGTGCACAAATATTTCTAATTTTACTGATGTGCAATTTGTGATGCATCATCTTCATCTGTTCTCATTTGTTTACCGTAGCAATCGCACGGACTCGTCATAGAGAGCATCTCAATCGATTGAGACAGTACATTTGTACAATCGTAATTGCTATAGTTGGAAATTGACCATGCTACTTTCAAACGGGTTTTACGGGTCTGAAAGTTATTTTAATTCTTGTTGATGAATTAATAGAATGGTGACTGTCCACTTTTAGTATGTTTAAATCGAACACAAAAATTGTTTAACCCTTTTAGATGCATTTGAGAGAAGATTCAATCTCGCATATAGAAAGAAATTGTTCATCAATAATGAAAACAAGAAATGTTCGTATTTTTAATCTTCAATTTCATGAGGAAACATTTCAATTGCACGAGAATAACAGCAAAAATAATTGACAAATAAATATCTTGTGACTGCGTTCGTTTGTTTATACTGTTCATTAATTGGTGAATAATTCGTATATAGAGTGTCGATTGGATCATTTCGAGGATGTTTTATGAAGAGAGATGTAATTTTTATTATTATCCAAGAACTTCATCATGGTACATTTCTATATTTATTATATATAAGTAATCAAATTGAGATCATTTTGTATCCTTGTTTTTGCCAAATGCATACAGTTTTGACAATAATTAACTATAGGAAACTATGATTGTATACGAACTGGGAAGCTATTCACAAACTAAGGTACCATTGTAGTATTATTCATAATAAACTATATATATATATATATATATATATATATATATATATATATATATATATATATATATATATATATATATATATATATATATATATATATATATATATTCACTCATATAGACCTGAAGAAGAAATAACCTTTATTGGTCCCTGACTATATCATAAAACAGGATAGCCATCAGTATGAAAAATACATAGAATGATATAGAGAAATGGATTGAAAATATGACATATTAATACATGAAAAGGGAACTGATCGAATAGAAAAAATGTAAAAACAAAGTAGGATTGAATAAAATAATAAGGAGATTTAGTGATTACAAAATTAAAAGTGATATAGTGAAACGTTAATTATACAAATGATTTCTTAAAATTCTTACGGAGTCTTTAAGTGCTGACATTCCGATTCGATATTTTAAAAAGTCACTTATAAAAAAACGTTTACAAAAGTCACTGAAAATATTACAAATTGTTCCCCTGGCTCCCACAAAAAGTCCGATAACTTCTATTTCCTTTAAATTATACATCTTGAGGAAGTAAGTAATAGTTGACTCATAAATCTTTTTTTTTCTCTTCATTGACCTCATCTGGTTGTTTCTTGTCTCTTTCAAATCTGATGGTACTCATACCTGGGATTGGATTATATGCAATAATATGAGTCAATTATTCTATTTTTTTCATCTTGTTGTGAATTAGGATCGTTTTCTGATTGCGACACACGATCTCAATTGATAACAGGCTTATTTCTCAAGATAATAATGCTATATTGGAAAGATTAGCAAAATAAATCGATCCAATTAAAAAAAAAATTCAGAGTTCAACAGAGTTTAACGGAGCTATTCTTGCATATCAAATTTGTACACAATTCCGGTATTTGTTCAATCGTGAATTTATATTTATGTGTGTTATAATCTACAAAAATAAATTTTCTCGTTTTTATTATACAATAAAGTATACAAATAAGTCAATTTAATTCAATTAAGTACGAGTATTATTTTCGAATCAAATTATTATATTGTCAAACGTGATTCGAATACGTACAGAACAATTTCATTTTTTTTGTGTGTTTTCACATTTCCTTATTGATTAGTCAAGAAATTCCCGACTAACGGGAAATGAATGGACGAGTAATAACAATAATATATTTCCTCCAATCAAGTTATATGTCATCGGTGGAAAAAAGTAGATACACAAAAATTAAAAGGTATGTTGTCTGAATAAGAAACAAACAAGTCAATTACAAATTAGAACGTTTCTTTTTAGCCTACACCATCAATGAATAATATACCAATGAATGGTCGATAACATTCGTGTGAATATATGTTATGTCGAAGACGCACGCGCAAAGTGAAAATCAAATTATATTCATAATGTATTGTAAAATTAATAACCAATTAGTTAATCACTACTATCAAATTAACTGCCAATAAATCTATCTTCAATAAATCACAGGAATTATATCAAATCTTTAATCTGAATAATTATTTTATGATATAACTAGAGTTATTGTTTTCTATACCAATCATTTAAAGCCATAAATATCCCGGATCCTAATTTGTATTTATGTCAGCCATACTCATAAAAATCAATACGGGTACACGTTAGGTTGACCGTGGCTGAATATCAATATGAAAATCAATAATGATTGATCACCGATAATAAAAAATAATTGTTTTCTCACCATATTCCATCTGATTAAAATAATTGAAATGAAATACAGGTAAGATTGTCTTTGTGGTGCCCCGTTCAAATGATCCTACTTTCATCCATAGCCCTAATTGAGGAACAATGATTTTGTATAAAGTTTCATGTAAATAAATATAAATATAATATATATATATATATATATATATATATATATATATATATATATATATATATATATTTATTTACATTTATAAATGGCATTATTTTAGGGTTTCTTTCGTCGTGTGTGGATTGAATTATAATATAGGTTGAATGAAAAACCTTGGATTATCTATAAACGTTTCAGTTTTAATGTTTAAATTCATTTATAAATAATTCGGGTCGTGAAAGCATAAGTTTCAAAAACCTCATCTCATATATATATATATATATATATATATATATATATATATATATATATATATATATATATATATATATATATATATATATATTCTCTCTCTCTCTGTCTCTGTCTCTCTCTCTCTCTCTCTCTCTCTCTCTCTCTATATATATATATATATATATATATATATATATATATATATATATATATATATATATATATATATATACATATATATATATATATATATATATATATATATATATATATATATATATATATATATATATATATATATTCTATCCACAAACTACCAGTAACCACAAAGCAATATGTGATTATTACAATGCAGGTCAATTTTCTCGATGACCTTTTCACATGTGATCACACTTCAAATAACATGATAACTACAGTATTGCTTTATTTCTTTTGATTGGGTTCAACGACGCACTATAATGATAACTAAGATATATTGGCGTCGAGTGAATGATTAATGAGATGATGGGATGATGAGATGAAGGTTCCTTTAATCAGGTATTGGGAAGGATAATGGAAAGAAAACGGTCGTGATCTATATTGTAGGAACCATCCCAGCATTAGCCTAGAAGGTGAACCTCGAATACCCCTAAATCCAACCAGATCCGATGTGCCCCTCTACCTCCCGGATCATGTGAAGCGAGCGCGTTAACCACTGAACTGGATGTGCCGGCAGTAATGCATTCTCCATGATATTTGTTATTCAGCTGTAGACTATCATTAGAACCTATAGAAACTGCATGGCTAAAACACTCAGTGCATAGTGACATCAATCAGGTACTTTCCTTTGCAAGCTACCAGAAAACAAGTGCAGTAAAAACAAATGTGACGATCATTCGTATGAATATGTGCAACTACGTGTTTTCTAATTTTCTATTTCATGAATGTGATTATATGGTATTCAATGGTGGTCTAGAAGTTATGATCATGGCTTTAGCTTTTATTGTCGATCGTGAAGGTCAATGTGTGAAAAGATCAGAGATCAGTATTCCTAGACTGTCACGATCTGTAAACAGCCGACCAGATCTTGAAATACTCATCTGTAATGCGCCCGTTCTACTACTATGCTACTGTGCTACTATACTGTGCAACTATTTTTATATGTCATTATTAATACAAATAAGATTCTGTCTTTAGATGAAAGGTTGCACGGAATAATGGAATAACAGAAATAACTTGAAATCAGAGACAGAATAATGAGATGAAAATGCATATAGGTAGATTAAATAATATTGCAATAAAACAGCATTACTGTTAGTGAAAGACTTGACGTGATTAAGAACAAACCGGCACAGTAGCTGAGTGGTTAGCTCACTTGCTTCGTGTGATCCGGGAGGTGAAGGGACATATCGGACCCGGTTCAATCCCCGCCACCGTCCATCTTTACAGGGGTTTTTCGTGGTTTCCCTCTGTAGTCTAGGCTAATGCCGGGATGGTTCTTACAATATAGGCCACGACCGCTTCCTTCCCACTATCCTTCCCACCATCCATATAAACCTTCATCTCATCATCTCATTAATCATTCATCCGACGCCAATAGATCTTAGTAATTATTAAAGTGCGTCGTTAAAACCCAATATAAAATTAAGAACAAATTGAATTAAACACTGATATCATGAACCTGTGATGGTTTCCACTCCAATTTTTTTTTTCGGGTCGACAGACGAGACCTCGACCGAAATTCTGTCACCGCGGTCAAAATCTGAGTCCAGGGTCCCGATTGCCTGTACCGCAACTATCGCTTTCATATCGAACTATATAAAACAACAATGCTATACAATGCTATACGGCTCAGTAGCAGTTGCATTTGTTTTGCACAAAAATGATAGATTTTGTTAGTTCAACAATGTCACCGGTACTGTAGCCACGCTTATCTACATCTAGTTCACAAGGAAATATACGCTAAATCGCGACAGGCAGTCGGGACCTTTGGCTCTGAACTGACCGCAAGAAACCACGAATGCCGTCCATGTTATTATAGTATGGCAGTCAGTATATCTTCTTTATATTATGATATAGTATGATAGTATCACGACATCGTGTATTTGTGATGACAGTCACGGCTTCTTTGAATCCAAACGAGCAATCTCTCAAATCTGGAAGTCGAATGTAAACATTCGTTCAGATCCTGAGGTCTATATATACCTTGGTTTACATTGGTTCAAAAGTGGGAATAAATTAAAACCCGAATTGCAGTACCACGATGTAGTGATAATAATAAATTTTTATTATTTTTTTCATTAGATTAATTTTGTCATTCATTTGAATAGTTTTGTACAATGTTATATAGTATTTTACGCTCATAAAATAACCACAATGTCTGAAACAGGCTTGTCTGTGGGTGTGCACAAATTACAAAGTATATGTACAGTACATGTGAGACATACAAATTAAATAAAGTGGAATAATAGAAAAGGTATCATAAATGGTAAAAATAACAGTTTAATAATATTATAATAATCAAGTAATATTTTTTTTCTATTCACACATTTATAGTACAAATTATGAAATCAGGAACTCTGCTACTAAATATCCTACAAAGCCTCTGATAAGACTTGTCTGTAGGCAAGTATTAACATACTACATAGAGTGAACATGATGTAACTTCATGTGTTATAATATAATATATATATATATATATATATATATATATATATATATATATTTATAATATATATATATATATATATATATATATATATATATATATATATATATATATATATTATATATATATATATATATATATATATATATATGTATTTATATGGTAAGATCGCCCTTGTGGTGCCCCGTCCAAACGATCCTATCTTTCATCCATAGCCTTAATTGGGGAACAATGATTTTGTATCAAGTTTCGATGTTATTAGAAAAAAAAAAAATATATATATATATATAATAATAATAATAATAATGGTTTTTACTATCGGAGACTGTACAAACAGTATGATATACGTCATGAAATACAAATATACATATAATAAGTATTGTTCAAGATTAGCTGAAAGCTAAAAAATCGTCAACAGAGTAAAAAGCATTTTCACATAACAGTTTCTTAACTCTGGATTTAAACGTAGGTAAGCTGGATACCAACATACATAACTAACTATACATACATAACATACCTTGATAATTTAAATTTAATTTGACTTTAGTCAGCGTCAACCAATTAGATTCTTTTACTGCGATTCAAGGGTCAATTTCCGTTACTTCTCTTTGCAATATAAAAAAATATATTTAATTATGCTTTTTATACACCTCACATTCTTCTCCATACTAATTAGAGGTTTTGATATTTAGATGATGTTTTTTGTATACTAAGATCTGCGAAGGTATAGGGAAATAATTCGTGACTTTTGTTCAGAAATATTTTACTAATAAGGAATAAATTACGAGGTTTTACTTGTACGGCCACGCATGCTGTTATAGATAGAAGCCGAACTACTCGTTGAACCGACAAAAGCATATCACTAACAAGAAATCTTAATCTGATATTCAAATAGATATTAAATAATCTAAATTGCTGACCGTAATGTACAAATCTTATAACTGTATTCATTTTTATTTGACACTTGTATTTTAAAGACATCAATTAAATTCCAGTATTTAATTAAAAAAGATGACAATTTGAAGTGGTTTTCAGAATTTTATAACACTTGTAATGAAATCCAATTATTTGCAATCGATTTATTTTGTCTCGAAAATAACATAATTTAATTGGATGAGTGACAGTGGAGACTTCCACCTTATGAATCTTTGTCTGTGTTTTTATGTTGTTTTTTTGTAAGCACTGCACAGGTCACATGGTTCGACTGATCAACACGGAACTTTTTCTGGACACGGGAACTTTTCCCAAACCAGGTACTATACGAATTTTGGGGATATTTGGCTCTACTGATTTCGAGAAAAATTATCACGAAATTGAAAAAAAAAACATAAGATTTGGCGGAACGGGAGTTTTGAAAAACACAAATATTCAAATTCTCATAGAATTCAAAGGTAGAAACGATTCTAATAGTACTACGCAAACGCGTTATGTGTTGCCGCGTTGATGGATGAGCTGGAACATATCAACTTATCTTTGGATTGGCTATTATTGATGAGCGTAGCGAAGTCTCCTTCCCACTCTTATAGGGCTTTGTCTGTGTTTTTTTTTTTTTTTTTTTGATTTTTGTTTGTAAGCACTCCACAGGTCGCAGGGGTTGACTGATCAACATGAAACTTTTTTGTACACCCAAACTCATTCAACTTAGAACTGTATAGTTTTTGGGATGAATCGGTCGGACCGATTTTGAGAATCATCATCTCAAAGTTTCTAAAAACCCCATAAGATTTGGCTGGGCGGAAAATGTTGAAAAATAAAATCTCTCCAAATGGAATGAAATTCTCTATAATTGTGTATACATGGATTTTACACATTATCACGATTTTTTAAGCAATTCTGATCAGTCGTTGTGAAGAAAAAAAATAAAATGACTGATAATATTCATAGAATATCTCATGAAAATTGTGACAGAATTAAGTTGTCGAGATTCACTGCTTTCTAGATTCAAGAGTTGACCAACAATGAAGTATTTTTTATATCTGTCAAGGTGTGTAGAATACCAGAGTCAATGAAGTGGCAAGACTAGAACTACTTCAACGACTTTTATAGCTTATTCAGATATCAAGGTGTGTAGAATACCAGAGTCGATAAAGTAGCAAGGGTACAACTACTTCAAGGACTTTTATACCTTATTCAGATATCTCGCTCATCTTACAACGCATATTTCGCGTTTGACTAGTATATATATATGTACACCTTGAGATCCAAACCATTACATCACTGCCATCTTATTTTTCATTATTAATTTCTATGATAATAAAGAAGGCTTTGTTTCAATAGTTTACATTCAAGAGGTGACACCTGTGCCTTGGATTTAATTGGTATCTTGATAGCTTTGAGTGATTAAAAAAAAAACATTATATATTTTTTTACACCAAAACGGCTGATTCTATTTGAGTGAAAGTTCGGATTAATGTGTATAATCATTATTTTAAAATCCCCTGAGAATTTGAAATGTTTCGGATGAAAATTATTTCACGAATATTTTCCTCTGGGTTATTCTAGCGGGATTTTTGAAAACTTTAAAATGAGTTTTCTCAGAAGTGGTTCAACCGATTGCGCCTCAAAACTATACAGTATCGAATTGAATGATGACACTTGTGTATGCCAAGTTTAAACTGATTTTAAATTTTTGTTGGACCCGTGGAGCGCGAAAAAAAAAAAAAAACGGTCACTTTTTTTTCGGGTATGACGAAATTGAGTCTCCGCTTCGCTCATCCAACTACCAATTCAGAATAAAATGATCAAATGCATTTTTTTTTAGAAATCAAATAGCTTTTCAGAGCCACGATTCACGGGCTTTTGAGCCAAAATAGATATTCCAGTCAAGCTGTGTAGACTTATGGTCGGCTTCCATACCTGCGTTATCCGGATTGCAAATATACTTCTGTCAAGTGACGTCACTCATTGTTGAAAGAGAGAGACAACAATGTCCACCAGTTGGAATTGACCAATCAGAATGTTTAGTAGTCCACCAGTTCGCTGTGTTGCTATAGTAATGATTGTTTGTCGTACTTTGTTACTTGACAGAAGCCTATTCGCCAAGAGGTTTAAGCCACCTTGATGATAAAACGACCAATCAGTGACGAAAGTTACGCGATTTCTGATTGTTGAGCTCGCCTCAATTCCACCGCCTTGCGAAACCGAAACGCAAATCGCATTCATGGAAGGCCAGCATTATAAGTTCATTAAAATTAGTAAAATCCCTAGGTCTATTTGAATTATCATATAAAAAACAACTTTTGGTGAAGCAAAATTCAGAGATAGTTTAAAAAAATCATGTTTAGCTTAGTTCTATAATCTGTCAGCTGTTTCTATTCTTGTTCCTTTTCCATTTGTAAATTTATAGTTATTTTTACTACATTCTCATTTGCATTCCAGTCATAACTAATAAGGTTAGGCGAAAGAGCAGATACTCATGTATCTGAACCTCGACGTTTCATTTTTGTTAAATAATCATCTCATTTTGAAATTCTTATATGTAAATTGTTATTTCTGTGTTTTTTGCTACTGTACTATACTCAAAAATGAATATATAGAGTATAATTGATTGAGTAAATTTCATGCAAGTCAAGGTGTGTATATAGCTTTCGAGTATATATTTCATAATTATGAAAATCTCACTGATTTTACAACGCATATGTACAACTTCAGTCTAGAATTAGATCCATTTTTGAACATTTTTGAAACGTCATCCGAAGCATATGCAGTGAATGACGGCGAACTGTTCCCTCGGGTTGTTCAACGTGCACAGAGTTGGAAACGAGCTGAAGTGAGCGTTAAAAGAGCCCGCATCTTAGACAGATTTACAGTGTGCACTTTCGCCACATATATCTCAAGAACTACAAACACTACGGACTTGCGGTGAAACGCAATGAATAAACAATACCCTCACAATTGGATATGCCTTATCGAAAATTGAAGAATAATTTTACTATGAAGCAATAATTGAATCAAAATGTGCCTAATTTGATGGTTTTTATAACTCAATACCCGGTCACCGAATAATAGTAGAAATAAATTACAAACGCACATCCTTAAGCTCAACTTTGCTTATCAATATTTGAAATTCCAATTCGTCTTTTATTCTACAGTTTTCCCAATTTCCTTGGCCAAAATGTGTAATGTAACTAGATTTTGTCCAAATTATGAAATTCAAAACTCCCCCATCTAGCGGTGGTTACTGAAACTCTCCCAATATTATCTTTTTTCCACTTTTCAACTCACAATCAGACTTTTAAACGCACATCGAACTTGGGTGGAGCATTTCGAAGAGAAACATTCTCAGCTAAGATGCGGGCTCTTAAGAAAACAACTTTGTTTAGATATGTTAATATTCTCGCGACTGTAATTTAGCTGCAGAAATGTGTGTAGGTATAAACTTGCAATCACGAATAAGCAATTTACCAGATGATTATCTACAGGGATATAGATAGAATATCTAGTAATTGCATATAATTCGATATATCTATAATGTGGAATATGTATGAGATGAAATAGGGAAATATAGAATCAGTTCGTCAAATAGCTTTTACGATTTGTTTCATTAAGAATGATACAATTACTATAGTTATTTATACGTAGATAATTGTGGTGAAATGGATGATTGAAATCGCATATTTTTTAATAACGTCCAACTTTGATCTCTTCTCTATAGTTGAAATAACAAAACACAGAATAAAAATCGATTGATTAAAATATAAGAATGCACAAAAACCTTTATTGAAGATTCCGTACAAGATTCCTGGTACAATTTTGTGAAAAACATCAGACTCAAAAACAAATTTGTTCATAGCGTTGTTTCACTCGCCCTCCTAGGATCTTTAGCATCAAATTTTAATACTATTTTCATTGCGTACTGTACTATTCTTTTTTTATTGGTTTTTTCAGCACTATTTCATTATTCCTCTTCCTCTTCGTTCATTTATGCAACCATTACAAGCTGTAGGCCTATTGATTAATTCTTTTCTGAGTTTTAATTATCATTATTTCTATTGATGACAACTATTCCTAGATTCAATTAACTTATTGATTTTTTTTCTCGTCCCATTGTTATTCTATTATTCTCTCAAAAATGTAATTATTGTAGATTTTTATATTTTGATCGATTGATTTTCGTTCTGTATTTTTAGCAATATCAAGTGTGAGACAGAATCTTTGATAAAGATATATATATATATATATATATATATATATATATATATATATATATATATATATATATATATATATATATATATATATATATATGAGGTTTTTGAAACATGCTTTCACGACCCGAATTATTTATAAATGGCATTATTTATAAATAATTTATTCATAAATCATGTGAAGATTCATTATATATTCTTTGAGAGAGGTTTAAACATTAAAACTGAAACGTTAGATAATCCAAGGTTTTTCATTTAACCTATATTATAATTCAATTCGTACACGACGAAAATGACCCTGAAATAATGCCATTTATATATATATATATATATATATATATATATATATATATATATATATATATATATATATATATATATATATATATATATATATATATATATATATATATATATATAAATATATATTTATATATATATATATATATATATATATATATATATATATATATATAAATAATATATATCTATATACATATATATATAAATATATATATATATATATATATATATATATATATATATATATGTATATATATATATATATATATATATATATATAAATATATATATATATATATATATATATATATATATATATATATATATATATTTATATATATATATATATATATATATATATATATATATATATATATATATATATATATATATATATATATATATAATAAACGGTATGTGTACTCGAAAACACACTGACAGAATAATAGACCAATTGAAAAGCCAACCCATGATTGAATGACCCAATGGAAATGAGGGCTTCTTTAGAAGTCACCTTCTTCTGATCACGCTGGTCCAACTGACAACAATAGAGCGCTGTCAGTTTAGCGATACACTCCCACCCGATCGTGCCTC
>OZ023326.1:81638504-81646004 GCA_964007535.1 Brachyptera risi
AAACATTGAACCACAGCAAAAACTATCAGCGCTCCAGCTAGCGAACTAAAATCAGCCGCATTGCTTCATGGGTCCAGGGTGTGACGAATTGGCGCGAGTTCAATACTTTCAATGCCGCCAAATGGTAAGTCTATGACATGACTGGACTTATGAGGAAGAGTTTTAAGATAGGTAAAGGTAAGGCTACTAGTATTTTAATACCTTCTATTAAAATAAGGATAATATTAATATCAATAATAGGAGCCTTCATTTTCGATGCTGAAACAGTGTTTAACAACACAAGGAGAACAACCACCATGTAAATAAATGATGTCCACATGCCTCTATCAATATAATGCTAATCAATGTTGATATTGAAGTACCAGTATGGGAATTGATAATGATTTAAACCTTTTCCAGGTGCGTGCCTCAGTTGAAGAGCCTTAGGTAGGCCTATACCATATACAAACCTGTATAGGCCCACACACAATGTAAGCAGCAATTCCATTTAATTTATTTACTCATAATTATTGTTTAGAACGAATAGCTATACTATATTTCTATATCTATTCTTTATTCTTTATTTTCTTTATTTTTTCTTTATTATTTATTTTTTATTATCTATTCTATTTTCTATTCTATTTATTTATCTATATTTTTATAGCTTGCTATATTTTCCGTGGTCTCCTGTGCGATTTACGCGACGTATCCATTCGGCCCTAAGTGTCACATTTTTGGGAAATAGATGCCATGACACATTACGGTTGAATTTTGTGTTGTTTTTGCAGTCAGGAACACAACAAACCGTCCCATAAGACCTGTTACTTCTGGCATCACTCATACTAATTATTAAATAAATAAACTTTCGAATACCAGCCACCTAATAACACACTGTAATGGCTTTCGCGCGCTCCTGTCACACATACATTCCTCAAGTAGCAAATATACTCGCGCATGCGCAGTTAGTTTTTGCTGTGGTCTATTGATTTTGTAAGAAATTGAAACCTGTGACTAAACCTTCCTAGTTGCTGATGGTCAGTATTTAGCACTTGAACGTAAGGCGTATATTGTGCACTGTTGCATGAGTTTCATTTTAACTTCAACTTGCAACAAACTTCAAACTAAGGATTAAGCATCAATCTCATTATTGCAGCAATCGAACTCGCATTTAAAAGGCAGTGATGTCACTCACATTGTTGCAGCAATCGAGCACGCATTTACAAGGCAGTGGTATCATTGTCTTTGATTTTAATTGTTACAACAATTGACGACTAGTGATTGACCCGCCCATAAACGTCACAAAACAGACCATCCAATCAAATGGGCTTTGTTATGTGAGAAAATTGACATTTACCAATCAGAGTATCTCTAAATTCCCACATGAAGTATAGATCAAGGTGGCCCTGGCGATTAGCCACGCCTATCACTAGTGGTCAATTGTTACTAGAAATTATTTTTGTCAACAGTGAAAGTCAGACAGGAGACATCTTGTTGACAGTCGCAAATTAGCGTTCCATTTTAAAATATTCTAGGCATATTTAGGCCCAGGTAATGAGTGACTTATGATCCTTGAAGGTTTTGTACATTGCATATCATACAACTAGAAAAATGTATAGTATATATGCGTTGTGAGATGAGCTTCTAAAAAAGTATGAAAATCTAGAATGAAAGATATTCTGCCAGCTCGGTACATCTACAGACCTTGGACTCCTTCAAACGTTTGCAACACCCACCCACAGCCTGTTGAACCTTCGTAATGTGACCACTCGTAACAACCTTTTTGAACTTGATTTCCAATCAAATGTATGCTTTTGATGCGTTGTCTTTGTTATTTCTTATCCGCTTATTGTAAAATTCACTGAACAATTGTATGATAATTGATTAGATGTGTAATTGATTAGGTGGTAAGATCGCCCTTGTGGTGCCCCGTCCAAACGGTCCTATCTTTCATCCGTAGCCTTAATTGGGCAACAATGATTTTGTATCAAGTTTCGATGTTATTAAAAAGAGAAAAAAAAATGATTAGTTGACCTTTTGAAAAATATTTGTTTTTCAAACAAATTTCCTAGGAGTTATTAAAAAGAGGAAAAAAAAATGATTAGTTGACCTTTTGAAGAATATTTGTTTTTCAAACAAATTTCCTAGGAGTTGTTTTGGAGATTTTTTAAAATTTTCAGGATTTTTTCTCCGAAAAATCTCGCACTGATTTTGAAGAAAAATGATCTCAACTAATTCTGGTACGACGCCAATATGCTTTAAAATGCTTCAACTCGATTAGTTAAGTCACCTGATCTGTACGATATGTAAACAAAAAAAAATAAACAAAACCCGATTTTTTTCGGTACCGTATCTGAATTGAAATGAAAGTCTTCGCTACGGTCATCTATCACGCGATCAGACTGGTATTATCAAAGATATTCTTTCTCATAACTATAAATCACCTTTTTTTTATGAAGTGAATAATGTTTCACATTCACTTAATTTCATCCCAATAATTTGAGCCTAATTTATACGATTATGCAACATAAAATCGAATAATATATTGCCATGTATAATAACTACTAGGCAAACGCGAAATATGCGTTGTAAGATGAGCGAGATATCTGAATAAGGTATAATAGTCGTTGAAGTAGTTTCACCCTTGCTAAATTATCAACTCTGATATTCTACAAACCTTGACGCATATAAAAATACTTCATTGTTGGGCAAATACCGAATCTAAGAAAGAAGTGAATCTCGGCAGCTAATCTGTCATCATTTTTATGATATTATATTTGATGAATAAAACCAGTTATTTTAATTTTTTTCTTCAAAACGGCTGAATAGAATTGCATACAAAATGGTGATAATGTGCAGTCTTTGTATACATATTCAGAGAAAATTTCATCTCATTTGAAGAGATATAGTTTTCAACATTTTCCGCCCAGCCAAATCTCATGGGGTTTTTAGAAACTTCAAGATGATTTTTCTTAAAATCGGTTCAACCGATTCATTCCAAAAACTATACAGTTCCAAGTTGGATGATTTTGCGTGTACAGAAAAGTTTCGTGTCTATCAGTCAACACCTGCGACCTGTGGAGTGCTTACAAAAAAAAAAAAAAAAACACACAGACAAAGCCCTATAATAGTGGGATGGAGACTTCGCTACGCTCATCTAACAAACCATCTTTTTATTCTATTCCAATATTTCAGAGCCATGACAAGCGTTAAATAATATGCTACTGCTTTCAATTGAATCTAAGATTATAGCTTATCAGGCCAATAACATATATTGCGTATATACAATAACTAATGAATTTGAGTTTTTAACCGATACCCAGGCTATAAATTGAATTAATCATTTTGAACTTTCAGAACTCATGATTTGTACAATGATTTGTACTCATGAGTCTGAATAAAATATATCTCTAGTAGGCCTAGACCCTAAATCATAGAATTGTATAATTATTCATAAATACATATGTTGATGCTTAATTACGTTAGATGCAATTCACACTCACAATCCACAATCCACATTCACGATTATACGTATTGTTCTGGTTTCGGTTACATATTAAGATATAAATTCAGAAGTAAAAACCGTATTCAAAATTTTATTGATTGGCCTATTCCATTTATGTAGGTATTCCATTTTGATAGAATAAAATATTCATAATTCACAATATTATAGTCACATGGGGCCCTACGTAGTCAAGTAATTCTACAGAATATCATATACGGCCATTTTGTGATTCTTTTCAGATTGATTGATTGATTGATTGATTCATTGTTCGATTGATTGATTGTTGGGGTTTGAAGGCGCGTCGACAGCGATGTCTTTTAGCGCCCATGTTCATGTCCGAGTATAATTTGCAATGGCTGTCGACGTTTGTGGATATTCTAAGCATATGGAGGGAGCGGTGAAGAAAGAGAAATGTAAGTGAAGATAAGAAAAAAAAAATTACAAGAGAAGAAAAGAAAATGAATAATAAAAACGCAATGCTCAGTATTCCGTCCATATATTTCTGTTACCAAGAGGCTTTCACTCGAACGCGACGGTCCGAACTTGGTCTCGGCCCTCACTCTGAAGACCTCATCGCCTAATGGGTGACCCTGTTGGGAGCAAATAAATCGCCCTTGACGGACATCTCTGGAGATTACAGAGCCATTCAAATTAAAGGTTCACAAATAAAGAAATCAGTACACAATTCAATTTTTTTTTTATTATTTTTTTTTATTGGTCACATACACTGTTACAGAAAGAAAAACACAATTAAAACAAAAAAACATCCACAAACCCTTCAAAAAAGGCCTAACTGTGGGTTAAAATAGTGAATTATAGGTACAATTCAAGTTCGGACGTATTTCTCAAACATTAAAAATAATAAAGTAGTTGAAGTAGAAAGAAAAGAAGAAAAACATTGAGTGATTTGTGACATTCTACTTACGAAGTGTGAAGTTTCTTTGATTACTATTGATTTTAAGCAATCAAGTTACATCAAGTAACGACAAAAGTAGACAGTTGTACAAGACACTTTGATTAGAGAAGTATTTTGGCTAAAAGACACATAATACATAATTGATTGCTCAATGATCGCACAAACAATTAAATAGGCCTATCAGTCGTATTTTTGCTGATCATCTTAACTCCTGTCACTGTTGGATTCAACATTCTGTTTTGATTGAATGATTGATCATCGTTTGCCTAACGACCTTACCAACAGTCAGATTATACAAATGAGCCAGTGATATTGAAAAATGAGCCTTTTGCGGGACTCAAATCCACGCCCGAATTGAATATATATATATATATATATATATATATATATATATATATATATATATATATATATATATATATATATATATATATATATATATATATATATGTATATATATTTATATATATATATATATATATATATATATATATATATATATATATATATATATATATATATATATATATATATATATATATATATATATATATATATATATATATATATATATATATATATATATATATATATATATATATATATATATATATATATATATATATATATATATATATATATATATATATATATATATATATATATATATATATATATATATATATATATATATATATATATATATATATATATATATATATATATATATATTATTCAGGATGTAATAGCCATGTCATATGAGATACGTCTCGACCGGGACTCGAACACGGAACCTTCTGGCCGGTCAGGTGCTCTACCACTGAGGTACCGAGATAAGCCCTCTAATAATGGAGCTAGCCCCATGGAGTATCGTCATTCTAAGTATAGTCATGTCTTAAGTTAAGAGTAATACCTCGGTAGCTCAGTGGAAGAGGAGAACACCTGACCGGCAATCAGGAGGTCCCGGGTTCGAGTCCCGGTCGAGGCGTATCTTTTATGGCATGATTATTACGCTTCTTTTCTCTTACGTATTTCCAGTTTCTGATAGCTACAATACGATGCCGATTTGAAAATTCACCGGTATATAACAATCTATCGGCCGCTATAATATATCGACTCTTTTTTTTATGACGTCAAAGCTTGATACAAAATCATTTTTTAGTAGGCCTAATTAAAACTAGGGATGAAAAGTAGGATCGCTTGGACTGGGCACCACAAGGGCAATTTTACCACCCAATACTAATTGTTCGAAACCAATTAATTTAAACACTAGGACTTCGCTGTCTGTGACCATAATTTTACGTCGCAGATTAAATTCCTTCAGTTTCCAAAAATCCGAGACACAATATGAGTAAAAAGCGTTTCTGTGATATATCCGGACATTACCAGCATTGGTATCAAGAGTAAACAATACACACGAATGTTGATATCAGGGACCCGAACCGAAATCAAAAACCGAAATGAATAAAGGTTCCGGTTCCGGTTCTTAATTTTCTCAAATAACGGTTTCGGTTCTGGTTCCGGTTCTACGATTCAAAAGGTTCCGGTTCCGGTTCCGGTTCTATAGTGTGAATAAGTATTCCGGTTCCGGTTCCGGTTCCACTTGCTAAATGATTTCATAATTTTTTTTTTCCTTGCTTGTGGTGGTTCGTCTATTTTTGGTGGTTTTTGATACTTTGTTTTGTTTGTCCATCTGCCGGGGACAAATCTTTTTCCTCACACTGGGTTTCGACTTTCGAGGTTCCTCCTTTACACCTTCTCTTCTGACAAAATTTATACAGAAATGGTGAAACAGGAGAAATTCCCGAAATAGCGAAAACTCGACCAAACTGGCCACACGCTCTGATATCGGTTATGTTTGGTGCATTACTTAGAAGTTATACAGCTACGAGGGCACCGCCAAAGAACGATTCTCAGAGAGCTGTGTTCTTTTATAGAGGCATACTCTCAAATGTCAATGTATTTTCCCCGAACGAAAACGTGGACACAAAATGAGTCAACGGTCTTTTTTTGGCACAATCCCGTGAAAAGGATTCATTTTTTAATGTCTGGAAAAAAAAATAACTGAAAAGTCTTAAACAAAATGAGTGAATAATGAGTCTGAATTAGGTATTGAGAACCTTTATGGAACCGAAAAGAACCCAAGATTTTTAGGGGTTCCGGTTCCGGTTCCGGTTCTTGAAAATCAATGAAAAAGGTTCCGGTTCTGGTTCCCCAAAAATACGGGGGTTTTCGGGTTCCGGTACCGGTTCCGGTTCGGGTCCCTGGTTGATATCTTACACTTTGTTCATTTCCATTAACAGCAAATGTAAAGTTTATAATATATACAAAAGGAAAAAAATGAGTGATGGGCCTAAATTGGTATAGTTGGGCTTATCACTTTACTAATTAAAGGTCGAGGCCAATTAGTACTTCATCCAAGCATTTGCTTCGATGACTGTGGGAAACCACGAAAAACCAAGTCAAGATAGATTAGACCAGGATGCTTACAGGACATAACGTCCAATCAAAAACGTCCTAAAATAATAAGGTCCAACTGAATTGGTTCAATTTACAGAAAGCTCAAGCTAACTTTTGTCCATATAACCTTAACCTATATAACCATATAACCCATATAACCCCCATATAACCATACCAACCATATAACCATATAACCATATAACCTTGTCCATTTATGAACGTCAATTTTCCAGTTAACAATTTTCCAGTGGATAATTTGCCAGGCTGTGTTTGATGGGTAGGACAATTTGCCAGGGTTGATCAGATTAAAATAAGGAGGTAAGACACAATTTGCCAGGATATCCTTTCCTGAAGGTCGGACAATTTGCCAGGCTGTGTTTGGTGGGTAGGACAATTTGCCAGGGTTCATCAGATTAAAATAAGGAGGTAAGACACAATTTGCCAGGATATCCTTTCCTGAAGGTCGGACAATTTGCCAGGCTGTTTTTGATGGGTAGGACAATTTGCCAGGATTGATCAGATTGAAATAAGGAGGTAAGACACAATTTGCCAGGCTGTTTTTGATGGGTAGGACAATTTGCCAGGGTATGTGGTCAGATTAAAATAAGGAGGTAAGACACAATTTGCCAGGCTGTTTTTGATC
>OZ023326.1:81651004-81681004 GCA_964007535.1 Brachyptera risi
AAATTCAATAGTATTTGATAACACGATATAGTATGGACCTATCGTAAACTCAGTATGAATATCTTCAAAAAATCAATTTATTCATTAGCAGATACACGTCTTGCATGATATAATTTGAAATAATATTCAGTGATAAAGTGAAATTATGTATGACTAGGGGCCAGTATCATCAAGTCCAGTTAGTATTTATCTAAGAGTTTGTGAAAACAAATAGCATGGGTAACCATGGTGATAACAAATCCAAACTGCCAGTTAGAGCTAGTCCTAGGTTTGTGATTTCGACACTTTGGTCACACTGATAATTATTATATATAGGTATAATATTAATATCAATACAATAATTTTAATATAATTATATGATATAATTAGACGAGCTTAAGCGAGGATTCAATTTGATATACTTGAAACAATTGGTGTTCATTTTTATGTTTTTTTTTTATTTTTTTTTTATGTTTTTTGTCGGTTTTCCACAGGTCAAACGCCTACAGCTATCAACTTCAAACTTCTTTTCATCGTGGTTTCTTATCTAGCTTGGATCTGTACAGTTTTGTGGCATTATCGGGTGGTAACTTTTATTTTTATGAATTTTAGAAATTTAAAAAATACCCATTAGAATAACACGACGGAAAAAAAAATGAAAAATTTTTATTTTCAAAAGAATTGAAATGATGTGTGAAGTTGAATAACATCTGTATACACATTTCTGGAAATTCTCAGTTTGATCGAGTCAGTCATTTTGAAGAAAAAACATGAAATGTGCTAAATTGGTACCACTCGAAGCAGTTTTTACCCATTTATAACTAAAATGTTACCCAATTGGCGAATTTAGGCAAAAGTTTGGCAATGAAGTCGACATACTATTACTTTCCGGTCGTCTAACAACGCGTATATAGCGTTTTCCTAATATTGATAATTATTAATAGAATCTAGCGCAAATCTGTAGACATTCCGATTTGTAATCTGTATCTATGATTGTATCTTGTATATTGAAAAATACATTTATACTACAGAAACGATCTTGTGTGTATTCGAAGTATATTTTCGTCCCTACAGCATTTACTATAGGCCTACTTGATTATGTATATTCATAGATATTGTTCAAGATCACTATTTATATAATTTTTATAAAATGTTTTTTGTCAGATATCTCTCATATCAGACTATTCAGTCATTTTATATTTCATTTGTATATTTTAATAGTTTGTTTCACAATGATATTTCATGAACTAAATCAGATAAACGATAATAAAAATGTACGTAGCAATTATTAACAAATAACACATTTGAATATTCCTCAGATGAAACACTGTGTGTGTTACTCCCCTTTGTGACAGTTTGTGACACCTCTTTGTGACAGTTTATGACACCTCTTTGTGACAGTTTGTGACACCTCTTTGTGGCAGTTTATGACACCTCTTTTTGACAGTTTGTGACACCTCTTTGGGACAGTTTGTAACACCTCTTTGTGACCGTTTGTGACACCTCTTTGGGACAGTTTGTAACACCACTTTGTGACAGTTTGTGACACCTCTTTGTGACAGTTTGTAACACCTTCTTGTGACAGTTTATGACACCTCTTTGTGACCGTTTGTGACACCTCTTTTTGACAGTTTGTGACACCTCTTTGTGACAGTTTATGACACCAATTTGTGACAGTTTGTGACACCTATTTGTGACAGTTTATGACACCTCTTTGTGACAGTTTGTGACACCTCTTTGGGACAGTTTGTGACACCTCTTTGTGACAGTTTGTGACACCTATTTGTGACAGTTTGTGACACCTATTTGTGACAGTTTGTGACAGCTCTTTGTGACAGTTTATGAAACCTCTTTGTGACAGTTTGTGACACCTATTTGTGACAGTTTATGAAAACTATTTGTGACAGTTTGTGACACCTCTTTGTGACAGTTTGTGACACCTCTTTGTGACAGTTTGTGACACCTCTTTGTGACAGTTTATGATACCTCTTTGTGACAGTTTATGACACCTCTTTGTGACAGTTTATGACACCAATTTGTGACAGTTTATGGCACCACTTTGTGACAGTTTATGACTCCTCTTTGTGACAGTTCATGACACCACTTTGTGACAGTTTATGACACCACTTTGTGACAGTTTATGACTCCTCTTTGTGACAGTTTGTGACACCTATTTGTGACAGTTTATGACACCTCTTTGTGACAGTTTGTGACACCTATTTGTGACAGTTTGTGACACCTCTTTGTGACAGTTTGTGACACCTATTTGTGACAGTTTGTGACACCTCTTTGTGACAGTTTATGACACCTCTTTGTGACAGTTTGTGACACCTCTTTGTGACATTTTGTGACACCTCTTTGTGACAGTTTGTGACACCACTTTGTGACAGTTTGTGACACCTCTTTGTGACAGTTTGTGACACCTCTTTGTGACAGTTTGTGACACCTGTTTGTGACAGTTTATGATACCTCTTTGTGACAGTTTATGACACCTCTTTGTGACAGTTTATGACACCAATTCGTGACAGTTTGTGACACCTCTTTGTGACAGTTTGTGACACCTATTTGTGACAGTTTATGACACCTCTTTGTGACAGTTTGTGACACCTATTTGTGACAGTTTATGACACCTCTTTGTGACAGTTTATGACACCTCTTTGTGACAGTTTGTGACACCTATTTGTGACAGTCTATGACACCTCTTTGTGACAGTTTGTGACACCCATTTGTGACAGTTTATGACACCTCTTTGTGACAGTTTGTGACACCTATTTGTGACAGTTTGTGACACCTCTCTGTGACAGTTTGTGACACCTATTTGTGACAGTTTATGACACCTCTTTGTGACAGTTTGTGACACCTATTTGTGACAGTTTGTGACACCTCTTTGTGACAGTATGTGACACCTCTTTGTGACCGTTTTTCAAACATAAATATTTCTTTCAAATTGGTTAAAATGTTGAGATAATTATTTGGAATTATTCCAGTCAATTTCCAAATATCAAAGTGTTTTGAAAAGGCACTTGAAGAAGTATTTAATAAAAACACAAGAACGAACCAATTCCAATATTTTCAATTCGTGAAATTCAATGTTCGGATCGTCATACCAGAGGAATGAAGTTTTCAAAAAACTTCATTATACTTGGTCATACTTCGTGTTGTGCTTCAATATAAATTTGAATTCATACTGGGAAAAACGCGATATATGCGTTGTTGGACGAGCGGAAAGTAATAGTATGTCGACTTCTTTGCCAAACTTTTGCCTACATTCGCCAATTGGGTGATATTTAAGTTATAAATGGGTAAAAACTGCTTCGAGTGGTACCAATTTAGCACATTTCATGTTTTTTCTTCAAAATGGCTGACCCAATCAAGCTGAGAATTTCCAGAAATTTGTATCAAAATGTAATTCAACTTCACACAAAATTTCATTTTTTTGAAAATAAAAATATTTCTATTCTTTCCCGTCGTGTTACTCTAATGCCTAATAGGTATTTTTGAAATTTCTAAAATTCATAAAAATAAAAGTTACGACCCAATAATGCCACAAAACTATACAGATCTAATTCAGATGAGGAACCATAACTGAAAAAAGTTTGAAATTTATAGCTGTAGCCGTTTGACCTGTGGAAAACCGACAAAAAACATAAAGAAGAAAAACATAAAAACGAACACCAATTTTTTTCAGTATGTCAAATTGAATCCTCGCTAAAGCTCGTCTAATAAACAGGATTGTACTAGTACCAAAATAATTCGAGAAGTGTTCCTATAATAACCGAAGTATACTCACCAAAATTGTATATTCAAGAAAATGAGACGAGTATAGACGAGTGGTTAGCCCACTGTGGACCGTCATTCAGGAGACCGGGACTCGATTCTCGCCATGGTTGATCATCCTCATAGGGGTTTTTAGTGGTTTCCGTCTGTCGTTCAGGTCAATACTGGGATAGTTCCTCAACAACAGGCCACGACTTACTCCTCTCTATCCAAAAGCAAGTAATGAAATAACCTTTCATCTCATCATCCCACCATCTCATATATCAGTCACAGACGCCAATAGATCGTAGTCATCAGTACAGTGCGTCGTTAAATCGAATGAAAATAAAATATATTTTTGAAGTAATGGCAAAACTGATCACTGAGAGAGTGAAGAATTCTTCGATAATAACTTAAAAATTCTTCCATGTAGTGAAAAAATAACTATCAAACAATCAGATCAAGTGTCCTAAATGTAAAAAAACATTTGAGTATGGAAATACTATTTTTTCATCACTTCGTCTTCTTACTCCAGATCTACTTTGATACAAAGCGAATGTGAAATTTATTTCAGCACACTATAAACAATGATTATATGTTCTGTATACATATAGAACTAGGGTTTTTAAAGATGTACCATACGATTTTTATTTTTATGTAGATTATCAAACTCATAATTTCAAACCTCCATTTTTTTCAAAAGATGTCCCTCATGACAATTGCAAAAAGCTATATACAGTTCTGGTCTCTTTCAGAAAACATATATATATATATATATATATATATATATATATATATATATATATATATATATATATATATATATATATATATATATATATATATATATATATATACATACATTCATTCTTCAATAATATAATGTGAACTTGTTTCCTGTTGGTATTGAATGTGGATCCTTTTAGAGACAATAAAATAAAAAAATAAAATATGTACATAAATATCTGATATATATATATATATATATATATATATATATATATATATATATATATATATATATATATATATATATATATATATATATATATATATATATATATATATATATATATATATATATATATATATATATATATATATATATATATATATATATATATATATATATATATATATATATATATATATATATATATATATATATATATATATATATATATATATATATATATATATATATATATATATATATATATATATATATATATATATATATGAAATATTGAAATTATACACACAGGTTTTCAAACTCAAAGTTTCAAAACTCGACTTTTCCCAAAAGATGTCCATCATGATATCTCCCGAAAACTATTCACAGTTCTTCTCTGGTATAATAAATGTTGAAAGAAATGTTGATCTTCATCGGTTTTCCAGTTTGACCTGTGGAGCAAGGCATGAAAATATTAAATATTTGAAATTTTCAAGTTCAACTGAGGTCAGCCCTAACTGCAATTACAATTAAGTGCATGTGGCAGCTTGGTGGACATAGAATATATACATTATACATACAATATATGAATGTATAATCAAGTTCAACTGCAATTTACTATTTTTTTCATCAACATAAATTAAATATTCACACGGCGAAAATCGCAACAAAGTTCAGTCAAAGTTCATTCATAATCAGAATTATATTTTATAACATATTATCTCTGGAGGAATGTACTTTTTTATAATTGGTTTATGCATTTGATGCAAACAAGTGGTTCTAAGAACAAGTTCAACAGCTGGCCAATGTCTAGCCCGAGCTACGAACCCGTGACCTGTGAACCCTGATCCGGCTCCAAAATATTGCCAAGTTGCTAAATGCAAACAGCCCTGTTATGAGACTATTAAATATTCGTAACTGTGAATCGTAGATTGGGTTATTAGATTACAGCCACCCTCGGCAGCTCAGTCAGTTGAGGCACCGCTTCAAAAACTAAAATCACTCTAGGCGTGGGTTCGAGTCCCGTATAAGACATGGGTTTTTGTGAACGTCTTTTCACCTATCATGACTACATAGTCTCATAATCACCTGCTCATTCGTACCCCCGTATAACCTAGCTGTTGGTGGGGTCGTTAAGAGAACAATAATCATCATCATCATATTAGATTATATCAGGTCAACTTGGGTTCGTTAGATTAGATTTGGTTGATAGAGGTTGCGTTTAGCAGCAGAAACAACAACAACAACAACAACAACAACAACAAAAACAACAACAACAACAGCAGCAGCAACAACAACAATGCCCGCATAGGCTAAGACAAACCCAGTCAGAGGTGGACTGGCCCGGGGCGCGGTGGCGATTGCCTCAAATATACTCAGCATACAAAATATTTTCTTCATCACAAATGTATTTCCAAAAGTGAAACATTTAAGGAGTCTCCAGTCCCCACAGTGCAAAAAGTTCCCGCCAGGGTATTTCATAGATTTGAATGATCATAAGACTTGAATCGTGCGAGATAGAATGTTAACAAATACATCATTTGATGCAGACAATATTTCTAGAAAATGCTAATGACTCCAATTTTATAATAACAAAGGTAAAAAGATCACCTGTATGTAACAGTAACATTCGATATTTTTACTTTCAATTTTCACCTTACACAGTAGGCGTACCGTTACATACAAATCACACGTAACATATTGTAAGTGCTTATTATGGATCGACATTATTTCAGAAGATACTTTTCTGCATGATGTGAAGCAGTTTCACAACAATACATCAATCCGGAAAGTCATTGCGATCGTTTATATGTTATGTTGCCACTGAAAATGTTAGACAGTGAGTGGGTAATTTCTCCTAATTATTTTTCACGTATCAATTCAATTCAATTTGAATATCATTTTATTCTTGTTCATGTAATACCACAGATAATCGAGCTAAATCAGTTACAAACATACATTTAAACATATAGTTTTATAACAATATCATAATACTGAATTAAAAATACACGGAACCAATATCTCGACTCTATAAATATATACATCAATTTTGAACGTTTTAAGGTAAAATGGAATTGATCGCAAGAATTTAATTTTAATTTTAAGAAAGAGATTTCAATTGTGATGTTTAATCTTAATTTAGAAACAAGAAGCCCGCGTAAGAGAAAAACTCTTGTGTGCGGGCTGTCTGAAATAATATATGTCGAAATGGTAAGTTGCGATTTTAGTCTTGACTTATTATTATTATTAATTAATTTATTTTTATTCATTTTTAATGATTTATAGAATGTGAGATATGAAAATGATAATATATAGAACACACAAAATATGATGTATGCAACATACGTACATAGTAATATTTGAATAATGTTCTACGTTTTATTTGATAATTTTTAAAATGAATTCATTGGGTTATTTCACCAAAATATAAATCAAGATATATTGCAGTGTTCAAGGGAAGTTGAATAAAGTGCAGGAGTTTCGATTTTTTAAAAAGAATAAGCGGAGTTCAACTCAACTGGAATTGAGCTGAAGTACAATTTGTAAAATATCTGGTCCAGCTAGCCATAAAGTGATATTCTTTTTTAATGAATAAAAAGTGTAACAATGTTTTATACATAATGGGAGGTGGTTGAATATGAATGGGCCTATATAATCAGCGTGTTTTTGTCCAATACGCTTATGTCTTTTGGGTACCTCTAGAGTTGAAGCGGTTGATTGTTTGGTTTGGTTGATCGTTTCCTGCTTCATACCCATGATATTCGTGATATGCCAATCATATATAGTCATACCCTGCGAAAACTAATAACTATACAATAAAATCACAAACGTACAAAATACTGGAGTTTTCAACTTTTTTTAAACCAGTGAAAACTTCTCGTATAGATCAAGTCAGAGTCTAGAACCGGACAAACAAGTAAAATTTACACAATCAACATTTCAAACTGTAATGCCAGGTATATCAACATTGTCTAAATCACTCGACCCAAGCTCTCGCCAAGTTTGGGCTACAATCAAGTTTTTCCACATTACGATTGAAAATGAGATAAGATTGAATAAATAATAACAGTTTTTATTATGTTCACACTTAAGAGGCTACTTTACATCTCACAACCCGTGAGTAAAACCTGCAGGGAACGGTCAAAACAGGACAAAAAGCGTCAATACAGGCCTTTAGCTCCCAACACATGGTGGGTAAACGGTGGGACTAATCAGTATAATTATTTCTGCAATGAAACTATAATGAGTATATCTGTGCCTTTACATTCATTAAAAATCACAATTCTATATTAAATCACTCTGAAAAAATCTTAAATACAAAGAAAAACAGGTAGAAACACGTTGATTTTTGACAATTATTTTGGAAAGGTTGAAAACATACCACGAGCTAAAGCTCTTCGTACGAGCACGTATTGAATACTGGTGATTATTTAAGCGAAAACTGTAAGTCAATACGATGATTGGTTTTCCGTTGTCAACTTGGGCCCCGAACGTCTGCAATCAAGCCAGTAGGCAACATGTGAAGAGGCATCTTGAATCTGTTTGGTTACAAAATTGGACCTAGAATATTTCATTATTATATTTCTTTTATATGCGTATTGAATTATATATAATTGTATATGTTCAACACTTACGAGGTAAATAATAATGGTTAGTACATAATTTGGCAATTTGTATATACTAGGAAAACGCGGGATGCGCGTTGTTAGACGAGCTTAGGGGTATAGAAATCTAGAATGAAAAATAATTTGTCAACCCAATCTACATCTACAGACCTTGGATCACTCCAAACGTTCAAAAACCTTACGAGAATCAGTTATGTCACGGCCTTCCTCTTCATTCATTTCAATCGTTTTTAATTAATTGCTGACACTTGTTGCTATAGATTTAATTGGTTCCCGTAATAGCCTAAATTGATGGGAAAATGATTTATAAATGCGTTTTCTTCGTTATTTCTCATCCGATTGATGCGAAAAATCTCTCAAAATGTGCTTAATAGTTTCCTTTATATTCGGCGAAAATTTGAGAGGTCTTGAAAAATTTTGATTTTTCAAGTATTTTCCTCCGGGTTATTCTAATGAGGATTTTTGAAATTTCTAAAATTCATAAAAAAAAGTTACCACCCGATAATGCCACAAAACTATACAGATCTAAGTTAGATGAGGAACCATGACGAAAAAAAGTTTGAAGTTGATAGTTGTAGCCGTTTGACCTGTGGAGAACCGACGAAAAAACATAAAAAAAAAAAAAAAAAAAAAACATAAAAACGAACACCAATTTTTTTCAGTATGTCAAATTGAATCCTCGCTAAAGCTCGTCTAATAAGACCAAATTCTTCGTATTTCTTAATTACAGAAGGCGAACTGAACTGACTTTTCAACCGTGGATTGATGCTCCTGCTGCTGGATGTGCATTTCTCCTGTCATAATGAATGTGCTACCCCTCCCCCCACCATTTGATTCCCCACCTTTTATCCCCTCCCCTCGCACGCACTTTCACACTTCATCGAGAGTCATCTACTTTAGAACGGTGTGACATTCATGTGGTGACCTTCATTTAGCAATGTGGATATTTCATAGAAGAGCACGCCTCTTTAATATTCGTACGGCATTTTTCATGATAATTCTCTCGAAAAAATGCAGCATAGATAACGGGATCAACGGCACTAATCAGCACTAATTAGACGAGCTTTAGAGAGGATTCAATTTGACATACTGAAAAAAATTGGTGTTCGTTTTTATGTTTTTTTTTTTTTTTATTTTTTTTTTATGTTTTTTTGTCGGTTCTCCACAGGTCAAACGGCTACAGCTATCAACTTCAAACTTTTTTTCGTCATGGTTCCTCATCTAACTTAGATCTGTATAGTTTTGTGGCATTATCGGGTCGTAACGTTTTTTTTTATGAATTTTAGAAATTTCAAAAATCCTCATTAGAATAACCCGGAGGAAAATACTTGAAAAATCAAAATTTTAAAAGACCTCTCAAATTTTCGACGAATATAAAGGAAACTATTAAGCACATTTTGAGAGATTTTTCGCATCAATCGGATGAGAAATAACGAAGAAAACGCATTTATAAAGCATTTTCCCATCAATTTAGGCTATTACGGGAACCAATTGAATCTATAGCAACAAGTGTCACCAATTAATTCAAAACGATTGAAATGAATGAAGAGGAAGGCCGTGACATAACTGATTCTCGTAAGGTTTTTGAACGTTTGGAGTGATCCAAGGTCTGTAGATGTAGATTGGGTTGACAAATTATTTTTCATTCTAGATTTCTATACTCCTAAGCTCGTCTAACAACGCGCATCCCGCGTTTTCCTAGTTATGTTTCAATTTTGAGCAAGATTCATTTGATGGGGGGGGGGGGGGCAGAGTAAAGTTGTTACCCCCCCACAGTCTTTTCTACTGAACTGCCACGAGGAGCAGGCACTATTTACGAACTCAACGGCACTAGTTAGACGAGCTTTAGCGAGGATTCAGTTTGACATACTGAAAAAATTGGTGTTCGTTTTGATGTTTTTTTTTTTTTTTAATTTTCATGTTTTTTTGTCGGTTCTCCACAGGTCAAACGGCTACAGCTATTAACTTTAAACTTTTTGGCATAATGGTTCCTCATCGAACTTAGATCTGTATAGTTTTGTGGCATTATCGAGTGGTAACTTTTGTTTTCATGAATTTTCGAAATTTCAAAAATTTTCAAAAAAAAGAAAATATTTTTATTTAAAAAAAAAAATGAAATTCTGTGTGAAGTTGAATTACATTTTGATACACATTTCTAGACATTCTCAGCTTGATCGGGTCAGCCATTGTGAAGAAAAAACATAAAATGTGCTAAATTGGTACCACACGAAGCAGTTTACCCATTTATAACTTAAATGTCACCCAATTGGCGAATGTAGGCAAAAGTTTGGCAAAGAAGTCGACATACTATTACTTTCCGCTCGTCTAACAACGCGTATATATAGCGTTTTCCTAGTTGTAGTACCAACAGCACTAATTAGACGAGCTTTAGCGAGGATTCAATTTGACATACTGAAAAAAATTGGTGTTCGTTTTTATGTTTTTTTTTTTTTTTTTTTTTTTTTTTATGTTTTTTTGTCGGTTCTCCACAGGTCAAACGGCTACAGCTATCAACTTCAAACTTTTTTTCGTCATGGTTCCTCATCTAACTTAGATCTGTATAGTTTTGTGGCATTATCGGGTGGTAACTTTTTTTTTTATGAATTTTAGAAATTTCAAAAATCCCCATTAGAATAACCCGGAGGAAAATACTTGAAAAATCAAAATTTTTCAAGACCTCTCAAATTTTCGCCGAATATAAAGGAAACTATTAAGCACATTTTGAGATATTTTTCGCATCAATCGGATGAGAAATAACGGAGAAAACGCATTTATAAAGCATTTTCCCATCAATTTAGGCTATTACGGGAACCAATTAAATCTATAGCAACAAGTGTCACCAATTAATTCAAAACGATTGAAATGAATTAAGAGGAAGGCCGTGACATAACTGATTCTCGTAAGGTTTTTGAACGTTTGGAGTGATCCAAGGTCTGTAGATGTAGATTGGGTTGACAAATTATTTTTCATTCTAGATTTCTATACCCCTAAGCTCGTCTAACAACGTGCATCCCGCGTTTTCCTAGTTGTATCAAAAATTTGAATCCCGAATTCAAATTGGGAGCCACAACTTTCTGAGCCTCGAAAGATGCACTATCAAGACCACAGCCTTCTTTATTCATTCTTTTCTTACTCACAGTCACCGTGTCACGGTCCAATTGAATGCGCGCGTAATTTAAATTCTCGTAAGAAATTCCCAAAGTGGTTCGTATCTTCGCAGATATGACATGTCAGATAGACTGATATACTTGAATGTCTTTGAAAAGTGACGTCATGGTCTGGAAACAACGGCATCATCGGCTATTTTGTAAACTAAAATAATTGGACATCGTTTAACACGGAAAGCATACCCCGAGTGAAAAGGCAGTATCAGAAAAGAATGATCTGATTAAAGAAGGCTGTGATCAAGACACTCTCTAATAAGACTCTCTCGCTCACTAGAAAACTCTCTGCATACGGGTACTTAGCTCCTATTATCACTAGGAAAACGCGGGATGCGCGTTGTTAGACGAGCTTAGGGGTATAGAAATCTAGAATGAAAAATAATTTGTCAACCCAATCTACATCTACAGACCTTGGATCACTCCAAACGTTCAAAAACCTTACGAGAATCAGTTATGTCACGGCCTTCCTCTTCATTCATTTCAATCGTTTTGAATTAATTGGTGACACTTGTTGCTATAGATTTAATTGGTTCCCGCAATAGCTCAAATTGATGGGAAAATGCTTTATAAATGCGTTTTCTTCGTTATTTCTCATCCGATTGATGCGAAAAATCTCTCAAAATGTGCTTAATAGTTTCCTTTATATTCGGCGAAAATTTGAGAGGTCTTGAAAAATTTCGATTTTTCAAGTATTTTCCTCCGGGTTATTCTAATGAGGATTTTTGAAATTTCTAAAATTCATAAAAAAAAAAGTTACGACCCGATAATGCCACAAAACTATACAGATCTAAGTTAGATGAGGAACCATGACGAAAAAAAGTTTGAAGTTGATAGCTGTAGCCGTTTGACCTGTGGAGAACCGACAAAAAAACATAAAAACAAAAAAAAAACATAAAAACGAACACCAATTTTTTTCAGTATGTCAAATTGAATCCTCGCTAAAGCTCGTCTAACAAGCCAAACAGTAGGGAAGCCGAAGTGCGGTCGTATGGTCATCCGAATATTTTCTCGGTAATTATTGACTTTATAATGTTATTTCAAACGTACGTGGGTGAAAAAAACAAAAATGTCCCATAAGGGGCTGTTCATAAATTACGTCCACAATTTGGGGGGAGGTGGGGGGAAGGGTCATGAAACATGTGACAATGTGTGACAAGGGGGGAGGAGGAGTATACACTCATGTAACATCCACAAATACCCTAGATACCATTCATTTATTTTAATATTTATGAAAATCAGTTGGCAACACATAATTTGAATGAAATTATATCTTAATGCAAAATTTAGGTGACTGTGGATAGTTTTTATATTTGTGATTGAATTTCTTAATCCTTTGCTTGAACTATGAGTTTTAAGAGTTTAGTTTTGTCAAGTTTATTGCTCTCACTTGTAAATTGCTCTTTGTTTCAGAGGTCATATTTGTTGAAAATGTCGTGCAGGCCTGAACCTTACGATTTGTACCAAATACTTTCAATGCATACAAACACATTCCCATTGTTACGAAAAATAGTGTCCTACAAATCGAGTTATTGAACTAAAAAAGTGCAATTGCTGTTTAAGATCAAGGAAATCTTTTTCTTGATATCCCAGTTTTTCCAAATTTGCATACACTGGGAAAACGCTATATATACGCGTTGTTGGACGAGCGGAAAGTAATAGTATGTCGACTTCTTTGCCAAACTTTTGCCTAAATTCGCCAATTGGGTGACATTCAAGTTATAAATGGGTAAAAACTGCTTCGAGTGGTACCAATTTAGCACATTTCATGTTTTTTCTTCGAAATGGCTGACCCGATCAAGCTGAGAATTTCCAAAAATGTGTATCAAGATGTAATTCAACTTCACACGAAATTTCATTGTTTTTTGAAAATAAAAATATTTTCATTTTTTTCCCGCCGTGTTATTCTAATGGGTATTTTTGAAATTTCTAAAATTCATAAAAATAAAAGTTACCACCCGATAATGCCACAAAACTATACAGATCTGAGTTAGATGAGGAACCATAATAAAAAAAGTTTGGAGTCGATAGCTGTAGCCGTTTGACCTGTGGAGAACCGACAAAAAAAAAACATAAAAAAAATAAAAATAAAAAAATAAAAACGAACACCAATTTTTTTCAGTATGTTAAATTGAATCCTCGCTAAAGCTCGTCTAATGATTTCAATAGGGAAGGGGGGGGTGAATATTGACTGGATTGTGATATCATGAGTATATGCCAACATAATGACGTGAACCAAGAAGGCATTTGTATTTATATTCAGTAGTTGGGTTTTGAAGGTTGTGAATGTTAATAATAATATTTACAGCTTGATCATTTTCAATGATACTGACATATCTTCATCAAGATGCATTGTACTATATATATTGTTCAATTATTTATATATGTCTCAACATTCTTCAATATTATAATGTGAACTTGTTTCCTGTTGGTATTGTATGTGGATCCTTTTAGAGACAATAAAATAAAATAAATAAATAAATAAATTAAGGGGGGCAGGGTCATCATCTCTGTGACAATTTCGGATAAAGGGGGAGGGGTGGTGTGATATAACCTAAAGTTGTGTAACATCATTTATGGACAGCCCCTAACCCAGCGCCAGAAGCTTTTATATAATTTATATAAAATTATTTATACTAGGAAAACGCGGGATGCGCGTTGTTAGACGAGCTTAGGGGTATAGAAATCTAGAATAAAAAATAATTTGTCAACCCAATCTACATCTACAGACCTTGGATCACTCCAAACGTTCAAAAACCTTACGAGAATCAGTTATGTCACGGCCTTCCTCTTCATTCATCTCAATCGTTTTGAATTAATTGGTGACACTTGTTGCTATAGATTTAATTGGTTCCCGTAATAGCCTAAATTGATGGGAAAATGCTTTATAAATGCGTTTTCTTCGTTATTTCTCATCCGATTGATGCGAAAAATCTCTCAAAATGTGCTTAATAGTTTCCTTTATATTCGGCGAAAATTTGAGAGGTCTTGAAAAATTTTGATTTTTCAAGTATTTTCCTCCGGGTTATTCTAATGGGGATTTTTGAAATTTCTAAAATTCATTAAAAAAAAGTTACCACCCGATAATGCCACAAAACTATACAGATCTAAGTTAGATGAGGAACCATGACGAAAAAACGTTTGAAGTTGATAGCTGTAGCCGTTTGACCTGTGGAGAACCGACAAAAAAACATAAAAAAAAACACATAAAAACGAACACCAATTTTTTTCAGTATGTCAAATTGAATCCTCGCTAAAGCTCGTCTAATAATATTTATATAATATATTGAATCAAAAAAAGTATAGCACTGGCAGCAGTGGTGTAGCCAGGATTATATTTCGGGGGGGGGAGGGGGACTGAAACTAAAGTGTAAAATGGAAGAAATTTTGTAAGAAATTGGCTATCCTCAGGGATTATGTGGGCATTTGTTTCTTACACGTTCATGAATAAATGAATATTAGGATTTTAAGGCGCATCGACAGCGAGGTCATTTAGCGTTCATAACGTTCGTAACTTCATAAAATAATATTTACTATTTTATTTATCACCAACTTCATTCTTTTTGTTCTGATAATGCCATTTCAGTCCAGCTTCGGTCAAACTCCAATATTTATGAGAAATAGTTCATTTGACGATGTATTTCCATAACTCATCATAATAATTATCACAATAAAACGTTAATTTTTCATTCAAAATAGCTTCAGAAAATCCCCCCAAAACATAAAATAACATTATATTATGATATTTATCATACTCATTATCTGGTGATATATTCATTACATTTATTAGACGAGCTTTAGCGAGGATTCAATTTGACATACTGAAAAAAATTGGTGTTCGTTTTTTTTTTTTTTTTTTCGGTTCTCTACAGGTCAAACGGCTACAGCTATCAACTTCAAACTTTTTTTCTTCATGGTTCCTCATCTAACTTAGATCTGTATAGTTTTGTGGCATTATCCTATGATAACTTTTTTTAATGAATTTTAGAAATTCCGAAAATACCCATTAGAATAACACGTGGGAAAAAAAGAGAATATTTTTATTTGAAAAAAAAATGAAATTTTGCGTGAAGTTGAGTTACATTATGATTCACATTTCTGAAAACTTTCAGCTTGATCGTGTGAGCCATTTCGAAGAAAAACCATAAGATGTGCTAAATTGGTACCACTCGAAGCAGTTTTTACCAATTTCCAACTTGAATGTCACCCAATTGAAGAATGTAGGCAAAATTTTGGCAAAAAAGTCAACATACTAATACTATCCGCTCGTCTAACAACGTATATATGGCGTTTTCCTAGTTAATATATTTCGAGAATGCTACGTGGACTGTATAGTCCGTAACAATACCGAAGCGATTTTATTTTTGTATCTACAGAAGAGACAAGAAAGCTGGCACTAAAATAATAGGCACAAAATAATATCACCATTATATTGCATAGCTATAGTATTTTTGTGTTGATGATTTTTCATCACGAGAATTCCGATGAGAAACGTAACTGCATCTTTCGAAAGTGGTAAATCTTCATGTTCACTGTATTATTAAGTTGGTAAATTACCTTCTCCTTTTGTGTATACTAGGTTCACGAGCTTAAATCTTCTTTTCATCCCTGTCTATTGTAATGAAAGTATCAACTCCCAGTGCTTCAAGTAACGCAAATAATTGACCATTGTAGATGGGCGTGACTTATACGAAGCAGGGGACATTTTAGATACCTTGATTGGTTATTTCCCTATTTCCCCTGCTTCACTGTCCACTTGATTGGTTTTCATATGTTGTGACATCACGAGGGCGGACGATCTACATCGGTCAATTGACCATTGTAGATGGGCGTGACTTATACGAAGCAGGGGAAATTTTAGATACCTTGATTGGTTATTTTCCCATTTCCCCTGCTTCACTGTCCACTTGATTGGTTTTCATATGTTGTGACATCACGAGGGCGGACGATCTACATCAGTCAATTGACCATTGTAGATGGGCGTGACTTATACGAAGCAGGGAAAATTCTAGATACCTTGATTGGTTATGTCCCTATTTTCCCCTGCTTCACTGTCCACTTGATTGGTGTTCATATGTTGTAACATCACGAGGGCGGACGATCTACCTCGGTCAATTCCTTGAAGTTCAAAAATGTTACACTTGAGGTATTTTAAAATCGCAACCCCTGAAATTGCGAGTATAATCTCACAAATTGGAAGTTCACTTGCATTATTCACAGATTATTTAAAAATAAAATTATCGAAACTGGCCGATTCAATTCATTGATATTATCAGTTCATTTTTACGAGAATTTTAACACCCAATATTTTTCTTATATTTTACAATTTTTGTATTGTCTATAATATATACAACATGTATCATTTGTAAGTATGAATCATTTCCACATTTGTCAATACGATGGATAATTATTTGAGGAAGAAGAAAAAAATCAATTAGATGAGCGTAGCGAAGTCTCCATCTCACTCTTATGGAGCTTTGTCTGTTTTTTTTTTTGTTTTTTTGTAAGCACTGCACAGGTCGCATGGTTCAACTGATCAACATGAAACTTTTGTATACGGGCACACTTTTTGGAATAAATCGGTTTGACCGATTTTGAGAAATATCATGTCAAAGTTAAAAAAAAAACATAAGATCAGGCTGGGCAAGAAAATGTGAAGAATAAAATCTTTCCAAATAAAATAAAAATTTCTGTAAAGGTGTATACATGAATGACACACATCATCACCGTTTTGTAAGCAATTCGAACCAGCCGTTTTGGAGAAAAAAACTAAATTAGCTGTTTTTATCCATCAAATATATTATAGAAGTGGAAGCAAAATCAAGTTGCCGAGATTCACTGCTTTCTAGATTCAAGAGTTGACCAACAATAAAGTATTTTTTATATGCGTCAAGGTTTGTGGAATACCAGAGTCGATAAAGTAGCAAGGGTAGAACTACTTCAACGACTTTTATACCTTATTCGGATATCTCGCTCATCTTACAACGCATATTTCGGTTTGACTAGTAATATGATATATTCTCAAGAAAAATGAATTCCAAGTGCACACTTAAACCACAACGATAATTGGATGAGCGTAGCGAAGACTCAATTTCACTGTACTTGAAAAATCAAATGTGTTTTTTTTTTTTTTTTTTTCGCTCTCTACAGGTCAAACAGAAATTCAGATCATGATGAAACTTGGCACACACATGAATCCCTATCTGACTTGATACTGTATAGTTTTGAGGCAAAATCGGTTCCACAATTCTTGAGATAAAAACCCATATGAATAAGCCACGCGGAAAAAATGACAAAGTGAATGTTCTCCGAAATTTTTCAAATTTCCACAGAACTCGAACAACATAATAATACACATTACTACGGACTTTTACAATAATCGGATGTGATGTTTCGGAGTAAAAAATTAAAAAATGCGATTTTATTTATTCAATTACTTCATTTTTTTTTATTCGCTCATCCATCAACGCGGAAACACATAACGCGTTTTCCTAGTATAACACTATAGGCCTCAGATTTACTTTTGTATTCACTTCAGATAAGCTGAAGGGTATATCACAGAGATGAGCACATTTCATTTCAAATCCTGTTCCTCAAAAATATCAAATACACAACAAAAACAACAACAACAAGTGCTCGCAACCACCACCTGTCATCGAGCATGATTAATATATTCACATCATACAGTAAAACGACAATTTCCAAACAATTTATATCACAACCAAACCCTTTGTACGCAAGTTATACCTGCTGTTCGGGGCAAAGGTCAGACAATTACAGGAAGCATAATATAGTAAGAGAATGACCGCATGTACATAAATATAATATTTAATCGACTTTATTACAAAAATAAAATGCCATGGAATAAAAAAATAAATATATATATATATATATATATATATATATATATATATATATATATATATATATATATATATATATATATATATATATATATATGTATACCCTTCTGTAACTAACGACATACTATACACGACCATTACATAATTATCTTTAGATTATCTTGGATAAATGATAAAGAGATGGAAAGATTGATTTAAACAACTGGTTCTTTGGTTAGCCACGTTGACTCTCGGTACACTCGTGCATGTCTAATCTGCGACTGGACTCGTGAAAGCCTGTAGGTTTAAGGTTGAAGGTTGTAGATTAGCCCACTGACCTCTCTGTGATGATGCTGAGACCTTGCCCTACCCTAACAACATCTTCATGAGTCTTCGGAATTATGATGAGCTATGAATGAATATTTATATTTATATTTTATTGGATGAGCGAAGAGAAGACGAAATTTCACCGTAATTGAAAAGAAGGATATTAATTTTTTTTTAGCGCTCCACAGGTCAAACAAAAGTACAGATTCAGTTGAAACTTGGCATACAAAAGTGTCCTCATCTAATTCGAAACTGTGTGATTTTGAGACGGAAGCGGTTGCATCACTTCTGAGAAAAAAAATTTCGGAGTTTTCAAAAACTCGATAAGAACAACCTAGAAGAGAAAATTGAGTAAAAATATTTCCTTCAACTAGATTCAAATTTTCACGGAATTTAAATATAATACTCACACATTATTCATAGGTTTTGCATGAATCGGATCAGCCGTTTTGATAAAAAAAAAAAATGGGTAATGTAATATTTTCACATCAATCATAGCTATCAAGAAACCAATCAGGAAATTAATCAACAGGTATAACCAAATGGATCTCAAAACGTTTAAGATGAGTCATGAATGAAACAAGAAGGCAGTGGTAAAGTTGTTTCGAACTCAAGGTGCATAGCAAAGATTTTAGTATCTAACGAAGTTAGATACAAAGATCTTTGTGCATAGCTCTCAATCACATTCCATATAAATATGCCCATATCACTCTTTCAACAACGCATATGTCGCGTTTTTCTAGTAGCTATATTAATGAATTGGACAAATTTAAACTTTTTCGAATGTTATGTTGAGTAAATATTTTCTAAATGTTCTGAAATGTTTGGAATGAAAATAGAGCGGGCTTCGCGTGCTTTGATTGCTTGTTCAGGCTTCTGTCACGTAACAAATGACAAACAATTGTTACCATAGCAACACAGCGAACTGGTGGACTACCAAACATTCTGATTGGTCAATTCCAATTAATGGACATTGATGTCTGCCTCTTACAACAATGGGTGACGTCACTTGACAGAAGCCTGAACTCAGATTGCATTTCTCGAACATCTCAAAGATCTGATTTCATGAAGGGTTCGAACGAGGCACCGTACTGCTCACTGAGATCTGTTGACGTCTGATGATAGATGAATGAGATGATGGGATGATGGCATGAAGGTGTGTTAGGTATAATAGGATGGATTTATTCATAAATATGTATATATATATATATATATTTATGTATATATATATATATATATATATATATATATATATATATATATATATATATATATATATATAAATATATATATATATATATATATATGTATATATATATATAAGTATATATATACATATATATATATATATATAAATATATATATATATATATATATATATAAATATATATATATATATATATTGAATATATATATATATATATATATATATATCTATATATATATATATCTATATATATGAAATATATACATATATATATATATATATATATATATATATATATATATATATATATATATATATATATATATATATATATATATATATATATATATATATATAGGCATATTCCTGCCATAATCTTCTCTATTTTAATTATAATTTGTGTAGGTCTATGCGTTCTAAATGATCTTGAATGGCGAGAGTATGAATGATATGTATGCCTAGAGTGTGCTAACTGAAGTAACCCAATCTGCGGTTTATTAATCACGATTAATGCATCGTCATCAGAAATATGTTACGTGGATGACGAGTCCACCTAATAGTTTATTAAACTGCGTATCTAATTCGAAAAATGTTCATTAAAACGCTTCCTCCTGGCGTAATAGTAGTTTGGGAAGTCAATTTTGAATTACTTGCATGAGATGGGGTATCAAGATTCTGATGAGGAACACAAAACTTTCTAATTTCCATACAATAATATATATATATATATATATATATATATATATATATATATATATATATATATATATATATATATATATCTTTCCCAGATAACCAATTAAATTGGGCCATGGGGTGTTTCCACCATTTCATCTAGGGCAGGATTCATCTCTCCATCGGTTCCTGCCAGTTCCGACTTCTTCCTCTTCTTCTTCACCACTACTTTCCTCTGCTTCTTCTTCTCTTCCTACGAGTTCCTTCCACCATTCCCTATCCTCCCACCATCTCTCATCTATCACTTCCTCCCATACAATAATATTTCTGGAAATTCAAAAGTGCTACACTAATTCCATGTATAATATTGAAAGGTTTACGTCCAAAACTCTTACTTTTTAACTGTGTATATAGGCCTTCCTGAAAAATGTACAGAATCAAAAGTGTACCATTTGACAGCTTCGAAAATATCTAGCTGTGTTTATCCATGGATGTAAATTTTGATATATCTACTCATTAAGTCACAATGTATTTATCATAGAATGAAAAAACTACAGACCCTCTTTTTCCCCGTAAGATCAAAATACTGATACTTCACTGTCTTTACTCGAGTCAAGTCTCAATATTAGAATCCAACGAAATACTGTATAGTGTATATAGTCACTAGGAAAACGCGGGATGCGCGTTGTGAGATGAGCTTAGAAGTATGGCAATCTAGAATGAAAAATAACTTGTCAGCTCAATTTACATCTACAAACCTTGACTTACTTCAAACGTTCAAAAACCTCACCTGCAACTTGTTGATATTTATAGTAACCTGCAACCTGTCGCATAAACACTTTGCAAAACCAATTGATCCAAATATTCAATAAAATGTACACGTTTATTGCGTTTTCTTCATTATTTCTCATTCAATTGTTGTAAAAATCTCTGAAAAGGTGTATAATAGTATTCTTAATATTCTGTGAGAATTTGAGAGCTTTTGAAAAATTCTTGTTTTTCAAGTATTTTTCCTTCTGGTTATTCTTACGAGGATTTTCCAAACTTTCCGATTATTTTCCGGAAAAATCTTCCGACCGATTCCTCTGAATAACAATCCCAACCTATTCTGGTATGACACCAACGTTCAGAAAAAGTTTCAAGTTGATTGATTCATTTCTTTGACCTGTATGCCGCGTACATAATTACAAAAAAAAAACATAAAAACGAAGCCCATTTTTTTTCAGGGTGTGAAATGGAAAGCTTCGCTACGCTCATCTGAACGAGAATTACCAACCCAGGAATAATCCTAAACGGCAATTGAAGTGTTGTTGTCACCGTTGTTTTCACTATTTGTTTTCACTAACCCTCAGAATAGTGTTAACTGGACGACCTAACACCGGGCATAGTGCAACAAAGCCATCTTCGCATAAATAGTACCACAATAATGTATATAAGTACAGGTCACAAACCTTTGAATGATGATGATTATTGATGATGATGACCCCACCAACAGCTAGGTTGCACGGGGGTACGAATGAACAAATGATAATGAAACTGTGAGGTGATGATAGGTGAAAAGACGTTTACAAAACCCATGCCTTATGCGAGACTCGAACCCATGCCCAAACTCAGCTGGATGAGCTACCGATGGATGGCCCAAAACTGCTAAGGTCCCAAGTAGTATATATACAGCTTGACGCATAAGTAAAAGTATGTTCATTACCTGGTCAAATCAGTCGATCATTTTATATTGCATAGGATTCAATAGGTATCAAACAAAAGAAACAGACTTTTACTTATGCTTCAAGCCGTACTTGTGTACACGAGAGTTGTCACTTGTCTACCAACCTAACGAGCAAATTTTTTTTTTTTTTACTTTGGTATTTTGAGGTTGTCGTTTCCAAGGACGAGTATTCCTAGCCTAAAAACAATTCCACTTACTCGAACAATACTAGAAGAAACGACGATATTCATATGAATCCTGAAAACACGAAACTTTGCAACGTGAATTCTTCTTCACTCCACATCGAAATATAACAAACTACCAGATAAATTTAAAACTATATCATCACATTGAGAATAGCATTAACCACAATTCTATTTTTAGACACATTCGGACAAGAAATGTCCGAAAACGGTCTTCTTGATTATAATACATCATTGAAATTTACAATTAAAAATCTTAAAATTCGATGTGGCTCTGATATTTGACGTCACCAAGTGGGTAATTGTGGTTAATACTATTCAAAAACGCTCTCAAAACTGTCTTCCTACTTGAGACATGCGTGAATCACAAACAACAACAAACAACAAGAACAATAAAAGGATTAGCTCCAGAATACCTTTGTATCAAATTAGAATTTAGTACCTCAAAGTAAAAGTATAACCTGAGAAATAAATCATGTGCAAAAATCAACAGATCTAGAAATAATTTGGTAGATAATTCAATCTTTACCAAAGATATGAGAATTAACAATACAATACCCAAACAAATAAGAGATGCAAATAAGCCAGAGATATTCAGAAGAGGTGGTTGAGATTAATAAAAGAAGGTAAACTTGTTCCTAATAAGAGAGAGATAGTGAGATACTGGGATATTGTATAGAATTACTATTCTATTCTATATTCTATTTTTTTATTTAATATATGGATATTCTATAGGTATGTGTGATTTGTACCAATTGTTAATCTAGTATGTATAACTACTAGGAAAACGCGGGATGCGCGTTGTTAGACGAGCTTAGGGGTATAGAAATCTAGAATGAAAAATAATTTGTCAACCCAATCTACATCTACAGACCTTGGATCACTCCAAACGTTCAAAAACCTTACGAGAATCAGTTATGTCACGGCCTTCCTCTTCATTCATTTCAATCGTTTTGAATTAATTGGTGACACTTGTTGCTATAGATTTAATTGGTTCCCGTAATAGCCTAAATTGATGGGAAAATGCTTTATAAATGCGTTTTCTTCGTTATTTCTCATCCGATTGATGCGAAAAATCTCTCAAAATGTGCTTAATAGTTTCCTTTATATTCGGCGAAAATTTGAGAGGTCTTGAAAAATTTTGATTTTTCAAGTATTTTCCTCCGGGTTATTCTAATGGGGATTTTTGAAATTTCTAAAATTCATAAAAAAAAAGTTACCACCCGATAATGCCACAAAACTATACAGATCTAAGTTAGATGAGGAACCATGACGAAAAAAAGTTTGAAGTTGATAGCTGTAGCCGTTTGACCTGTGGAGAACCGACAAAAAAACATAAAAAAAAAACATAAAAACGAACACCAATTTTTTTCAGTATGTCAAATTGAATCCTCGCTAAAGCTCGTCTAATTATATAACTTTTACTGTATTTTCATGTTAACTACAATTGTATGAAGAATAGCAAATTTTGGCTAAAAATAAAGATAGAACTACTACTACAAACAACAAACAACATCACAAACAACAAAACAACAAACAAACAAACAACAAAACAACAAGCATGAACCCAAATGAATACCTGACTGATGACGTAGGAACAAAACAATACGAACAACATCAAAAGGAGAATAAACTTTTTTCTTTTTTTTAATAACATCGAAACTTGATACAAAATCATTGTTCCCCAATTGAGGCTATGGATGAAAGATAGGATCGTTTGGATGGGGCATCACAAAGGCGATCTCACCACCCCAAAAAAATAAACTTGAAAATAAACAAGAATTTCGACACCAATTTAAAAACTAGCAAATTATATTCAATTTTGTATTGATGTGTTGATTTGTGAATGTGTGTATTTTGTAATTTTGAAGTAAATTATGTGTAGTCTAGTTCAGATGACATACAAAATATTTTGTATCTTTTGTATCCTTTCAATGTCTATATGTCCTAGCATTTATTTAATACAAACTGTTACACTATTTAAAAATGTAAAATTGATCAAATGACAAAATACAATCAATATAAAACTCAATTAATAAATAATAATACATAATTACATACCACACATATATTCATAATTCATAATGCATAATTGATTACATATTATAAAATAATGACATAATATTATTATCTTTTATGAAAAAAATTATTTAATTCAAAAATAATAGTGGTTTCATAAATGAATATTTTGGGATGTCAACGATGAATGATTTCTAGAAAAAATCTATCGTTTTTTAGAGTCGTTTTTAGGCACTTGAAATACTTATGTAATTAATGATATTAATGAAATATTGAAAATAAACTCATAAATGAGAATAACTATATATGTCATAAATTTCTTCAGAACAAGAAAATCACTGGGAATTGTAGTTTATCTAGAACATGCATTCTCACATATAATATTTCCTTTTAAACAAAATTCCGACGAGGATGGGATTCGAACCCACGCGGGCAGAGCCCATTGGATTAGCAGTCCAACGCCTTAACCACTCGGCCACCTCGTCTTATAAGAGTACGATTCATCTAGACTCACCGCAACCATCTCGTTTAACCTAGTTTCACTTTACTTTCAATTATTGGTGTAACACATATCACGATCTTCAATAGATCAGTCGATAGAAAGGAGAAAACCTAAATATATTCTCGGTAGACCATGACATTGAAGAAGTTCAAGCATTTTATCTGATATAAAATCATTTAATATCATTCCTGTATTGGATTTATGTAATAATAAATTGGTTTTAATAGATTACGAATAAGTGACGTTTTATAGTTATAGATATAGAATCGATAAATGAATGAAAGTCTTATCACTCTACTTCATATAATAGCAATGTATTACTGTGATTATATAAAATTCGAAAATAGGCGTGTATTAAATATTAGCTATTCCGAACGCTTCTTTCAAATATTAATGAGAAAATTATAATTTTGTTGACTATTTATTATGAATGATGTAGATGTCAAGAATGTAATACAGGATTTACATAACAAATTGATTATGACCAACCGAATTATATTGCTACTTGCTGAATGCTTTGTTGTATTGATTATTACTATTTTTTGTTCCCAATGTCTCTCTTCATAAAATTGTATAGTCTTCAAATTGAATGATATTAATTAAAACAACTAGTAGAAGGTAGAAAACATACTTATAATATTACATCCATAGCATGCACCGTATTAACAAGTATATTATATAGCATTTCGAAAAGGGTAAATCTGGTATAGTAGAACCTCTATTCAATACCAAGCTAAGAACCTAAAAATTAAAACCCATCCCAAGTTCGGTTTAATTAACCTAGCGGGTAAAAGGTTAAAAAATCACTTTTTCAATCAACGGCACTCGGGTCTCGGTGACCACAGTGTCGTAAAGGTCAATCTGAGGTCAATCCATCCTACAGATCGACCAATCACGTTCTACAAAACAGGATGCGTTTCTCATATAATATATGCACTTGACCGTCTACAATAGATAAATCATCCGGAACAAAAAAAATCTCTCTTGTGTCCTCTGTGTGGGGATAAAACAGATAAAACACTCTTGTATCTATCGTCTATGGTTATTGTTGGCACGATTCAGTGATACCAACAGACTTTATCATTATATAAAGAAGGTGCAGTACCGACTCGCATCTTCAAAGTAGATTGTATTTCCGGGGTCAGAATCTGAGTCCAGGGTCCCGATTGCTTGTAGCGCAACTATCGCTTCTATACCGAACTATATAAAAAAACAATACTCAACAATACTATATGTATATATATATATATATATACATATATATATATATATATATATATATATATATATATATATATATATATATATATATATATATATATATATATGTATATATACAGCTCAGTAGAATTATTTTTTTGGCATTTTTTGGCACAAAAATTATAGATTTTGTAAGTTCAACGATGTCACCGGTACCATATCCACTCTTATCTACATATAGTTCACAAGGGAATCCGCTCAATCGTGACAGGCAATCGAGACCTTTGGCTCTGAACTGACCGCAAGAAACCACAAATGCCTTCCATGTTATCAGTATGGGAGTTGGGTCACCTTCTTTATATTACAAGTCCATGATATTGTGATAAAGTTGGTTGGTATCGCTTCATCGTATTGTTGGTGTAGGTCAGGGTCGCCTTATAGTGACGTCAGAAATGTAAGCGGGTATGTTGAACCGCGGGTATGTATGATGACGTTGAGGGTCTTCGGACGAAACGAGGTCAGAGGTCACAACGAACTGGTATTGATGCGGTCAACGTGATTATTTTGCAAAACTCTAAACTGGTATATTTGTGTTTTTTGTTTTTTTGTTGAATCGCTTTTGTTGTAAATGTTGAAGTAAAACGTATGTATGCGTAAACGAGTTTTTTGTGATGATGTCGTGGATAGGGCATTATGATAATTACTGTTATTTCTTGATTTTTTTCTTATCAATCTCCTTCGAATGGTTTATATGAATTATTCGAATAATTGAAATGTGATAATATTTTTTGAACTTGAATTTTACAGAAAAAATATATTTCTACATTATTCCTCCATCATGATCATATTTATGGTAATTTAATGGTGATCTAATGGTAATTTAATAGTATTCGAAATCGGGTCTTCACCTTTCTGTCAGTTATTGTGCGCATTCCACAGGTCGTATAATAAGCGCAGCCGATCCATATAAAACTTACCGATCTTACAATTACAGCGGCTGTGGAGTTTGATAAATTGATTATCGAAACTTTGAGAAAACCATAAGAATAACAAGAAAAAAATGAAAAATATATTTTTGGCAGCAGCTATTATCGGACCATCGGTCTGTCACCACATGTGGACGCACGTTGTTGTTATTATACTTGTCTGCAACCTAAACTAACTAACATGAACAAAAAAACATCCTAAACTAATTTAATCTAAACTAAACCAATCTAAAACCTACTTGCGGTCTGATAAATAGCCTCTTCGAATATTCTGAAATAAAAACATTTCAGAGAATGTTTTTGAATGAATATTAGGGTCTTAAGGCGCTGTCGATGAGCCTTAAAACCCTAATATTCATTCAAAAACATTATCTGAGATATAAAAAAACCTCAGACATGTTTGATGAGTCTTATGATGGAAATCGAATAATCTGTTTCAAAACCAAGGTGTGTAGATTTCTACTGTAGGCCTATTTTATATCACGCTCATCTTCAACGCCTATATGTAGTAATAATTTATTCAAATCCTATGATAAAACCGATCTTATGACATATTGGATTTTCAAACAGAGATTTTTTTTTGGGGGGGGGGGGGGGTTAACGACGCATTGTAATGATGACTAAGATCTATTGTCGTCGGATGAATGATTAATGAGATGATGGGATGATGAGATGAAGGTTTTATGGGTAATGGGAAGGATAGTGCAGGGAAGGAAGCGGTCGTGGCCTATATTGTGGGAACCATCCCGTCATTAGCCTAGACTATACAGAGGGAAACCACGAAAAGCCCCTGTAAAGATGGACGGTAGCGGGGATCGAACCGGGTCCGACATGCCCACTGCCTCCCGGGTTACATGGAGCAAGTGCGTTAACCACTCAACTACATGTGCCGGTAAACAGAGATATTCATATACTAGGAAACGCGTTATGTGTTTCCGCGTTGATAGATGAGCTAGAACATATATCAACATATCTTTGGTTCAGTTATATATTATAGCCACCTTGAGATCAAAACAATTACGTTACTGCCCTCCTATTTCCTAATTAATTCATATAATAATAGAGAAGGCCTTATTTCAATCATTTCCGATTAATTGTTGACACCTGTTACTTTTTTTGATTGGTACCGGTATCTTAATAGCTTTGAGTGATTTGAAAAAATAGTATTATATATTTTTTACATCAAAACGGCTGATCTGATTTGACGGAAAGTTCGAAGTAATGTGTATAATTGTTATATTAAAATTCCCTGAGAATTTGAATCCTCTCAGATGAAATATTTTTCACGAATTTTTTCCTCTGGGCTATTCTAATGTGATTTTTGAAAACTTTGAATTGAGTTTTCTCGAAAGTGGTTCAACCGATTGCGCCTCAAAACTATACAGTATCGAATCAGATATAATAACACTTGTGTATGCCAAGTTTCAGGTGATTTTGAATTTTCGTTTGACCTGTGGAGCGCGAACAAAAACAAACCAAAAAAAGGCACTTCTTTTTCGAGTATGGTGAAATTTCAGTCTTCCCTTCGCTCATCCAATAAAATATATCGTATACATAAATTACTCTAGTACAAATATCGTCTAGACTCTACGATTTGATATTTTACTATCAATATTATACGCTCCACTTCTCACCTGACAGTCCATTTCATATCGAAATATAGTTAATTTAATGTATATATAATTATGATACGAACATTTCGAAGTTAATAATACGATACATACAACATCCCATATATAATAACAACATGTTATATAGACCTGCTATATTATAATAATACGTTAAACTATGGCTATATATTATGATAATAACAACAAAAATTAAAATAAATATATGTTTCCTCTTCATATAGGTGATTTTTTTTTTTAGAATACTGACACTGACATTGGATTGATCGGAACAACTAAAAAATATATATCACCGGCACAGTAGCTGAGTGGTTAGCTTACTTGCTTCGTGATACGGAAGGTGAAGGGACATATCGGACCCGGTTCGATCCCCGCCACCGTCCATCTTTACAGGGGCTTTTCGTGGTTTCCCTCTGTAGTCTAGGCTAATGCCGGGATGGTTCCTACAATATAGGCCACGACCGCTTCCTTCCCACTATCCTTCCCACTACCCATAAAAACCTTCATCTCATCATCCCATTATCTCATTAATCATTCATCCGACGCCAATAGATCTTAGTAATCATCACAGTGCGTCGTTAAAACCCAATAAAAAATAAATAAAAAAAATATATATATATTGATATTAAATAATTAATTAGCTTTATAATCCATCCGGTATTAATTTGTTTGCGTGATTCTTATAGTTGTCGTCGAGCTGAACTAGATGAATTATATGCTCCTATATATTGAAATCCAAAGTAAAAACGCATGATGTGATTGATTGAATTGATAGCAATTATAAAAGAGGATCAGATGAGTATTAGCGATTATATTTATTCCACGTTGTAGTGATACCAACCTATTTTATCATAATATAAAATGTGCTCCAACTCACATACTATAATACAATGTAAGGCATTTGTGGTTTCTTGCAGTCAGTTCAGAGCCAAATGTCCCGATTGCCTGTCACGATTTAGCGGATTCCCTTGTGAACTAAATGTTGATAAGAATGGCTACGGTACCAGTGGCATTGTTGAACTGAGAAAATCTATAATTTTCGTAAACAAACAAATGCAACTGGTAATATTGTAATTCTACTGAGTCGTGTATAGCATTGTTGAGTATTGTTGTTTTATTTGATTCGATATAAAAGTGATAGTTGTGCTACACGCAATCGGGACCCTGGACTCGGTAACTGACCCCAGAAATATTTCACTTTCAAGACCCGAGTTGGGTCACCTTCTTTATAT
>OZ023326.1:81686004-81693504 GCA_964007535.1 Brachyptera risi
TAAAACTATAATGGATTCATCAATTATAATTCGTGAAAGTTTCACTAGGAAAACGCGGGATGCGCGTTGTGAGATGAGCTTAGAAGTATGGCAATCTAGAATGAAAAAAAACATGTCAGCTCAATTGACATCTACAAACTTTGACTCACTTCAAACGTTCAAAAACCTCACCTGCAACTTGTTGATATTCATAGTAACCTGCAACCTGTCGCATAAACACTTTGCAAAACCAATTGATCCAAATATTCAATAAAATGTACACGTTTATTGCGTTTTTTTCATTATTTCTCATTCGATTGTTGTAAAAATCTCTGAAAAGGTGTATAATAGTATTTTTCATATTCTGTGAGAATTTGAGAGTTTTTGAAAAATTCTTGTTTTTCAAGTATTTTTCCTCCGGGTTATTCTTATGAGGATTTTACAAACTTTCCGATTATTTTCCGGAAAAACCTTCCGACCGATTCCTCTGAATAACAATCCCAACCTATTCTGGTATGACACCAACGTTCAGAAAAAGTTTCAAGTTGATTGATTCATTTCTCTGACCTGTATGCCGCGTACATAATTACAAAAAAAAAAAAAAAAAAAAAAACATAAAAACGAAGCCCATTTTTTTTCAGGGTGTGAAATGGAAAGCTTCGCTACGCTCATCTAATTACCAAGTGGGCCAATTTAATAAAATACATAAAAATAAATACCGTACTATGAATTTTATTATGAAGGCCTCAATGAAATAAAAATGTCAATTAAATAATTAAGCCTTGATGATATAACACAAACATTAACCTCATAAATTACGTCTAAATTTCGTTTAAAATGAGGTCAATAAATCAGGTACATTCATTACAATTTATTGAATAACTGATATCATCCTTTTCAATTTGATTGATATAATCTTTACATCATAACTGATTTCATATGAATAAGTCGAGAATTGGGGGTTAAAAAAATTAGCGCCCGACGTGGGGCTGGAACCCACGACCCTGAGATTAAGAGTCTCATGCTCTACCGACTGAGCTAGCCGGGCTTGAACCATGTAGCAGCTCATTTAAATCTAATACGAAATAACATATTTTATCTAAATAATGTTATCCATCGTATATGTAACTTGTAACTTATTGATAAAGAAAAGCATTTCAAAGTTTATTAAAAGTACTGCCGTCAAAGCAGTAGCTATACTTGCTCACAGCTCGCAGTGTAAATCTTTGACTGCATCACAGACGGCAAATCTTTGGAAGAATGTTCAGAAACAAAATGTTTAGGAATAGTGGTGGATAACGCGCTTGACTGGGGATGTCATATAAATAGTATTTGTGGTAAAATTTCCTCAGCTTCCTATTTGATCAAAAGGCTAATTGAAGTCACAAGTCTGAGTACTGTTAAAAAGGTTTACTTTTCATACATCCAATCATATTCATCGTACGGCATTATCTTATGGGGTCATTCTTCGCACGCTGATAGACTATTTATTCTTCAAAAACGATCACTTAGGTGCATGGCGAAAGCAAGCAGCAATCCAAGTGCAGTTGAAAGACTCTTGTCGTCCTTTATTTAGAAAATTTGAAATCTTGACCCTTTCTTGTTTATACACTTACACCTCAATATTATGTCATAGATAACGAGCATCCGACACAACCTCAAGGATCAGTGCACTCTCATGATACTAGAAAAAAAGATGATATATCACTGAATAAACACAAACATACGAGTTTCACAAAAGGGCCTAAATATGCCGGTGCAAGATTTTATAACAAATCATCGAATTCATTAAAACAACAAAAAGGAATATCTTTCAAAATTGCATTAAAATCGTATTTGATTAAAAACAGTTATTACTCCATACAAGAATTTTTAACCTCATAGAAATTGATTCACATCCTCATTCGTTTCTGCAATCGTTGACCGCTTTTATATTATATTATGTTGAACATGAATAACATGAACAATATACAATGTTATAACTAGTTTGTAATGTCCTCAGAGATTTGTTTTATCTCTGTAATTTGTTCTTGTAATTTTTAATTAGTACCATTTTATGTGAATTATTGATGACTGTCTCATATCTTGTTTTGTGATCAAAAAGACGAAATAAATTATCAATATTATTATTATTATTATTATTATTATCATTTTTGTGAACTATATGTACTTGTTATTTTGCTGAATAAAGAAATATTTAATCATCATTATTATTATAATATATATATATATATATATATATATATATATATATATATATATATATATATATATATATATATATATATATATATATATATATATATAATATATAATATATAATATATATAATATATATATATATATATATATAATATATATATATATATATAATATATATATATATATATATATATATATATATATATATATATATGGATATATATATATATATATATATATATATATATATATATATATATATATATATATATATATATATATATATACGCTCTATGTTGAGTGAGTGATGAGTATCACCGGGATTTGCAAACAACCCAATCAATTATTTCAGCATTGAGTTTTTATCGGAATCATTTCTATGTTACAATTTGTTTACAATTTGTTTTTAAAATGTTAGTTTTGAGGCTTTCATGGTAAGCGTTATCAAGGTCAGGTTAGTACCAACTCGGACCTGACTTGATCTGATCTAGCGTGGTCTAACCAACTGCTTGGGTTGGGTTATCATGTTCAGGAGCTTGGGGTTATTGAAGTCAGGTTGCTTCACAGTGGGGTACAGTGAGTGAGGTACTGGTGGTAATTTCCCAGCTCATGCTTCAAAGCGAGGTAAACACCTAGCGTTTGCTTAGTTTTAATAAAATGAGAGAATTAAATTGAAAATATACTAGATACATTATTCAAAACAAAATCATTTGTAATAGAATATGGACAGTTAACAATTGGGGAACACAGATTTTGTACCAAGTTTCGAAGTAAATGAAAAAATAAAGAATATGATGAAACATAGTGAGAAAGCTGATGTATAAATAACACTCATACTTGGCGTTAACTCTACTTGCTTTTACTGGCACGTGGTGTCAACTTCAACGTCTAACACACTTTAACAAACACTCTCATACTTGGTGTTATCTTTACTTGCTATTACTTGCTTAGGTGTCAAAATCAAGTTTTACAATTTACAATACTTGGAGTTGGCGCAAGAGTGATCTGCCACTATTTGTAAGCTCAGTTTTCACTAAACTCGAAGATAAAAACATATAGAACTTTGGTTGGAGGAGTGTATACAGGTTGAAACTACTGGTTGGCACATGTCTCAGTAACCAAAAAACAGATTATCAACAATCAAAAATTGATTACAACAAATGTTGTAAAGTAAAGTGAAACAAAGTTTTTTTCTGTCAAATTCAACTGTAATTGGCATCTGAGGAAAGTAAATACGCCACTTCAGAATTGTCAATGAACAAATCTTCCCAATAATACAATTTTCTCATTATGTCAGTAATGGGTAAAATGATAAAAAATAATTAAAATGGTGTGGTAAGATAGCCCTTGTGATGCTCCGTCCAAACGATCCTACTTTTCCCCATAGCCTTAATTAGGGAACAATGATTTTGTATCAAGTTTCGATGTTATTGGGAAAAAAAATGTCAATAAAAAAAGATCATAGCAAGTTGCTTTTTGTAAACATTTCATTTTTGGGAAGTTATAGGTCTTTTCATTGATGCTTTTTTCATTCTCGTACCATCATTCGTCTTCTTGAAAAATCTCAGCGATCGATATATAGATATGTTCACAATGTATTGCATGATTTTGTGCTAAATTTAACAAAATGTATTGTGTATATGTGTATAAAATTGTGTAATATGTATTGTAATAATATGTAACATGTATTGTATTGTAATATTGTGTGATAATATATAATGTATTGTGTATAAAATGTATGTGTTTAACAAACGTTGTGAAAACGATCTAATCTTAATCATCTGTGATTTGTCCATTTCTTGTTTTGTCAATACAAGAGAAAAAAATGTTCAATGGGTAATACCTCGTTCACATTACAGAATTTAACTACAGTTAAGTAGATAATGTTAGTTATACTAGGCAAACGCGTTATGTGTTTCCGCGTTGATGGATGAGCTGGAACATATCAACTTATCTTTGGATTGGTTATTATATACATATATATATATATATATATATATATATATATATATATATATATATATATATATATATATATATATATATATATATATACATATATATATATATATACACCTTGAGATCCAAACAATTACATCACTGCCATCTTATTTTCCAATTTTAATTCAAATGATAATAAAGAAGGCTTTGTTTTAATCGTTTACAATCAAGTGGTGACACTTGTTGCTTTGATTTAATAGGTATCTTAATAGCGCTAAATGACCTCGCTGTCGATGCGCCTTGAAACCCTAATATTCATTCAGGTATCTTAATAGCTTTGAATAATTAACACAAATTACATTATATATTTTTTTACATCAAAACGGCTGATCCGATTTGAGTGAAAGTTCGGAATAATGTGTATCATTATCAGATTGAAATTCCCTGAGAATTTGAATCCTTCCAGATGAAATATTTTTCACGAATTTTTTCCTCTGCGCTTTCTAATGGGATTTTTGAAAACTTTGGAATGAGTTTTCTCAGAAGTTGTTCAACCAATCGCGCCTTAAAAATATACAGTATCGAATTGGATAAGGATACTTGTGTGTGCCAAGTTTCAACTGATTTTGAATTTTCGTCTGACCTGTGGAGCGCGAACAAAAAAACAAACAAAACAAAAACAGGCACTTTTTTTCCGGGTATGGCGAAATTGAGTTTTCGCTTCGCTCATCCAAATATGAACGGAACTTGATCAGTACTCAACTCTAGTTATGTCTTAACTAAGTTTCTAGAACTCAGTTAACTTAACTGCGATCAAAATCCACCGCCTTTGCAAAGAGCACACAAAAGTCACATTGTTGGTTAAAAGCAAGGCCATCTATATTATTTACATACATCATTCGAATTATATAGATGACTTTGTTCAAAAACAAGGCGAGATAATGGCTAGATATCAAAAGAAAATCTGTAAATCTATAAATCTATAAATGCAATATAAAAATTAACATGCAGTAATCGAACAGGAAGATGGCAGTGCATGACGTCACTAAAAACCATTTCATCGCTGTCAGTGTGAATACTTCAACTCAGTTAAGAACGGTGTCATCCATGATGCTAACTGCAGTTAGCTTAACTGCAGTTAGTGATCCTAGTGTGAACGAGGTATAAGAGTTTGACTACGTCATAATTTCCAAAATATTGAAAATATTTGTTTGGCTAGTTTGGTTTTATCTTTATACAGTAGAGCCCTTCTCAAGTAAATGGTCGCTCTAAACCAAGTCATCATTTGGACAATGATCCGTCCTCACCGGAGACCGGGAGTTGATTTCCGCCATGGGATATCTCATCCTGACCGGGGTTACCATGTATCCTCCATCAAATCTTCTTTCCCACTGTCCAAAAAACAAATAACCAATAGAATTTGACCTTTCCCCTCATCTTCCCGTCATCACAACGCCAATAAACCTTGGTTATTATTAGACAGATGGAAGTCGATTTAGCAAAACATCTGTTTTTTGGTGATAACTTTTTAACGGTATAAGATATCAAAATTCTAATACGAGATAAAAACACAGGTCTCCAAAAGGATGTGCAGTAAAATCATTTATTATGCATCCCAACACTTAAACTAGTGTATATACAACAACAACAACAACAACAACAACAACAACAACAAAATATATATATATATATATATATATATATATATATATATATATATATATATATATATATATATATATATATATATATATAATTACTAATTATACTACTTATACTTACTCATACTTATACTTACTAATTATACTAACTAATTATAATTAAAATAACTGATCATACTAATTTAATTATACTAATATATTTTAGCTGTATTTACCTGTAGAAATGTAATTCCAGTTGAATAGTTGTTACTTATATCATCTTGTAGGTATTGATTAATAAATTGACTACCATCCACTACAAATCGATTAAAAATCGACTACTCTTAAATCCAAATATAGATTTTAATCATCTATGAACCAGATAAACCGCTACCTTTGCCGCTACCTTCGCCGCTACCTTGCCGCTACTTCTTCATATCATTCGAATACCTGTGTCAACCCACTGTTTCAACAATACCAGTACCAGTTCCCACCATATTGTATATAACGTAAGTATACAAGGTATGTATCTTGTTAGAATAAATGAGTATATATATTTTCTACAAAAAGAAGTGTCATTAATCACACATGAAAGCATTTAAATGGCACTAAGCATGCAGTTGATGTTTCTATCACAATTGTACGACTACTGTGACTACACTGTCATCTTCTCTTTCGGCTTTACATCTTTGAAATCCGCAATTATGATTTACACCGGTACTATATAACATTGTATACAATAGAGAAGTAATTTTATACAATATATTCAAATCGGATGACTGATGATAATCTCTTCATTGTTGATAAGTGTGAGTTCGAAGGTTAAACGCTCGTGTTATTGGTCATTGCTTTTGGATTATCATCTATTAGCGATTAAATTGGCAAATAAATTATGATATGTTATTTATGTTGATTTGTTAGTTTCCTGTTCAATGTCGAGTTGAATGCGTTTAGTGAGGATTTACACATTTTTTAATGGTTTTAAAGTTATTCTTTGTGATGTTTGTGATTGACTAGCAACTAGCATAGATCAGTATAATGCTAAGAAGGTGAATTTCTATTCAGCACCATTTCTTCATTAAAGCGACCTGGGTTCGTAATTTGTATATATATATATATATATATATATATATATATATATATATATATATATATATATATATATATATAAATATATATATATATATATATATATATTATATATATACATATATATATATATATATATATATATATATATATATATATATATATATATATATATATATATATATATATACATATATATATATATACATATATTTATATTTATATATATATATATATATTTATATATATATATATATATATATATAAATATAAATATATATATATATATATATATATATATATATATATATATAGAGAGAGAGATGACAATTTATTGACGGCTGTCCGCATAGCGGGATACCAAGATGGTACAGCGTAATATAGTCAATACAATATAGTACAATGGTTATTTACAAAAGTGATAAAAAATTGAATACAGAAAAATCCTGAAATATTATAAAACTAACTTAATTGAGAGTAAATAACAAAAGTATGAAAAAAATATGAAAATGGAAATATATATATATATATATATATATATATATATATATATATATATATATATATATACATATATTTATATTTATATATATATATATATATATATATAAATATAAATATATATATCTATATATATATATATATATAT
>OZ023326.1:81699943-81712443 GCA_964007535.1 Brachyptera risi
CTAGCGGTGGTTACTGGAACTCTTCCAATATTATCCTTTTTTCACTTTTCAACCCACAATCAAACTTTTAAGCGCACATCGAACTTGGGTAGAGCATTTCGAAGAGAAACATGCTCAGCTAAGATGCGGGCTCTTAATAATATTGAAAACTTGACAAAAAATAATTTTATAATAGTTGAAGATATGAGTGTGATCATGAAACGGAGCATCTTGAAACCGATTTTTTTTGTTATTTTATGATTTTGAAACATTTTTGCAATATATTTTCGAATTCACTATACTGTTCACCACAACTCTACCAGAGTTTGATTTATATCAATAAAAAAAATGATGAATAATTTTTTGTTATAAAGTAGAAGAAAAGTAATTTTAATGCTGTTTGTTTCTGATTAGAAACATTGGCTATTTTGATGATTTCAAAACAGATGTGTTGATAATTTATATTGATTTGTATACGCTCGATCAGTTATCTCAATAAGTGTTGATATGTGCGTGTGAGGCATATTATTGAAACATACTGAGACATATTTTGCCTTAGATTGAAATCGAATTGTAAAAAATCGAATTAAATGAATGATTTAGAAACTACTTGTTTTGCCGTGTCAGATTAACCTGAAAGCTCAAAACAAGCAGCTCATCTTTATTCATGTATCTGACAAATTTCGTTATCAAAATTATTCATTACTAGGCAAACGCGTTATGTGTTTCCGCGTTGATGGATGAGCTGGAACATATCAACTTATCTTTGGATTGGTCATTATATATATATATATATACACCTTGAGATCCGAACCATTACATCACTGCCATCTTATTTTCCATTATTAATTTCTATGATGATAAAGAAGGCTTTGTTTTAATCGTTTACAATCAAGTGGTGACACTTGTTGCTTTGATTCAATAGGCATCTTAATAGCTTTGAATAATTAACACAAATTACATTATATATTTTTTTCATCGAAACGGCTGATCCGATTTGAATGAAAGTTCGAAATAATGTGTATCGTTATTAGATTGAAATTCCCTGAGAATTCACTTCTCAGAAGTGGTTTAACCGATCGCGCCTCAAAACTTCACAGTATCGAATTGGATAAGGATACTTGTATGTGCCAAGTTTCAACTGATTTTGAATTTTCATCCGACCTGTGGAGTGTGAACAAAAAAACAAACAAACAAAAAAAAACAGGCACTTTTTTTTCGGGTATGGTGAAATTGAGTCTTCGCTTCACTCATTCAATTATTTTCATCTGAAACTCTTACAATTACACATAAATGCACGGTGGCAAGTTCCCTAACTATCCCTATCTCACCGTCTCCCTAACCCTCTCACGGAATAACTTTATTACCCCTTAACTTTAACCCTATTTCATCCCCCTCAAAAACACTTCTACTAAGCCCATTCCAGTTCCTACCTGTCCTATTCAAGAAAGATAATTGACCAACATCTAATCTAGCCCCCTTTATAACTACCGCTCTATCATGACCTCGCCTACCTCCATACTTTGACTCATTTCTTTCTATCAACTCATGCAGCTCCCTCCATCCCCCCTCTCCCTCCATTATCCTGGAGAAATTACATAGACGATCCTCCTTTCTTCGCATTTCCAGTTCCTGCCATCCCAAGTCTCGCATCATCTCAGATGGACTCTCCAACATTCTTACCCTCTCCCACCTTTCATTTATTATTCATCACTAAATCAGAAAGGTTCAACAATACAGTTTCAAGTTGGATAAGTCCGCGTGCATCTTAAACGTTTTGTTCAAAATCAATCGAATCAATTCTAATCGCTTTATGGCATAAAAGTATTCATTATATATAATAAGTCAACGGGCTTTATGGTATAGCATGAAGGCCATAAATATATATGGCATAACCACAGTGAAACGTTAAATTAAGTGTAAAACCGCAATGTTTGCCTCCGAGAACTTTATTTCTAATTTATCTTCAGGCCTAAATCACGAATAAAAAATAGCAGCGCCAGAGTGCCATTAATATAATTCAGTGAGAACAGTTGCCATATTATCATGTTTTTTAAATAACGTTGAATTATCAAAACTGTGTAATATATTCATTGGAACGAGTATGCATGAATATTTGTTGGAAGAATTCTTGGTGCATCAAAAGACGTGGGCCGAAGACCGGTTAAAGAGACAGATGAACTTTTCTAAATTTACAAAAGTATCATTTGAATAGAATACGTGCCCTGCCAACAATACTGCCGTGCATTTCGAAGAGAAAAGACGAATGAGTGGTTTTATGAATTGAGGAAATTTCTTCCGTAGAAACTGATTCGAATTCATTTCTGCGTACATTTTGAAACAATTTGAAAATTTTAATTTCAATTTTGAACAATTTAAAAACTGTCAGGATTGGGTTCGTTGGAAGCGACTGTGCCATCTCGTCGAGCCCCAGTGGGAAAAGGATGAAGGAAAATTAAAAGACATTTCAAAACAATTAGGCTATATTAATTGCAATTGTAATCGTTCATCAATAATTATAAATATCGTAATGGAAACGGTGTATTTTACTGATTTTTGTATTATATTTGATTCGATCATGGAATGGTTCATTATTTCTCATAACTGATATTTAATTCATTACAGTTATTTGTGTTAACATTTCTCGGAGCTAGAGCAGCCATACCATCATTCTTCACCGACTTTCTCAAATCATTCGCCATTTCATCTCCACTTTTAGACAACATTATCATTTCTATTTTGAGAGACTCATCATCAACCGTCCATAATCATCTGTATAATTAGATGAGCGTAGCGAAATCTCCATCCCACTCTTATAGGGCTTTGTATGTGTTTTTTTTTTTTTTTTTGTGGGCACTGCACAGGTCGCAAGGTTTGACTGATCAACATGAAACTTTTTTTGTACGGGCCAACTTTTACAATTTAGAACTGTATAGTTTTTGAAATGAATCGGTGGATTAGATTTTGAGGAATATCATGTCAAAGTTTTTAAAAACCCCATAAGATTAGGCTGGGTGAGAAAATTTGAAAAAATGAAACCTCTCAGAAAAAAATAAAATTTACTCTGAGTGTTCAAACATGAATGATACACATGACAAACAATTTTGTAAGCGATTCGAACAAGCCGTTTCTAAGAAAAAAAATCAAATAACTGTTTTTATACATCAAATATATGGAAATGAGCCAAGATTCACTGCTTCCTAGATTCGATATTTGCCCAAGCATTAAATATTCTTCATACTCTTCAAGGTGTGTAGAATACCAGAGAAGATAAAGTAGCAATTGAATGAAGAACAAAGTGTGTAGAATACCAGAGTCGATAAAGTAGCAAATGTAGGACTGTTATTATACCTTATTCAGATATCTCGCTCATCTTACAACGCATATTTCGCGTTTGCCTAGTAATATAAATTAGTTTAACATCATTTGTATTTTTTTTAACATCAACTTCACTTCTTTTATTTTCATTTCATATTGTTAATTTCGATTTGTTATTTCAATTTTCAATTTTTTCTCCTTTGACCATTGTATATTTGTATTGATCAGCAAGCTGGATCCCTGTGGTCACTTATGAGTACATGGATCAGCAGCCAAATAAATGGACTTCTCTCATTATACTGTGAACAATATGTAATATTTATTTTCCAGTTTGTTTATTTTATATTTCTATCAGCAACAAATGTATTCATCACTTTACGATAAACTATCTTTTAATAATGTTATACTGACTTTAATCACTGCAATATTAATATAATATAATACTAATATACTGATGTAATTCAATAATGATATGATAGAGCCTGATATACCGATATAATCACTAAAAGTCATTAACAGTAAGCTGTTTAATTGCAATATTATTTCATCCGCATATATGGTTCTATGTGTAATATATATATATATATATATATATATATATATATATATATATATATATATATATATATATATATATATATATATATATATGTATTTATATATATATATATATATATATATATATATATATATATATATATATATATATATATATGAACATATATATATATATATATATATATATATATATATATATATATATATGTAATATATATATATATATATATATATATATATATATATATATATATATATACATATATATATATATATATATATATATATATATATATATATATTTATATATATATATATATATATATATATATATATATATATATATATATATATACATATATATATATATATATATATATATATATATATATATATATATATATATATATATATATATATTTATATATATATATATATATATATATATATATATATATATATATATATTTATTATGTTCTTTTATTCGGTGCTTGATGACCACCTTTCTTTCATAGGCAGAGTCTTATTTTTAGTAATGAAGATATATACACATTTCCACATGAGTGGAAGTCAGGAAATATACTGATGGTTCAATAATGATAATTGTATTTATATTTATCAGTGCTGATTGCTAATCTATCACTTGATTATGCAATACTGCTAGCTATAAACTCATGAAGTTATGAATAAGATGTTTAATATTTCAATCGTATAATAATTCTTCAACTCATTAGATTGGACTGGTATGTGTATATTTTCTTCAAATCGACGAACGAAGAAATACAATTTAATAGGTTGAATAATATAAATATGCAGAGAAATCGTAAATTGTTCTTAAGGTTTTCATCATCTATCGTCAGAATTATTGGATTTTGTTCCTGTCAGTTCGAAATATTTTGTACTTCGACATCGGAAAAATGCACATTTTGTCACTCTTTCTGAGAATAATCAATTCAATTTCAATATGTTTTTTATTTTCATTAAACAATAACATGACAAATATGAAATAGAATAACAACACGTGGAGATAATGAAAAAATAAATTCAATTCGAATATAACGGTAAAATAAGAAAAATAAAGAAGAACTGCCATCAGTGCGAAATGAGTTGATTAATAATAAAAAGCCCGCATAAGAACGATTGTGATAAGAACATTCATTGTGATATGTAAAATACAATACTAATTAAATGATACGATGTTTGTGAAGATAACACAAAATAATCACAATTCGAATTCAAATTCAAGTTTTTATTCAATTAAATTAAGAGTGCAAGGGAATCGATTTAGTGAAATATCAGTTTGTTGGTGATTATTTTCGAACAATATGAGATATCGAAATAATAATACAGAAGAAACATAGATATACTCTTAACACCTCCAAGATGGTATAGAATATAACTCATGTGGCCTAATTGTCAAGGTTATACGACTTAAAAATGTGTTTTCAGCTGTATACACTCTTAACAGTTTTGCGAAATGAGTTGAAGTTATAACTTATATCATGAATTTATTCATTTATTTATTTATTCATGGTTTGTGAACAATATCATTGTATAATCATCCTGGATTTTAACGACGCATTGTAATGATTACTAAGATCTATTGGCGTCGGATGAATGATTAATGAGATGATGGGATGATGAGATGAAGGTTTTTTTATGGGTAATGGGAAGGATAGTAGGAAGGAAGCGGTTGTGGCCTATATTGTGGGAACCATCCCGGCATTAGCCTAGACTACAGAGGGAAACCACGAAAAACCCCTGTAAAGATGGACGGTGGCGGGGATCGAACCGGGTCCGATATGTCCCTTCACCTCCCGGGTCACACGAAGCAAGTGATCTAACCACTCAGCTACTGTGCCGGTATAATCATCCTGGAGGTTTCAAAAGTATCTGTGTTTCTTATTCATTAGATTTTTTATATCTCGTTGCTTTCAGAAGTTATCGAAACAGAAATGATTTCTCGCCAATTCAACTCCCATGGACTCTTAATTGATTCATGTTATATGTTTACCATTAACCACAGCCTTCTTCATTCATTCTTTTAAATTCTTTTGAATTTAAATTCTCGTAAGAAATTCCCAAAGTTGTTCGTATTTTCGCAGATATGTCATGTCAAAAAGAGTGATATGCTTGAACGTCTTTGGAAAGTGACGTCATGGTCTGGAAACAACGGCACCATCGGCGATTTTGTGAACTAAAATAATTGGACATCGGTTAACACGGGAAGCATACCCCGAGTGAAAGGGCAGTATCAGAGAAGAATGATCTGTATAAAGAAGGCTGTGTCATTAACATTTAATAATTTATAAGTCCAACTGATGCTTAAAAAAATTTTCAAATCACCTGGCGTATTCGATTGTCTTTTGTTAATAAGGTCTGAACACAAATGGATTTCATATGCATGAAAAATATTGACGCACGTGAAGTGAAAGAAAGATCAATTTTGTTACAAATAGATAGCAGATCAATTGATTTTAGAGTTGAGATAGTTCATGTCTGATGAATGTAGACTATAGGGTAACGAAGTCTCATTGAGTATCGGGATCTTTTCTTTCATCAAGTACCATATTATTACCTATAGTTGTTAAACGGAGTCATAAAACAGTTTTGAGGTTCATCAGCGTTTGTGACACGCACATCCTATATATATATATATATATATATATATATATATATATATATATATATATATATATATATATATATATATATATATATATATATATATATATATATAAATATATATATAGTATGAATATATATATATATGAATCTATATATATATATATATATATATATATATATATATATATATATATAAATATATATATATATTCATACATATATATATATATATATATATATATATATATATATATATAAATTTATCATATATATTTATATTTATATATATATATATATATATACATATATATATATATATATATACATATATAATAATAATTTAATAATAATAATAATAATAATTTATTTTCCACAGTATACATTGGTAATGTTATGTTTCGTCATAATACATGGGTTCAAGTTGTTTTACAGTGAAAATTGTCTATATTATAAAATTCTTTATTTATGAGAAAACATTTTACTTCTGAACGGAAACGTCTTTTATCATTTATACATTTCAAATGGTCAGGAAGCTTGTTAAAAAATTTCACACCATTGTGGATTAATCCGGTCTCATAGAGGGCGGTGCGATGTTTTTCAATCTTAGGCACAGTTTTAAATCTGGTGTCATGTACATGGTATTCTTTCCTCTCAAATATATAAAAATTATTCTTTACAAAGCTCACAACCTCCAGAATATACAGTGATGTGACTGTCAAGATGTTAAAACTTCTGAATAAGCCTCTGCAACTTTCACTTCTCCGCATGCCGAAGATAACTCTCAAAGCGTATTTCTGCAGTTTAAATAATTTGTTTATTAACGTTTGAGAAGCACCGCCCCAGAAAACAATACCGTATCGCAAGACTGGGTCCAATGTTGCTAGATAAAACACTCGTAGATCACTAGTTGAGAGAACACTTCTTAAGGATCTTAGCTTGAATATTATTTGGCGGAGTTTTATGCTCGTGTTTTCGATATGTTCAGACCATTTCAAATCACGGTCGATGACGAAGCCGAGGAATTTTGTGCAGCTATGCACAGTGAGATTGTCGCCCTCACTTAGTACACTTGGTGACCAGTTCTTCACATTGGAGAAATCGACGACAATGGTTTTACCGTTGTTTACTGTCAGTTTATTAACAGTAAACCAGGAGTTCAAGGATGTTACTGCAGCATTGGCCCGGCGCTCGATGTCACATGGATCCTTACTGGTCAACAGCATACTGGTATCGTCCGCGTATTGAGTGATGTTCACATGGATGTCAGGGATAGTTAGGTCGTTTGCATATATCAAAAATAGTAGAGGACCCAATATTGAACCTTGAGGAACTCCAACTTTAAGGCGCCTTATTGACGAAGTCGCTGATGATTCACCAGAAGACGCTACTACACATTGCAGCCTGTTACAGAGATACGACTCTACCCAACGTAGAGGAAGACCTCTGACGCCATAGTGGTTCAGCTTTTCTAATAGTATGCTGTGTATTACAGTGTCGAACGCTTTGGCGAGATCGAAGTATACTCCTACTGTGTAAAGTTTACTATCCTTTGCAGATAGTATGTCTTGTATCGTGTCGTACGCCGCGGAGATAGTGTTTCTTCCTTTCCGAAAGCCGTGTTGCGTATTGGAAAATATGTTGCATTTTTCAAAGAAATCCATTAATCTATTGAACATCAATTATATATATATATATATATATATATTATATATAATATATTATATATTATATATTATAATATATATAATATATATATATTATATATTATATATTATTATATATATATTATATATATATATATATATATTATATATATATATATATATATATATATATATATATATATATATATATATATGTTCATATATATATATATATATATATATATATATATATATATATATATATATATATATATATATATATATATATATGAACATATATATATATATATATATATATATATATATATATATATATATATATATATATATATATATATAAATATATGTGTGTGTGTTCCTAAGTGCATGAAAAAAATGAGTGATTTGAATTTGCGTGAGAGATTGGTATCGTGACGGAATTTAGCTCAAAAAAAAAAAATTGATATTCTATACTCATAATATAGGTTAGTTTTCAGCACAAATTGTAACACAGCTTCCGGTAAACCCAATTATGAGCCAGCTATAAAGATCAATGTAAGATTAATAGCAGGTGAACAAAATAATGAAGATGCTTGTAGAAAAGTTCAGAAGAGCATTTTTGGAATTTCATATCTTCATTTGTGGCCTGTGGGCCATGAACATAGTTAGGCCTACACTTTCAATTTGAGTCTGTTGGTATAGTTAAGAGTTACTCACTGGCTTGGTCAAAGGCGTTTACTATTTCAATTAAAACTAAGATTGATAATATATTGTGCACTCTGAATATTGATTGCAGTTGCTAGAAAATATGAGGTCACTGAAATAGATTAATTTATCTATACATGCAGTAAAATTGCATAGTATGCCATAAAATACTGACGTTTGCTTAATTTTGATTTATATCCATTTTTTCGGCGTCTATCAATTATTAAAATATTATATACAACAGAACAATATGCACCATGACAAAAGGATGTGCAGGAATTACCGAATACGTTATAAATATATGCATGGTGCCTGTGTTTTCAGAAAAAATGCAAAGTATGCTAAATGAAGTTCTTATTTGTATCCTGGAGGCATGAATGGCATAAAGATACTGAACTCAAATTGTTCATGAGTCATGCGTTTATGACTATCATATCCTTATAATTAATAATGATTTCACCATCATCAGCCATCCCTGTGGCTCAGTCAACTATCACACTGCGTTAGGAACTGAAGCCAGGTCGGAAGTGGGTTCAAGTCCCACATAAGGAATGGGTGTTTATAAGCGTATTCTCACCTATCATCACCCGATCATTCGTAACCCCGTATAACCTAGCTGTTGGTGGGTTCGTTAAGCATCATTTAAAAAAGAAAATTCTACGACTAGCTTCTTTAGTACTATTTGGACAAGACAAGACTATATAGATATTTACAAGTGGGTATTTTTTCATTGTGTTTAATGTTTCTCAAAGAAGGTGCGAATGATGTGAGACAAATGGTAGAGTGGCTAGCAAACTGAACTTTAATTCAGGAGACTTGTGCTCGACTCCCGCCATAGTTGACCATCCTGACATAAGTTTTTCGTGGTTTCCCTCTGTTTCCTTAACAACAGTTCACGACCGACTCGTTCACACTATCCAAAAACACCTAATGAAATAACCATTCATCTCATCATCCCATCATCTCATGTATCATTCACCGACGCCAATAGATCGTAGTCATCAGTACAGTGCGTCGATCGTTCAACCCAAAATAAAAAAGATACGAATAGAGTTCATTTGATGAATACCCAAATCCTGACACGGTATATTCGACAAGACAATTCCATCAAGTTTGTTAATGATTAATGAGAGAGGTCGATCCTCAGGCATTTCACGAAGTGACTACAATAAGAGCTATAGAGGTGTTGAGAATAGACGATAGACTTTGTACCTGAGATATGTTGGATTAGCGGCAAATCGAAAGCATATTATATTAACACTTTAGTAGCGTCCCGCTGAGTCAGAATCAGTGTGGGGTAGTTCAAAGACTGATACATGAAGTATAGCTATAGATACATACTGGCATTCCTTCAATCCAAGTCCCAGGTTCGTGCCCTGCTCATCTACACTCAATTAATACTCGTTTTTATCGTTTAGTTTTGTTAATAGACTGGCTGAGCCAACGCCTGTATCAGATCTTTAGTCTATACATGTGTGTATTTAATAAACTGAACTTTTGTACCACCTTTAAACTACTGTTGTAAATATTAATTAATCATTTTCCGAAGGCCCATCCCCGAAAATATACAATTACTAGGAGTGTCTCACGTTTGCTGGCCATTACCCATGCGATCGTGTTAAATCAACACGTAATTTTATCGTTTCACTCTGGAGTAAAATTCCTAATGAATTAAGTCCTTTTTTTGTTAATACCATATCTGTCAAACATGCGAGAATGGTAATAACATATGAACATGCGAGCTAGTATTCAGAGCAATAACATATAACTTATTAATGTAATTGGTTCAACTAAGGGCACTTAAAGTCTTAAACGACATGTTAAAATTTCACGATCATAAAAGTCAATATTTTATTTTCATTCTAATTTTTATGAAAAGTAAATATATCTAAGAATATGCCTGTAAAATGAACTCAGTTGAACTATTTCAGTTGAAAAATTTAGAAAAGTGTCATCACTAGAATTGATTGGAATAACGTTATAGATTGTACGTATTTTCTCAATGTTCTGTAATAGCATGGTATTCCCGACTAAGTACTTATACAGCATATGCAAGTGCAATTGAAGTAAAACCTGACAATTTTAATAATTCATTACGAAGCAGCGTATTTATTTTACTACTTATATTTTTTAATGAATGAACGCCGAGATAGAGTTGATTCTATTTTTACAACATTGCTTCACGAATATAATATAAATGACAATTCATCGTACACCGTTCATATATCAATAATGTTCAGAGTTATATTTATCGTTTATAATAAATTAAACATCGTTAAAAATCGTTTAGTAGAATTTTTCACCTTTCATTCTGACTTTATTACGTGTATGGTTATATTGCTTTGTGCATATAGTTGTAAATACTATCTTAGAAACAAACAAGTGCGGAAAAACACTTCATCATTCTCTTTGGAACACCTCGTGTTTGCCTCTACCTTCAATAATTATACGAAGCTTAATCATGAGTCAGTAGAAATTATTGCGTCGATCTCACTGCAAACTAGATCTTATGTCTAAAATACACTGCCTCACGTAAAATTGCTTGATTGTTATTGTTATTATTGTTATTATAATAATCTGAATCTTGATGTAGGTCGTTTCCCTCAAATTATGGTCAAGGTTGATAAGGTAGGATCGTTAGTAAGAGCGATTTTACCACATAAACTAGTTGGACAATATTTGACGACGAATGGTCGTTATTTAATGGGATCTTGAATTCAAAATATAATCTGCTTCCCGAGTTGATCTCAATAGACAAACATTAAACGTGAATATTATTCATGTATATATATATATATATATATATATATATATATATATATATATATATATATATATAAATATATATATATATATATATATATATATATATATATGTATATGTATATATATTTATATATATATATATATATATATATATATATATATATATATATATATATATATATATATATATATGTATATATATATATGTATATATATTTATATATATATATATATATATATATATATATATATATATACATATATATATATATATATGTATATATATATATATATATATATATATATATATATATATATATATATATATATATATATATATATTTATGTGTGTGTATGTTTATATAAGCTTTGGTATCACCAAGTCTGGTTAGCCTAGAGAGTTGGTGAAAACGAATTGCATGGGCAACAATGATGATATCAATTCCTAACTGCCAGTTAGAGCTATTTCCATTCTGGTAATTCCTTTATTAGATGATATTTCATTCGAATATGAGATGATTTCGCACAATCTTAAAATCAATAAATCTGTCACAAAATTGTAAACTCGACTATATATGTACTTCTTATAAGTTAATTGGTGATAAGATTGTTTTATATATACGGTCGTGAGAAAGTTTTCTCTTATCAGAAAAATTATTATCAGTTATTATTCTATAGTTGTTATTATTCTTATTAGTTTTCTGTTATTTCCTAACTGTCATATTCTAGGTCGACCCTATATGCACGAACGTTCGTGCGAATTGTGCCTATACAGTGTCAAAAACTACTATTCCCACGAACCGTAACAGCCCGCAAGGCCAACAAATAATATTCCCACGAACCGTCCACAACTCTAACAATGGTTCGTGGGAATAGTCGGCATAAGTTCATTCTACGAATAT
>OZ023326.1:81714943-81734943 GCA_964007535.1 Brachyptera risi
GGTTTTTGTTACAGAAAAATCAGAAAATTTTACCGTAGCTACAAATTGGACAATGTTTAGAATAGATGAAAATTATCATTATTTGAAAATGAATTGAAGTAAATACATATATTCGAACAAGAAAACATGATTTCAAGCTTCGTTAAGAATACTAGTCAAACGCGAAATATGCGTTGTAAGATGAGCGAGATATCTCAATAAGGTATAAAAGTCCTTGAAATAGTTTTACCCTTGCTACTTTATCGACTTTGGTATTCTACACACCTTGATATCTGAATAAGCTATAAAAGTCGTTAAAGAAGTTCTACTCTTGCCACTTCATTGACTCTGGTATTCTACACACCTTGACGCATATAAAAAATACTTCATTGTTGGTCAACTCTTGAATCTAGAAAGCAGTGAATCTCGACAACTTAATTCTGTCATAATTTTTATGATATATTTTATGAATATTATCAGTCATTTAATTTTTTTTCTCCAAAACGACTGATCAGAATCACTTGAAAAATCGTATTAATGTGTAAAATCCATGTATACACATTTAGAGAAAATTTCATCCCATTTGGAGAGATTTTTGATGAGCGTAGCGAAGTCTCCATCCCACTCTTATAGGGCTTTGTCTGTGTGTTTTTTTTTTTTTTTTTTTTTTGTAAGCACTCCACAGGTCGCAAGGGTTGACTGATCAACATGAAACTTTTTTTGTACACGCAAACTCATCCAACTTAGAACTGTATAGTTTTTGGGATGAATCGGTCGGACCGATTTTGAGAATCATCATCTCAAAGTTTCTAAAAACCCCATAAGATTTGGCTGGGCAGAAAATGTTGAAAAATAAAATCTCTCCAAATGGAATGAAATTTTCTCTAAATGTGTATCCATGGATTTTACACATTATTACGATCTTTTAAGCAATTCTGATCAGTCGTTTTGAAGAAAAAAAATAAAATGTCTGATAATATTCATAAAATATATCATACAAATTGTGACAGAATTAAGTTGTCGAGATTCACTGCTTTCTAGATTCAAGAGTTGACCAACAATGAAGTATTTTTTATATGCGTCAAGGTGTGTAGAACACCAGAGTCAATGAAGTGGCAAGAGTAAAACTACTTTAACGACTTTAATAGCTTATTCAGATATCAAGGTGTGTAGAATACCAGAGTCGATAAAGTAGCAAGGGTAGAACTACTTTAAGGACTTTTATACCTTATTGAGATATCTTGCTCATCTTACAACGCATATTTCGCGTTTGACTAGTATTTTTCAACATTTTCTGCCCAGCCAAATCTTATGGGGTTTTTAGAAACTTTGAGATGATGATTCTCAAAATCGGTCCGACCGATTCATCCCAAAAACTATACAGTTCTAAGTTGGATGAGTTTGCGTGTACAAAAAATGTTTCATGTTGATCAGTCAACCCTTGCGACCTGAGGAGTGCTTACAAAAAAAAAAAAAAAATAAATAAATAACACACAGACAAAGCCCTATAAGAGTGGGATGGAGACTTCGCTACGCTCATCAATTAGTGACTACGATTAATGTTTTCAACAAATTGAAACTTTTTCAATTGAATGTACTTCTACTGTTGTCGTAATAATTCACTATCCACTGAATAAAAGCACTGGAAATTACCCTGCAGGATCATACATGGATAACACTGTGGGTGAGGTATAACACACGGACAAAATCATTCCGAACATGTTGTCAGGGCTCGGCACAATTGGTCCGATGATTTTAATATTATTATTGATTAGAAAATGACTAAATGTATGAATAAATGTTCCTAAAGTTGATCAAATATACATGTAATATATTGCTGCATTTTCATCCATAGCCATAATTGGGGAAGAATGATTTTGTATCAAGTTTCGATGTTATTAGAAAAAAAAAAAAAAATGTATTGCACAAAAGAACAAAGAACATACATATGAGAATAAAATTAAACTCTTTTCCACAAAGCCTGGGAAGGCTTATCTGTGGGTTAAAAATAACAAAAAATATATAATATATGTAAAGTCCAAACTAAGATGTAAGAAAGGAATACGTTTAGTGCAAAAAAGTAGGGTGTTTAGAAATGAAGTGATACTAAGAGAATAATTTAGAATATAGAAAAGCATATTCAAGGTCAGAACAAAACTTAACGAAAATAATTACACGTCTAAAACAAAAATTAAATAGATGACAATTTGAAAATAAACTTCAATCTAAAGAAGTATTCGTAAATTGAACTAAACTGAGCATAAACAATATATTGACGAGGTGGAAAGAAAGTATCCTGATTAATTGAAACTAAAATGAAGGGGAAAAAATGAAAACATTCCCAAATAAGAGTGAACCTAGAAACAGATCTTATAGCTCTCCAATAATTAGAATGATAGAACAAAAATACAATCAATATCAAATTAATAACTCACCGCAAACGAGACAAATGGAAAAACAAAATTATTATATGAACACAAAACAAGATGATTGGAGTAAATCCAACAGATGAACTTAGATTCCAATTAGGGGCTCTATATAAAATACCATAGCAGAAAAAAGATTAATTAATATTAATAATAATAATAATAACGATAATTTCTTTTCGTTTTTTTCTGTTTATTATCTCCACTGCTGGTTTTATTCAAATGATATTATTTATCAATTCAGAAGTATCATCAATTAGCAGAAAAGTTTTACAATTTATTTAACAATTCAAAAACTATCCTCATTCAAATCTGTAGTTTTCAATTACACATTAATAAACATGACAAACTATAAAATATCACAAACTTTTCGCATTAATCTGTAGCGATTTGATAAACAATAATACTGATTGCATCCAACTGATATTTTATCATCATGTTTGTTTTGTTATATTCTTCCCGAGTTGGTTTCTATGTATTTATAATTGTATATATTGAAACTTTATTTTATGCATTGAATTTCACAATCCGGTGGCACATAACACATTCATCTATTTAAATTAAAAATTAAAAAAAAAATATATATATATATATACATATACATATATATATAAATATATATAATATAATAAATATAATATATGGATATAATAAATAGCAAACTTGAGTCTAAATAATCTTCAATAGTCTTGTCCTGAATAAATTAATTGATGAAGAGTTGACGAACACGCTCTGAGGCAAACCTCTCCACCCATCGATTCCCTTATCCACCAATGTGTTCCCAACCTGCTTCCGCCTTCCGAATCCTACCGCCGTGATCTTGTGGCGGTGGTAATTCCTACCCTGAAAATGCGGTGTTCCGAATCTGGCTCTGATTTCCTTCCATGCCTTATCCCCTCTGTACGCTTTGTATATTGCAACCAATCTTGCCACTTTCCTCCTCTTACTCAGTGCATCCCATTTCAATTCCTTCACCATTGCCGTAGCACTCCTATACTCATAACTTTTCACTGTGACCCACCCTATCTCCTCTCCCTCTTCTGCAGCCATTCTCTCAATATTTTGAGCAAGCTGAGCTTTATTACCAGCTGTTATTTTCTTTCGCTTCTTCAGCTCTTCTCCAAGCTCTGCTTTTGTTAGCTCGCTAATTAATCTTCTCATATGCATTTCTTCATTATCTACACTTGGAAATCAAGGACAGTGAAATAGGTTCGATACATTATTTGTTATAGTTTCGTCAACATAAATATTAACTTCCATTTGTAATACCCGCACACAAGATTTAGTTCTTACGCGGGCTTCTTCTTTTCTTCTTTCTTGATTTTGCAATTTTTAGACGAGCTTTAGCGAGGATTCAATTTGACATACTGAAAAAAATTGGTGTTCGTTTTTATGTTTTTTTTTTTTAATTTTTTTTTTATGTTTTTTTGTCGGTTCTACACAAATCAAACGGCTACAGCTATCAACTCCAAACTTTTTATCATTATGCTTCCTCATCTAGCTCAGATCTGTAAAGTTTTGTGGTATTATCGGGAGATAACTTTTATTTTTATGAATTTTAGAAATTTCAGAAATACCCATTAGAATAACACGGCGAAAAAAAAATTGAAAAATTTTCATTTTTAAAAAAATTGAAATTTTGTGTGTGGGGTTGGATTACATATTGATACATATTTCTGGAAATCTAAGCTTGATCGGGTGTGCTATTTTGAAGAAAAAACATGAAATGTGCTAAATTGGTACCACTCGAAGCAGTTTTTACCCATTTATAACTAAAATGTCACCCAATTGGCGAATGTAGGAAAAAGTTCGGCAAAGAAGTCGACATACTATTACTTTCCGCTCGTCTAACAACGCGTATAAAGCGTTTTCCTAGTAATCCACATGTATATATTTGGTTCGCTTTATTACTGTTTGTATTGCTTTCTTGTTATCCTCTTTTATAATAAAATAAAGTATGAAAAGATTTATAAAATTGAATTGAAATTAAATCATCATAAAAAAGTAACATCGATACCTGCATTAACATCAAATAGTTTACTGAGACATTGCTAGTACATGTAACATACCTGTACTCCCTTATTACTACAGATGACTACCAATACCTGAGCCAATTATTTCCATCTGTACGCTGTACCGAGTCGAAGCTTCCTGGAATACATTCCATGCACACAAGATCAACATGAGTTCATACACAATTTAATGATCGGAGACGTGAATTGGAAACTCCTGGCTGTATAGCCAATCACTGACCAACTAGAGAAAACGATATTTATGTATTTATACAAATTAGACTCTGCCTTTGAATAAAAGTTTGTCATCAGACATCTAGAATAACAAAACATGACATAAAAATATATATTCATATATATATATATATATATATATATATATATATATATATATATATATATATATATATATTCAATATATATATATATATATATATGATGTATATATATATATATATATATATACATATATATATATATATATATATATATATATATATATATATATATATATATATATATATATATATATATATATATATATTTTATATATATATGTATATATATATATATATATATATATATATATATATATATATATATATATATATAAAATTCAAATATATATATATATATATATATATATATATATATATATATATATATATATATATATATATATATATGAATATAAATATATATATATATATATATATATATATATATATATATATATAAATATATATATATATATATATATATATATATATATATATATATATATATATATATATATATATATATACAGGTAGATGAAATAATATAGCAATAAAACATGGTGTTACTAGTTATTGGTTTGGTATTACTCGAAATTAAAATTAAGAACAAATAATTATGATCAGTGATAAAACATGGTGATAATAATGAACAAGCAGAACAACCAGTGAAGAATGATGAACAACCAGTGAGAAATGATGAACAACCAGTGAGGAATGATGAACAACCAGTGAGGAATGATGAACAACCAGTGAGGAATGATGAACAACCAGTGAGAAGTAATGATATCATGGACCTGTGATGATTATACCAATGGGAAACATGATATTATTGTCCGTATAAATGATTCCGCAGAATTGATATAGAACCTTTTGGTGCTAGTAAACATATCAAATCTATAAAATCCCTACGTAATCTGAATGTTTGTGAGAAATATACAAAGAATCTGGTTATAGTGTATCCAGCTCCGATGAAAAATTCAATGACTGACATCTAATTGAGGCTGTATGTGTACTTTGCAAATATGCTATTGCTGTTTCTCAAATGACTTTTTCTTCCTCATCTACTTTATTGGATGAGATAAAATAAAATTTGTAAACTGTTCAAACGGTCCAATTAGTTCAAACGATCTGAAAGATACATTGACCATTTCCATTAGATGAGGATAACTTTTATACGTATATAGATTCCAATTCGAAGTGGCTATAAAGGCACGAATTTTCGTGTCAAGAAAATCTTGATTTTCGTGGATTCTATGGGTAAATAAATCTATATACACGAATATTCGTGGACAGTTATAAGGTTGGTTAGGTCAGGTCGGTTAGGGCAGCTTAATTATATGAATTTTGGTTAATTTAGTTCTTCAGGTCATTGTCTCGTTTTATCTCATGCGTCATTACAGCAAGAAATTCGTGGCTAAAGATGCTGCCATTTCATTTTTCCAGTACAAAATATCTTCAGCAGGTTTTTTTAATAAGTACATAACCCAATAACCCAAAGACCTTTGATTGTTTGATATTTTTTTCTCATCTTATTGCTTTGGCAATTATTCACATCTATAGCCATTAGCCACCACTGACCACAAGCCATGAACGTTATAAAGCTTTATACACTTCAATTAAACTACCACTTCTAATGCTTTGTGTCAAGAAATACTATAATCCCATCATTAATTCAAGTACAGCTATGATTATAACAATTAAAAAAATGAGAGACGCGACGATAAATCACATTTTATTATAAGCTATCTGAATTAAAAGTATTGTACCATATGGCTTGGCAAATTTAATTTAATCATACATTTCTGAGATTTCACGGTAACTCATTTTTCACAACAATTGACGACTCGCAGTCTCCGCCCTTTTGACGTCACAAATCATACCGTCCAATCAACAGGGCTGAATTTTGAGGGCTGAACATATTTGAATTTCACTACAGTTCAAAACTGTAGTGAAATTCAAATTTCCAATCGGGGTATCTTTAAATGACCACAAATGATATAGATCCAACCGGTCGACTGGTGAAGCCACGCCTATTTCGAGACGTCAATAGAATAGAGTTGTAATTAATAATAGAATCCTACCCTATATTGAACAATAGTCGGGTTGGGTTCAGCAAATTAATCAAAATCTTGGACAAAGCCAGACACAACACCTCTTCGTCATCTTCAACTTCCTCTAGTTCCCTCCATACTTCCCTATCTTCTCACCACTCTTCGTCCTTTACTCTCTTCCACTATTCTCTTCTTTCTTCCCCATTTCACCTCATCTCTTTTTCCCATCTTGTTCTCAGTATTCCTCGTTTCCACTTTCTTCCGACTATTCCTCTTTCAAACTCACACCTTTGTACATTCGCCTACTTGTAATTATACTAAAAAAAAAAAATCACTGATAGTTGTTGGCTTTATTTTCTATTATATTCAATTCAAAGAATTATATTAGTGGAGAAATAATTTTTCGATTGAATTCCAGATCACGGTAAAAGTTTGCAGCTTAATTATAGTGTTTAGTGTAAGAAAAGCCACGTCCGATAATATCATCTGTGTAGATTCTGTGCTATGCCAGCGTCTTCATCTCCCTCTGCAGTCGTGCAGTGCAAATCATTAAGAGGCCGCAGGCGCTCGTATTTCACGCCGCAAACTCTCACGGCCGTAATTTTTGTGATATCAATATGAGTGTTTTTGAATTCTGTTAGTAATTTAAAAACGAAGGTTACCGTAAATACAGAATTTTGAATCAAAAATTTGTGATTTTTCAAATTCTTCAAATGGTAAATGGAAAAATTTCTAATTCACGAAAACCTAGATACATATTTTCTAATACCGAAAAAAAACATAGAATGTGAAATATATCAGAAGTGTATATGAAAATATACGTTTATGTGAATCTGAGTTCGGCGGGCTAGTCTACGGGTGGCGCCCAGCACACGATGCATGTTAAACTAGAGTCTGAAGCGAGCGAACAACGAGCCCGTGTAGAGCGCCTGCGGCCTCTTAACCTGAAACCGTAATCATATCATCGACTTCATCATTTCGATATATTCTAGTAGAAGAATGCACGTCACGGTATCAGAGCAAGGTGTAATGAGAGTAATAAGTGGACAATTACTATCGAATCTGTACACTATTGTATTGATGCTTTAGACAATGTAAAACATAATGGGAGGTTTCGCCACACTTTTATAAAAAAAAAAAATCTTACGATCGTATTTTGCATTCTACCGATTATAGATGTATAATACATGATTTGTAGATGATAATTTTGATTATTATTGGTTGGGCACATACATGTGGTTACTGATGTATTTGCACGTATGATCGTATAGTAACTAGGGTGTTGTTAGGGTAATGATAATCTCAATTAGGTCAATATACATAATGTATGTTTACTTTCATATATGTGAGAAAAGAAAGATCTGATATTGAATTTGTAACTAGGTTTTATTGGCGACCACAATGCTTTTTACTGAATGAATTGTTGAACAATAAATCAATCAATATCGGTTTTATCTGTTATTTTTTTATTTTTAGAATGACAATAAATAAATAGTACTATTTTATAAATAGGCTAATAAGGAATTGACTTGACTATGGGAAAAAAGATACTAGTATATTGATGTGACGTGAAAGTAAAGATGGAAATAAAATTCTTGATAAGAAAAGTGACATGTAGACAATGAACTGCAATGTATTGTGAGTGATCATCACAATACATCATATCATTCAAAATTATTTATAAACATAAAATACCAATAATGAACATGATGAGTTATTACATATTTTTTAGTTATCAACAACGAAAACTTGACACAAATCCATTGTTCCCATATGAAGACAAAGAATGAAAGTTCAAGATATCACATAATTGAATAATTATTTGAATTATATAAACAAATTAGATTATATTTCGGTCAAAAATCTATCTATTTCTATCTATTATTTCTATTCTATCTATTATTGAATTATATAAACAAATTAGATTATATTTCGGTCAAATATTGAGAGAACCTATATGATATCTCATACGTACTTCATACATACCACTGGCACATAATCATTTTTGCAGAAAGAGTTTTATTTTATATTGCAATACACATGATTTTTAGATATCGGTATTATAAAATATAGTTAATCTACGCTTTAGGCTGTGAAATATGTATTTTTTTTTTGAATAAGTATTCTTCAATCACGTTCCAAAGTAGCTTGTTATAATGGCGAGCCATGTTTGATTTACCATATTCATGTTCCTCTAATGAGTTACATTATATGAAGTCAATGAGGAAGCGCAAACGTCTCTGTGGAACAATAAAGCAGTATAATATCATAATGGAGAAATGTGCACAGCAATTCTACATAGAAGCAAAATTGTGTTTAGTTTTATATGCGAAGGATGCATTATGTTAATATGCATGCAAGTAACATATTGGTTTAAAGCACACTTCATACCTTATATAATGGGGTATTATTTTATCTCAGCATCTGTTGTTTACTTGTAATAGACCTTAAGCTACGTATATAATATGTAAATTGTATTAGATTTGTAACAGGGTGTATATGTATATAGCATAGCCATGCATAATATGTTTGATTATTATATTTATGAAACTTTACAGTTTTGTTGATGGTTACCGATTCTGTAATTCGTTGCAGTTATTTTTCATTGATTTAAAAAGGCAAGAATTTAATTTATCTAAATATCTATATACTTTATACACACATCAAATAATGAAGATACATTTTGGTGCTTTTTCAAATGGAAAAAGAAATTTATCTCAACTTACTAGTATAAAAAATGAATTGTTGTAAACAAGAAGAGACGATGGACCTAGAAAAATATTCTGTAGTTATTTTTATTTTCATAAATTTTTATTGTGCTGTAGATCTGAAGTCTCACAAATAATTGTATAAATGAATGATTGAAAGATAAAATATCAAATTCATACTTGCTATCGACGGTCTAGTCAATCATAACACGTTTTGAATTATTCGTGCCACTTACATTTTTTAAATATCAATGAGTATTGAATATTTATCATGATATAAGTTCATATTATGTGGATTAATATATCATTATGTGATATATAATATATATGATATATTATGTGAATTGAAGAACATATTGACAACTCTTATTTTTAAATTTATTTATATTGGGTTTATCGACGCACTAAGATCTATTGGCGTCGGTGAAAGATATATCAGATGATGGGATGATGAGATGAAAGGATATTTTATTCTGATGCTTTTAGTTAGTGGTAAGGAGTCACTCATATGGCTTTTTTTCAACCTGAATCATCCCAGTATTGTCCTGAACGACAGAGCGAGAGCAAATCACAAAAAAACCTTATCAGGATGATCGACCATGGCGGGAATATATAACCTCGATCTCCTGGATGACGGTTCAGTGTGCTAGTCACTCGACCACTCGTCTCAGTATATATTAACACCGAGGCGGAAGACACACGTGACTTTCTATGGAAAAGGTAATTTTGTCCCAAAGAATACAATGACAGAAGGGAGGATCAACCGGGCAGAACATTACAAGAGTCATACTACTACCTCGAAAGAAATAACAATCGATGCGCATTAAAACCTTAATATTCATTCATTCAATAATAAACAATAATTAAATGATACAATTGTGAAAAAAAAACTATGAATAGTCAACTAATACGATCAAGAATTCAGTTATTCATGTCAGGAAAAAAGAAACATCTTTCTTTTTATCGACATTTTTCTATACCAAGGCTTCAATTTTTCTTCTTTCCTCCTTCGAGAACGTTTTCATGTATTGATATTGGAAAATAATAAAAGGAATTTCAACTTCAGCTTCCTATACTTTCCTCTCAAATACTCCCTTTTCTTCCCCTTTTTATATTAATAAACAAAAGAAACAATTTTACGTTCTCTTTGTGAACTCAGTTAGTGTTAGTGTCTATACTCCCGACTTGATCTGAGGCGGCCGTAATATTCATAGTACTAATTAAGACGCTCTTTACTTTAATTGACTCATTATACCTGTAGGGGTAAGCTATAAAAAGCTAATCTATTTGACAAGCATGTTATTGCGTCTCGAGTAATCAATGGCAGCACACAAACGCTATGTGAGACAATGGAAGCATCAAACATATGACGGAGAAATCATCTTTTTTTCTATTGGATTTTAACGACGCACTATACTGATGGCTACGATCTATTGGCGTCGGTGGATGATGAATGAGATGATGGGATGATGAGATGATAGGGTATTTTATTAGGTGTTTTGGATGGTGGGAAGGAATCGGTCGTGGCCTGTTTTTAAGAAACCATCCCAGTATTGACCTGAACGACAGAGGGAAACTACGAAAAACCCCTGTCAGGATGGTCGACCATGGCGGGAATCGAACCCCGGTCTCCCGAGTGACGAGAAATCATCTCTCCGGAGAGTAAAACTTCGAAAGAATGTGAAGTATCTTCTTGATTCACCTTATTTAAACCAGAGTTAAACTGGGCGAACGCAGCATATGCGTTGTAAGATGAGCGATGCATTTTTGTTTTTCAGATGAAGTATAATCGGAAACTTCACACCTTGATCCCCATAAAAAAAAATATAGGCTTGTAGCACGTAACAAATGGCAAACAATCGTTACTATAGCGATACAGCGAACTGGTGCTCTACGAAATATTCTGATTGGTCAATTGCAACTGGTGCACATTGTTGTCTCTCTCTTTCAACAATGAGTGACGTCACTTGACAGAAGCCTATTTGTCAACTATCGAATCTATAAAGCCGTGAATCTCAGCAATGTTTCTGCCACTTGCTGTTATTTCCATCTATTTGTTGGATAAAACACATTCATTAAATTATTTTCTTCTGAACGGTTGGTTCGAATTGCCTAGAAAATTGTGATAATGTATATCATTATTGTGTTTACTAACAGAGATAATTTTTTTTTTTTTTTAGAAATTTTATTTTTCATTTTTTCCGCCCAGCCAATCGTATGAAGTTTTTAGAAACTTTGAGATGATATTTCTCAGACTTGGTACATTACATTCGATATGACCCAAAAACTATACAATTTCAAGTTCAAGTTCAGTTGAGTTAAGTTAAGTTTAGTTCTAAGTTCAAAAACGACAGAAAGTAGTTGAAGCTGTCTGTAGTCAATTATTGGAATTTTATTGAAATATTATATTTAAAAGCATCACCTACATGTATTATTGTCAATTCAACTTAAACATGTCACTTTCCTATATGTCTATCAATCTTATTATTTCAATGATTTTAATATTTTATTTTATATATTGTTAATTATAGTCACTCATTATCATTATTGTTATTTTAATCCAGACAACTTTTAATACCTGCTTGTTATGTTAATGATTTTAATTATAACTCGTATATAATGGTATGAACAAAAAGCTAATAAATGAAATGAAATGAAATGAAGTCTGCGTGCACAGAGAAATTTCCATGTTAATGAGTCAAACCATGCGACCTGTGCAGTGGGTAAAAAAAAAGACAAAGCTCCATACGAGTAGGATGGAAATCTTCGCTATCGCTCATCTAATTATCTGATGGTGGTATTTTGTTGCAACGCTCTAGCATTACGGTGCATATCATTACACCCAGCATATGTTGTCAATAGCTTCATTCTATTTGCATATTATTGCAATTACATTAACTGGTGTACATTCGTATGTAATCTGTAACTAATTCAACTGCGTGTGGGTTGTGAGTTGTAAATTGTTACATTCCATGTTAATAATTTGTACATATTCTGTAAGTGGATGTTTTAATTAGATTGCCTTGACAAGAGTTAACAACCAGAAGCATGCGGAGTTTATAACTATAGATTTACTTTATATTATGAGAGAGAAGGTTTATCGGTGTAACGTTTACATCAATTGCTATGATATACCGATAGATATCAGATCTATCTATTCTATTCATATGAATATACTGAGACAAGTGGCCGAGTGGTTATATCACTTCGGGAGACCGGGGTTCGATTCCCGCCATGGTCGACCATCTTGACAGGGGTTTCTCGTGGTTTCCCTCTGTCGTTCAGGTCAATACTGGGATAGTTTCTTGATGACAAGCCACAACCAACTCCTTCCCACTATCCAAAAACACATGATAAAATAACCTTTCATGTCATCCCACCATCTCATATATCATTCACCAACGCCAAAAGATCTCAGTCATCAGTAAAGTGCGTTGTTAAAAACCCAAATATAAATATATATATATATATATATATATATATATATATATATATATATATATATATATATATATATATATATATATATATATATATATATATACGTTAATAATGGCATATTCCGGGTACTTTCATGGATCACACTTCATTAATAAACGACCAACGTTTACATGGGATCCATGGAAATACCCATAATATATGTCATTTTTACCAAAAATGTATCGTGGGCAAAAAAGTTTGAAATTATATATATAATATGAATAAATGAATATATATATATATATATATATATATATATATATATATATATATAAATATATATGTATATATAAATATACATATATAATATATATATATATATATATATATATATATATATATATATATGTATATATATATATATATATATATATATATATATATATATATATATATATATATATATATACATACATATATATATAAATATATATATATATATATATATATATATATATATATATATATATATATACATATATATATATATATATATATATATATATATATATATATATATATAAATATATATATATATATATATATATATATATATATATATATATATATATATATATATATATATATATATATGCGTGAATTTATACAGATGAGGCCAACATATTATCGTATATATTATCGTACTGTCTACAAAAACACACACTTGGACAAATAAATCCAACTTTTCGCCCAAAGAAAATATGTCATGTTAAAAAATGTGTATCGCTATAATAAAGAGAGGAATGTGTGGCTCAATCTTGATGTGGCAAAAGATCCACCCGAACCTAATGATTATAGCTGAAGTAGAAACACGAATCTTCCTTTACGGATAATTTGAGATTATGTACCAGCGTGATATCGCAGCAACAGTTGGATCGCTCAAGGAGGGGGGAGGGGGGGGAGGGGGGGGGGGGCGAAGTAAACAACACATTTTTGAAATGTGCATATAGTTCCGGCATCATAAATATATCACAAAATATTCGAGCAGACCACCATTTTGAACAATTCAACATCAATACGACTCAGTATGCTCCGTTACTCTTCATTGTCTTCTTGGAATTTGATTATATTTGTATATTCATATATTTTTTTTATATGATGAAATATTATAGTATAAACTACAGGCTAGACAAGGGGTTAACACACAGTGACATGATTTATGTTAATCCAACTATATATATATATAAATATATTAATTATTGAATTTCACACTGTAATTTTTTTAGTAATCGATATATGCAGAATAATTGATGTTGTTACATGACCTGACTTCATTGAGATATCATTATTCTTACAGTACTTCACGCAGTGTGCATGCAAGTGCAACGTCATAGAAGTGTATTTCAAAACTGCATTATTATCATCTATGTTGTTGGAGTGATTGGACGAAGACGGTGTATTGATATAATTTAATTCTCGCTCTTAACCTGAGAGTTACGAGATCTACATTCCGTTGGAAGTATAAGTTACAGGTTTGAGTCTTGAATGTTTTAATAGTTTAACTGATATTTTATAATAATGTAAGTATAAAGATGAATGGGAAATAAATTAAGGTAATGACGATCAAAATTGTGCGATTTAAAGGCAATAATTATGTAAGAAAACTAGAGAAAATTCAAGCAGATTCTTTATAGGTGTATTTAAATATGTGATATTTTAACTCTTGCTATAAACAATAAGTAGTAATCTTCAATCAGATGAACTTAATAAGGTACGTTTTATTTAAAAAAAGAACTGAACATCGTTCGCACCATTGGGATAAAATCTTTTGTGGAATTTCGAATGAACGTATACTGTTACTCAAACGTGTTATCTTTAATACTTTAGAAAATAAACGATAAATTTTCTATATTTTATTTTCAAAAATAACCCTGATTACAAATTTATTGTTCCTATTTCAGCATCTTAGGCTCCAAGTTTTGATATTTTCCATATTTGTATCATGGGCAAATTTGTGAAACAATGGACAAACAAATTATTTTCGATCGATGTAAAATATTCAGGAATTTGACCATTGTTTTATAACGTTGGCATAAATGATTTCCATCATATTTTTATCAGATTATATGGAGTGGTAAGATCGCCCTCGTGGTGCCCCGTTCAAACGATCCTACCTTTCTTCCATTGCCTTGATTGGGAATAACAATATGGTGCTTTATCAAGTTTAGATGGCATTGAAAAAAAAAGTTGTCAATTTGGTTGAAAGTTTGAATTTCCGCCTAATCTCATTCAACCCACCAACTTGACAACTCATTGGACATGAATAGCCATATTGCACGTAGGATGTGGCATTCTGTATTTTCGTACACCTTTCGTCTTTGTTATATCACATGCTATTGTAATGCAGATCCATCTTCTCTGGTCGTACACACTATTCAAGTGTAATTTCAAGCAAGAAAACAGATTAATAAAAAAAGTCTAGTAAGTTAATTCATGTTTATACAATGATTAGCATAAGTATAAGGACATACTCAGCTCTCAATATGATAATACGTCATCATCGCTTCTGGCCGTGTTGTTGAAGAGCTACCCCTGCATTATTGTCACGCTTTTCACCAGCTTTTCATTATAACTAGAATCTAATCATAGTCGTATATTATAATGGCATGTTTTGATTGGCAAATTATCAACCTGTCTTCTCTTTTTATTGCTAATAACAAGACCTTTATATGGATTAATGAATCTATTGGCGATATATATCGTCGGATAATTAATGCCAGAGTTGAAACATAGAGTATACACTTCATGAATCTGTGACCGAAACAATTGTGCCCAGAAGCAAATCAAATAGTCTGCAATCGATTTTTTTATTCAATAACATCGAAACTTGATATAAAATCATTGTTTCCCAATTAAAGATATGGATGGGAGGTAGGATTGTTTGGATGGGGCACCACAAGGGCGATATTACGACATAATTTTAATTATTCACAATCAATGAACTTCAGCACCAGGACTGCGCTAGCTAAGACCATAATTTTTTGCCTCAGATAAAAGTATTTCAGTTTCCAAAAGTCCGGAACACATTACAAGTAAAAACCGTTCTTGTGATATATATCCGGACATTACCAGCATTGGTATTAAGAGTAAACAAAACACAAGAATGTTGATATCATCCATTTTGAATGAAGTCTTGCTTCGGTGGTTCAGTGGGAATTGAAAATGGAGCACCTTTTGAAATCAAATACAATTACACTGAATTGTTATGGAACCTGTTATCAATTACCTATTATAAATACTCATCAAGCTGAAAGTTTAAAGTAAATATAAATGACATTATGACCATGACAAACCTAAAGTATTGAAGTCCTCAAATGAAGTCCAGCTATCAATGTGATGAAGTTGATGGAAGGAAATCACTGAAGACGAACTGGTGGTCTCAATTTTTCATTTTATTTAAGGTTCTAGAATGATAAATTCAAAGAATAGTGAAGAGGTTTTATATACATCTTTTTCAATGAGTAACCGATCTTGTTTCTTTGAAATCTTTTTAATCCTTTCAAAAGCTAATAATCAATTTATGATGATACCGTTTTTATAACCTAGTAGTTATTGAGTATAGGAAATGCACTTTAATAAAAACACAAATAAAATGTTTAAAATGACTTGTTCAGTTACGGTATAAACAATCGTAAATATGAATCAACATTAGTGCATGGTGAGAGGAAATGAATGGAATTTTCGTGATGAAACAATAGTGGCCATATGGTCCTTTTGTCCGGCCAACGAAATCTATACTTGTTGGCCGCGAGCTAATTCACCTGTGGAATACCGCTATAATATTGAACAATACCATCTTTTAATTAATCTTCTTTCAACAAACTGTTATTAATTACCACTTAAAAAATGGTGTTACAATCGCAAACTCAGATATGAAAGGTTAGTCTATCATATACACCACTACCAAAGACCTTAGTATCGGAGTTAGATACTAAGGTCTTTGCCACCACTACTGTGATCACTGCAACTGGATCTTTTATAGTTAGGAAGCGTTGATGATTTGGCTATCATTTCGTCGATAAAAAAACATCAGAACCTAGTTTCAATTCTTGGAATTTACGAATCAATTAAATTTGTTGGCAATCACAGATGTTATATTGAAAATATATCCTACTACCATTCTGAAAAGAAATAAGTTCGATCGAATTGATAGAATATTTTTTGAAAATAAAATTAATTCCATGTAGTATAAGATGACTCATCAAACTCGAACGTGAATCCCAATGTTCACACAGACAGCTTAATGTAATTTCAGTTATATTCTCATTGTCAAATATAATTAATTCAACACCATTAAATTTGATTGAATTTGGTAGATTTTGAATGACACTTTAATATAAATTTATCTCCGCTCGATGTACTCGAGACATCTGACAGTTTTGTTAGTGAATATAACGAAGACGGCCAATCGGTAAAGCTATAAAACGTGTGAACTGAAGACTGCATGAGGTGTTAATTGTTACAGTCGACCGTCAAGATCAAAAGAATCCAAATACTAATAATATAAATTCAAAGTGCCAAAAGTGCTATAGTAATGTAAGATGTGAAAATTGGGTGCATGGCCAATTGCACAACAAATTGGTCACACATCTTATTTATAATTGGACAAAAGAGTTAGACATCTTTATTGTTTACGATTCACAATCGGAATGACAGTGACAAAATTACTTTGTATATCAGTTTATATTACAAAAGCATCGGCACTCTTTTATAAACTTTTCTCCAAGCACCTAATATTGTCATCATCAATTAGATTCGCGTCTGTAACAAATGACGTTTTACCAAGAAATCAGATTGATTAAAAGATATACAATCAAATGTATAGAAGTGTAAACTAGAATTCAAAGACATAAAAGGACGATTTGTGGACTAAATTGACAGTCTATATATTTCACTGCCTATAAAATGCTTTGCATTTATACCTTACGATTCGACTTGATAGCTCAGGTATTGCGACATATCACAAGTTGACTGATAAAATAAAATATATACCGAACATTGAACTCGCGGCTAGCTTCCTCGCACGTATATACAATTTCCAAATGGCTTACTTCACTTAATTCTTTCGACTTTATATCGTTAACTAATCGCATTCGAAACATACAACACCCAACTAATCCATTGGAGAGAATCTAATGGAATAATTATATGATAGAGTGTGTCATCGGACTCAAACTGAAATCGCTCAGCAGGTTTTCAAGGTCCGAGGAAATGGACTTGACATCTTACATCTTCCCAACGGTACACCAAACGTTTGTGATCATTTCCAACAACAAAATGTTTTCATCTCGTAGATCTTTGTGTTACTTTTAAACCATTTCATTTGAACAAAAACATGTGACTGATTATCTTTATTTAAAGCATGGGAATATATTGTATGAGCTATGTGAAGCGATTTTATTGTATATCTGTTTATTCAGGAATGTAAAATATACAGATGGAAACAAAATAAGGAAGTTGACCTTGGAAGCTGATTAGAAGTACCAATAACGGTTCAGCTGATATTGCTCTTTTTCATGTCGAGAATATAATTGATTTTTTATTTATTTATTACATTGAAAACTTGACACAAAGTCATTGTTGCCCAATTAAGGCCAGTGATGACAAAGTAGGATCGATTTTGTCGCCCAGTCGTCATAATTAAAGAGTGAGTGTATAGGCATAATACGACAGATGTCTTTTACTACATCGCAATTTCTTACAATTGTCACAACTTTGAAACGGACAATTTACAGCTACCGTGTGATTTTGTCCATCTGTGAAATAATTCTGAGACATTATATATACCAATTATTATTTGAATCTTACCTTTGCTCGCGAGAGCATTAAACGTGGGACAATATAGTCTTCTAAATATAAGTTTTCAAAGCTGTTAACTGTATGTGAGATTACTGAAGTAGATATTGAACCTGAGATAATGTTTTATCGCAAATTATATGTAGGTTATGTACCTGTTCCTTGTATATACTGAGTGGTATCATTTCCAATTATTTTCATGAGAATTCGCCACAAAAGTATAATCAAACGCTACTGTTTTCCTCGTATGAAACACACTTGGGTGTAATCTAGAATTTTGTAATGTGAACTGTTCAATTGCATTCAATTTTTTTTTAAATCCATTTTTAGAGGTATTTTCGAATTGTATATAACTGTGAATATTACTGGTAGATGCATCGTGGTTACAATCATTTACTTGCATCTTGGAAAATGATCGCGAAGAAATCGTGCTCCATATTTTATCACATGCAATTTAAAATCAAATATTACGATGTGAAAATCTTATTTCTTTTTATGAAATTTAAATTGTTTCATCGTCTAGCTATGACCAGACTTATTGTTTGGCATGTATGTCTACGTCTTGGCTGGGAAGATGATACTTCCAAAAAGAATGACACAATAATACTTGAATTAAATAATCAGCACTCAAAATGAAGGATGTCATTCGAACAATACATTTTAGGTTATTGTTATCTTCTTGATGAGGAGACGTATATGTATTAGCAAGTGCTGGGATACAGCGGGCCGAGTAGCAGTAGCACAGCATGTAGGATCGAAATAATATTATAAAACACTATACGAAATGAGAATGAAAAAAATGCACTGGAACACAGATTGACTTGTAAATTGAGATTTACAATCTATTTTCATGAGCTCTGTATATCCATATAGGTAAGTACTTGACACTATATTGTCGAAAATATTTTCAAAAAACATTGTATATATATATATATATATATATATATATATATATATATATATATATATATATATTTATATATATTTATATATATATATATATATATATATATATATATATATATATATATATATATATATGTATATATATGTATATATATATATATTTATAAATATATATTTATTTATATATTCATCAACAATCCCAACAATCTGCTGCTCATTTCATGCATGTACTGCGTTTCATGTAGTTCATAGTTGTAAAAAAATAGAATAAACAACTCTCCAATCAAAATTAGAAGTCGTAAGACAATAGTGAATCATCATTTCCATAATGATTATTCTATTCATTACTTTTTTTATTTTTTGT
>OZ023326.1:81739943-81777443 GCA_964007535.1 Brachyptera risi
GAATTTTGATATATCATACCGTTCAAAAGTTATCACCAAGAAACTGATATTTTAATAAATCGACTCCCGTGGACTCTTTATTGCTATTTTATAGCTCAGTATACGCTCATGTAAATATATAATTATGGAAGTGTTGGTTGATGCCATCAGAAGTCATCACTCATCGCACTGTACCGTATGACAAGAACACTGACACAACAAAAATATCATATCTTGTATTAAATAAAGGAATTAAAGAAGTGTTATATGTATGCCTTTTGTGTTATTTATAAATTATATGAAGTGTTGAATTTACAAATATGTCATTTAGAATAAGTACCTATAAACGGTAAATAATTTCATTACATCTTTTACATGCCGTATTATTACATACCGTATGTTTGCGAATTTAAATAGACAATTTTAAATTTTAATGTCTATCTACTGCAGAAAACTAACGTGATTGTAAATTCTATTTGAGTAACATATGTGATACTTGATTCAAAGCTATAAGAAGTGATAAGGTTTGAGAAAAATGAGATGACAGTAGCTGAGTGGTTAGCGCACTTGCTTCGTGTGACCCGGGAGATGAAGGGATATATCGGACCCGGTTCGATCCCCGCCACCGTCCATCTTTACAGGGGTTTTTCGTAGTTTCTCTATGTAGTCTAGGCTAACGCCGGGATGGTTCCCACAATATAGGTCACGACCGCTTCCTTCCCACTATCCTTCCCATTACCCATAAAAACCTTCATCTCATCATCCCATCATCTCATTAATCATTCATCCGACGCCAATAGATCTTAGTCATCATTACAGTGCGTCGTTAAACCCAATATAAAAAAGAGATGAAATTGAGGTTCAAATGTTGGCGAACCACCATGCACGAGCACGTTCTATTTCGGTATGTGCAACATTGAACAATTTGTCATCTGAAAAATCTAATGGAGGATTTCTTTTTTCATTTTTTTCTTTGTTCCATTCAAAGTACATAAAATACCGAGTTTTTACTATATCATCCAATCATATACAGGGAAGTTTTTCGAAAATATAAATATTTGGATTCTCTTAATGTTCGTAATATTTGAACGTTTCAACCTTTTCATTTTTTCAATATTGAACACGTTAATAAAGATGGTATTTTAATTATCCTTTGGGGTGGTAAGATCGCCCTCGTGGTGCCCCGATCAAACGATCCTATCTTCCATCCATTGCCTAAATTGAGGAGCAATTGACGACTATAGTGATTGACTCGCCCACAAACGTCACAAAACAAAACATCCAATCAAATGGGCTGTTTGTTATGTGTGTAATTAGACATTACCTATCAGAGTATCTATATAAATGCCCACATGAAGTATAGATCTAGGTGGCCCACCGATAAGCCACGCCTATCACTAGTAGTCAATTTTGTATCAAGTTTCGATGTCATTAAAAAAAAAAAACGCAATATATGTAATTAAACTACAACGAATATGTTTAAAAAAAAACTGACAAAATAATTTAAAAATGGTTTTTTAGATCTCATTTGTTTCAGTTTTATTACTCACTATTTGAATCAATTTAGATTCGTGTGTATTATAAAGTGTATCCTCCTCAAATCTTTCCGAATATAAATACCTTATAGATATGTATGTATCATGTTGACTCATGACTTGTCTTATAACAACTTGTTGTTCAATCATGATGAAATAAAGATATTATAATCATTATTATTATTACTAGGCAAACGCGTTATGTGTTTCCGCGTTGATGGATGAGCTGGAACAAATCAACTTATCTTTGGATTGGTTATTATATATATATATACACCTTGAGATCCAAACCATTACATCACTGCCATCTTATTTTCCAATAATAATTTATATGATAACAAAGAAGGCTTTGTTTTAATCGCTTACAATCAAGTGGTGACACTTGTTGCTTTGATTTAATAGGTATCTTAATAGCTTTGAATAATTAACACAAATAACATTATTTATTTTTTTTACATCAAAACGGCTGATCCGATTTGAGTAAGAGTTCGGAATAATGTGTATCATCATCAGATCAAAATTCTCTGAGAATTTGAATTCTCTCAGATGAAATATTTTTCACGAATGTTTTCCTCTGGCTTATTCTAATGGGATTTTTGAAAACTTTGGAATGAGTTTTCTCAAAAGTGGTCAAACCGATCGCGCCTCAAAACTATACAGCATCAAGTCAGATAGGGGTTCATGTGTGTGCCAAGTTTCAACTGATTTTGAATTTTCGTCTGACCTGTGGAGCGCGAACAAAAAAACAAAAAAAAAAAAAAAAAACACATTCGATTTTTCAAGTACAGTGTAATTGAGTCTTCGCTTCGCTCATCCAATTATCAAAATCAAATGCTAATATCATAGCAATATCTTTTATGACAAGATTAATATGTTTTATTTATTATTAAAAGAGAAGTGAAGAAGTTTTTTATTTGTTTAAATTGTGATAATAAGTCAACTAGCTGCTATCCAGACATTTCTTGTGATGTATATTTTTGTATGACAACATAATTAGTAGACCCACAGACAAGTCTGTTTTGACTTTGTGGGTCTACGATATTGTAAACAACTTATATTTTGTGAAATGAATAAATCTTCTCAAAAAAAAAAATATATATATTATGTTAGTAGACTCGCAGACAAGTCAAATTTTTGTGCCTTTGCGGGTCTACGAAATTGTACTGAAATCTTGTGAGAACACGAATGAAAAATTTAAAAAAAAAAATATAATAAAATATTATTAAACCCCGATGGTTTGCTTCTTTTGTTTCAGGATGCCTCTGAGAAGAACCCAATGCGTATTTTCCCGTCTAGAATGCGTGTAAAGTGCGTAATGAGCCCGGAGGAATGATGCGACGGAATGATGGAAGTAGGCTTCACGTTGAACGGCGGCACGGGCGGAGGTCTTTGCCTTCTCTTCTGGTTTCTAGCTCTGTCTTCAGCCAAACCTAACCATCAATTAGGCACAATAAGCCGCCATCACAAGGGGGATATGTTCGTCACAGGAGGTGAGAAATTAATACATCAATATATAAGAATTTAAAATTAATTATAATAATTTCTTCTTACTAGTGTTGTTGGAAATAGTTGTTAATAATTACTTTATAATGCAATGTAATAAACAATTAAATGTTTAGGATTGGTTAACTTATTACAATGAGTGGATTAATGAACCCTCGGGATATTTTTACACCTACTGTGCATTGAAATATAGACAAAGATTCAATGAAATGAATGAGCTATCTATCGGAGGAATTTCTCACATCTTTAATTACACAACTTGTTGCATATTTTCAATTTTTGCTACTCATATTAAAAACTTTTGAAACAGATGTTATTTTTTTTTATTTTATTTTTTTAAGGTTTTTTTTTTATTATCATAACGACACATATAAGTACCGGTACATTTTAAAGACCCGCAAAGTCAGAGTGTTGACTTTTCTGCGGGTCTATTAACATTACAATGTAAAATAAGTATACTCGAATTGAGTTAAATTGTCTGGGCGATGAAAAGCAATTACATATCTAACACATAATAATACAAGTGAATAATACAAATGAAGGAAAATAAATGGGTAAAATAATCAAGAACAATAAAATTATTATGATACAATCTTATCAATATAATAATGGAATTGGAAAATGGCAATGAATAAAGTTAGTATCATTAAATTGAATGAGATTTGCATGCCTAGTTCTGCTTTGCATGAGTACATAAAAAAAAGGATATACATTCTGGGTACTAACTCATTTTTTTTTTCGTTCTCACACTTTTTTTTCTGTGATGAGGATAAATAATGGATTCAACTGATCTGTCCTTGATGAATACAACCCTCGAGAAATGTAATTAATCAATCTCCATTCTATAATTTGAATAATTCCATTCCATTTTAATTGTAATCTCCTTTATTATTATTTTATCTCCTGAAAAATCGGGTTTTGTTATCCTACTTTTGAAGTTTTCTTTTGAAGTTAGAAAGTTCTACATAAAGTTTCAATTCCAGAGAAGAGCTTAAAAAACATCCCAACCCTGAAACTAGATTTCAATAATAATGACGATATCTACTTCCCTAATTTCAGAGAAAAATAGGAATCGAAGGAATTTCAAACATTTTAATTCATGTGTTCGTCCTCCAGAGACCATGATAATCATGACGCAGGCATTATACCAATTCTGTATAGAAACATGAACAGAATCGAGTAATTTCTACGTCACAACTCAGAAAAATAGCAGGGTCCTGGAGGATAAACAAATAAATCAAGTGCCTGGATTACCAACGTGGGAGTTAGCTATGACTGGGAGTTTCAAGTTGTTATCACTATGGTTACCCATGCTGTTTTTTATCACCATGGTTACCCACCCATGCTGTTTGTTTTCACCAACTGCCAGATAAAGGCTAACTGAACTTGGTAATACCGGCCTTTATTATAGTAATTAGATGAGCGTATCGAAGTCTCCATCCCACTCTTATAGGGCTTTGTCTGTGCTTTTTTTTTTATGGGCACTGCACAGGTCGCAGGGTTTGACTGATCAACATGAAACTTTTTTTGTACGGGCCAACTTTTACAACTTAAAACTGTATAGTTTTTGGAATGAATCGATCGATCAGATTTTGAGAAATATCATGTCAAAGTTTTTAAAAACCCCATAAGATTAGGCTGGGTGAGAAAATTTGAAAAAATGAAACCTCTCCGAAAAAAATGAAAAAAATTTCAGAGTGTTCAAACATAAATGATACACATAACTACTATTTTGTAAGCAATTCGAATCAGCCGTTTCGAAGAAAAAAAAATCAAATAACTGTTTTTATACATCAAATATATGGAGACGAGCCAAGATTCACTGCTTCCTAGATTCGATATTTGCCCAATCATTAAATATTCTTCATATTCGTCAAGGTGTGTAGAATACCAGAGTCGATAAAGTAGCAAATGTAGGACTGTTATTATACCTTATTCAGATATCTTGCTCATCTTACAACGCATATTTCGCGTTTGCCTAGTTATTAATCACTTGGCACCATGTTATATTGCATAGGATTCAACAGGTACCAATTACGACAGAAACAAACTTTTACTTATGCTTCAAGTCGTATATATCGATTAAAATATTGGATTTTCTGAATAACCACTCATTCGAGCCCCCATATGACCCAGTTATCGGTGGGAATGATGAGGAACGCTGCCTTGTTTCCCAGGCTCGACGTGCGACGCCGAAGCTTGTGTCAGCGGCAGCAGCGGGTCAGCCAGGGCAAGCGACGTCGGCGGCGCCTGCACGTGTCAGTGTCTCCCACACGTGTCAGTGTTCAGAGACGATCTCCGCGTTTGCACCGACGACATTCAAGGTAAATATCGATACAAATCTAATCGACATAAGCGTTGAGAATTTAGAAAAAATTTGAATATATGAGCGTAGCGAAGTCTCCATCCCACTCTGATAGGGCTTTGTCTGTGTTTTTTTTTTTTTTTTTTTTGTGGGCACTGCACAGGTCGCAGGGTTTTACTGATCAACATGAAACTTTTTTTGTGCGGGCCAACTTTCACAACTTAGAACTGTATAGTTTTTGGAATGAATCGGTTGATTAGATTTTGAGAAATATCATGTGAAAGTTTTTAAAAAACCCATAACATTAGGCTAGGTGAGAAAATTTGAAAAAATGAAACCTCTCCGAAAAGAAAAAACTTTTCTCTGAAAGTACAAACATAAATGATACACATAACCATCATTTTATGAGCAATTCGAACCAGCCGTTTCGAAGAAAAAAATTCAAATAACTGTTTTTATACATCAAATATATGGAAATGAGCCAAGATTCACTGCTTCCTAGATTCGATATTTGCCCAAGCATCAAATATTCTTCATATTCGTCAAGGTGTGTAGAATACCAGAGAAGATAAAGGAAGGACAAAGTGTGTAGAATACCAGAGTCGATAAAGTAGCAAATGTAGGACTGTTATTATACCTTATTCAGATATCTCGCTCATCTTACAATGCAAATTTCGCTTTTGCCTAATTTTGTAATAAATACAAGGACAATGAAGAAAAAAAGAATCCAATGAGGCAGAAAAATGAGATGTAGGCCTATAGTTTCTACGAAGATTCAAGATTTTTTCTCCTCAATGTGAATGTGTTATTTGTTCTCTATATCTGAAATTATTAACTTGAGATTCACTTGACAAAAAAAAATTAAAAATTAAAAATAAATAAATGAATAAATAAATAAATATGTGGTTATCTTATTTTTATTTATTCTTTTGAATGGTGAAATGGCCCTTGTGGTGCCCCGTTCAAACGATCTTTCATCTAGAACCTAAATTGGGGAAAATATATTCTGTGTTAGGTGTCGATGTAATTTTTTAAAAAAAGAGATGAAACTTGGGGAGGAACACGGGTGGGAGAGAGACAGAGAGAGAGAGAGAGAAGTGAGAATGAATAATAAACACTTCTATTATAGGTATCTCTATGGGTTAGGGCAGTGATGAAAAAATGATTTCAAAAAAACGTCACAACATCTAAGCTGCAATTCACGGGCACCTGAAGAGCATATACCGGAATAAAGTATACTAGGTTGTGTGACATGGGTTTGGGTGTCCAACCTTACCTGAACCCTAACCACATTTCATTGAAATTCCTCAGAAGGCCATGTCACACGACCGAGTCGAATTTATTACTGTACACGTTCTTCACCACGTCTATCTATCTATATTGGGTTTTAACGACGTACTGTAATGATGACTGAGATCTATTGGCGTCGGATGAATGATTAATGAGATGATGGGATGATGAGATGAAGGTTTTATGGGTAATGGGAAGTATAGTGGAAAGGAAGCGGTCGTGGCCTATATTGTGGGAACCATCCCAGCATTAGCCTAGACTACAGAGGGAAACCACGAAAAACCCCTGTAAAGATGGACGGTGGCGGGAATCGAACCGGGTCCGATATGTCCCTTCACCTCCCGGGTCACACGAAGCAAGTGAGTTAACCACTGCGCTGCATGTGCCGGTCTTCACCACGTTTCGTTGTTTATCTGCGAGAGTCAGGAAGTTTGAAAATGTTCAAGTATGAATAAGATGTACAAATGTGATATTTTTTTATTCCCATTTATTGAATTTACCTCGTCTGTGCCTCGGAGCGTTTTGAACGATAGGATTTAATCAAAGAATATTGTTCCTACAGTTTACAATGCCATTATTATAGGCCTACACACATTAATAAACAGATGAATATGACACACACACGTTAAATCTGTCATTAAAGTTAGTTTATCCAGTGGGTCTGTAGTAATATAACCATAAAAATATGATCTTTATAAAAATCGAAGGATTTACCAACAAAGGATTACCAACAAATGCATTAACGAGCAACAAAAACAATCTTTCTGTTTTATTATTTTTAAAAATCCCCATTTTGCCTGTTGCCATTAATAAGTACAATAGGAACCTGCAAACTGCCAGATTCCAATGGTTAGATGAGCGTAGCGAAGATTCCATCCCACTCTTATGGAGCTTTGTCTGTCTTTTTTTTTTTTTTTGTAAGCACAGGTCACATGGGTGAACTGATCAACATGAAACTTTTTTGTACGGGCCAACTTTTACAACTTAGAACTGTATAGTTTTTGGAATAAATCGTTTGGATAGATTTTGAGAAATATCATGTCAAAGTTTTTAAAAACCCCATAAGATTAGGCTGGGTAAGAAAATTTGAAAAAATGAAACCTTTCCGAAAAAAATAAAAAAATTTCTTAGTGTTCAAACATAAATGATACAAATAACCACCATTTTGTGAGCACATTTTTGAGAGCCGTCTTGAAGAAACAAATTCAAATAACTGTTTTCATTCATCAAATATATGGAAATGAGCCAAGATTCACTGCTTCCTAGATTCGATATTTGCCCAAGAATTATGTATTCTTTATATTCGTCAAGGTGTGTAGAATACCAGAGAAGATAAAGTAGCAATTAAACGAAGGAAAAAGTGTGTAGAATACCAGAGTCGATAAAGTAGCATATGTAGGACTGTTATACCTTATTCAGATATCTCGCTCATCTTACAACGCATATTTCGCGTTTTCCTGGTAATATTCAATATTCAATCAAATATACATTTCTTCATCTCAATATAAGTTGAACATATCTCAAACTTGATTATATATCGATCAAATTGAAGGAATTCCATGTAGCTCATGTGAATTAATCGGTTTGGATTTGAAAAACTTCGGAACGAAGAATTGGGTGATAATACCAGAAAAAACGAATGTGGATCTCGAATCTCATACAAATACATTTCCGAATAACTGATTTTTATTCCGAATATATAGGAATTGATTATTACAGTTATATGAAGATGATGAAAGTCCTATGATCTCTACCACAAGAGTGTATTATAATAATAAATGATGATTTGACAATTAAATGTATAATACAGATTCAATATCATAAAAATAATATGTAAATTAATTCATAATAATTCATTATTCACTATATTATTATGACACTAGAACAATTCAAGCTATGAAGTTATATATAAATATATATATATATATATATATATATATATATATATATATATATATATATATATATGTATATATATATATATATATATATATATATATATATATATATATATATATATATATATATATATAAATAAATATACTGTACTTCTTGGACCCGATATTCAAATCAGGTATTAATCATGCTAAAACAGTGGTAGCTTTCATTAAAGTTTCTTTTAGCATGTCTGGCAGGCGAAATGACTGCCAGTGAGGCCCATGTTAATGCAAGTGTACCATGCACTCGCTCTCAGGTAAATGAGGTTGTTTGATTGGTTGATTTTGTTTAGATTTTTTTTTATCCATTTGAATAGTTGTATACAACGTTATATAGTATTTTACGCTCATAAAATAACCACAAAGCCTGAAACAGGCTTGTCTGTGGGTGTACACAAATTACAAAGCATATGTACAGTACATGTGGGACATACAAATTATATAAAGTAAAATATTAGAAAAGGTATCATAAATGGTGAAAGAACAGTTAAATAATATTATAATAATCGAGTGCAGGGCTCGAGTGAAAAGTGTTATGCTCAAGTTGTAAGTGATGTTGTAAATGAGTATATAATTCAATAGTCCCCAGAACAAATTGTACCACAAATATCCCCATGTAACAAAAATGAGTTTTCAAAAATATCCATCGATAAAAAAGTCATTTTAAAATTCTTTATTGATGAGCGTAGCGAAGTCTCCATCCCACTCTTATAGGGCTTTGTCTGTGTGTTTTTTTTTTTTTGTAAGCACTCCACAGGTCGCAAGGGTTGACTGATCAACATGAAACTTTTTTTGCACACGGAAACTCATCCAACTTAAAACTGTATAGTTTTTGGGATGAATCGGTCAGACCGATTTTGAGAATCATCATCTCAAAGTTTCTAAAAACCCCATAAGATTTGGCTGGGCAGAAAATGTTGAAAAATAAAATCTCTCCAAATGGAATGAAATTCTCTCTAAATGTGTATACATGGATTTTACACATTATTACGATTTATTAAGCAATTCTGATCAGTCGTTTTGAAGAAAAAAAATAAAATGACTGAAAATATTCATAAAATATATCATAAAAATTGTGACAGAATTAAGTTGTCGAGATTCACTGCTTTCTAGATTCAAGAGTTGACCAACAATGAAGTATTTTTTATATGCGTCAAGGTGTGTAGAACACCAGAGTCAATGAAGTGACAATTGAGTAGAACTACTTTAACGACTTTGATAGTTTATTCAGATATCAAGGTGTGTAGAATACCAGAGTCGATAAAGTAGCAAGGGTAGAACTACTTTAAGGACTTTTATACCTTATTGAGATATCTCGCTCATCTTACAACGCATATTTCGCGTTTGACTAGTTCAGTAATATCATCATAGTAAGCTTACTCGTATCTCAACAGGTCAAACTCTGACATAATATTGAGATAAATTAATTCTATGCGACCATAGATATTATTTTACAGGGATACGTTACTCAACGTTGAAAAGGCGTACATATTCGTGTCTCGGCAGTAGCTTCACACCGCTTTGCAAAACGGGAAGTTACCGCCATATTCGACATATTGTATTAGTGATAACATAGAATGCCTTACTTAGATTCTTTTTTCAAATGTCCAATTTGTCCGCCGAGATTGGAACGAGCATATGTCGATATCGGCTGCATAAGTAACTCATTCTCGGCAAGGTGATATATATCTCTTGTGCGACCACAGAGTACGGGCATCGAACCCATGTGTGTGTAGTCTTTTTTTCATTTCGTTAGTTATAATTTATTAATGACTTATTTAGCACTTGCCCGATGCTTTTCGCCCGGCAAAAAACCTGTTGTCTGGACCACTGAAACAACCAATCAACAACTCATGTATGTTACCCGAAACCACTTATTCATATGTACTCATATGTGAAGTCAAACATACTTGCATTCAAGTGAACTTTCAAATGATTGGTAAACATGGCGGGAGGGGGAGGGGGGGGGGGGGTTGAACCCTCATATAGGAACAGTTAGATGAGAAATATGATATAAATATATTTAACATGGTCTTTCTAGACGAGCTTTAGCGAGGATTCAATTTGACATACTGAAAAAAATTGGTGTTCGTTTTTATGTTTTTTTGTCGGTTCTCCACAGGTCAAACGGGTACAGCTATCAACTTCAAACTTTTTTTCATCATGGTTCCTCATCTAACTTAGATCTGTATAGTTTTATGGCATTATCGGGTGGTAACTTTTATCCTAATGCATTTTTGAAATTTCAAAAATACCCATTAGAATAACACGGCGGAAAAAATTGAAACATTTTTATTTTCCAAAAAAATGAAATTATGTGTGGAGTTGAATTACATATTGATACACATTTCTGGGAATTCTCAGTATGATCGGGTGTGCCATTTCGAAGAAAAAACAACATGAAATGTGCTAAATTGGTACCACTCGAAGCCATTTTTACCCATTTATAATTTGAATGTCACCCAATTGGCGAATTTAGGCAAAAGTTTAGCAAAGAAGTCGACATACTAATACTTTCCGCTCGTCTACCTACGCTTATATAGCGTTTTCCTAGTTTAAACAACTTGCCAAATTTGTAATATTGTACCGGGAGAGAATAACTTACCGCCACTTGAATAATATGTTCTTTTGACAGCATTGCCAATTATCAATAACAGTTATCGCACGGTCAGGGTCACATGAAGCGGTTGATCAAGCTATATATATAAATGCATCCTGAAGAAAAAACATATTGACGCACTAAAAAAAGAAGACAATATACATATACGTAGGCCTACTTCACGCATAGTCCATGGGAAAATGAGTGGTTAAATGTGCGTAGATTTAATTTCAGATTAAATTTAAATTCCAGGAAAAAACAATTCATGTGATCGTGAGTGTACACTAGTACAAAATTAAATCAAAATTATCATCAAATTAGAATATTGTATTATTAAATATTTTCATTTTATTTTATTTTATTTGTATCTCAAAACTCCAATTACATGTCAGAAAGTTTCGGTTCCAATCAATCACCTATAGTATATTCTGTATTATTTTGTAGTTATAAGTACGCCCATCAATATAAGAATAATCAGAAAAATAAAAAGTATTATATTGCATCCTGCTTTGATGAATGAACTGAAAAACATAAACCAACACAAATTTATATATACAAGAACAAATATCCTTTAATGTTACTTTTATAGCTCTGAAACTGGAATATATAATTATTACACGTATGCTAAATGATAACAAAATTGTTACTGAATTCATTTATGTCAATTTGGCTAGACCAATGTTAATTATTATAGGTCCTACAGACAGCCATTTATCAAATTCATGGCAACAGCAATGCACTAAACACGATGTTGCGGGTATTGAAACAAGGCACTGTCTGTTTATTTTTCATTTATAATAATGTTTCTTTCTCTCTGGCGGAATTGATAACTCGTTGGACCGGCAATCTGGAGATCCTGGTTCGACTCCCATGGGAGGTCGTAATTTGGAAATAGTTTTTAAATTCATACCATTATGATAGCCTACTGGTGGTAACGTGAAAAAAAGGTGATCGATCAGAAAGTTATTGTTTATATATATATATATATATATATATATATATATATATATATATATATATATATATATATATATATATATATATATAAATATATATATAATATATATATATATATATATATATATATATATATATATATATATATATGTATATATATATATTCGAGTATCAACTCATTTTCATAGAAGCAAGGTTATAAAATGGTGAATTATACTTTCCACATTTTATGTCCTCACTTAAAAAGGTGTAAATCGAGGTGGGCTCTATCACATAATATCTGAAAAATCTTTCTGTCTCATTATGTATTTTAGTGATCTAATTCAGCGTCATTAAAAGCGGTCTCTATGAATTCAAATCTGAGAACTATGCTGTGTAATAAAAAGTAGAATCGCTTAAATAGCACTCAAAATCTTCATCATATATACTAGTATTCACGAAAGAATAATTAAGGTTGTTTACCAACTAAATGATTGTAAAAACTTGACTATTTATATAATCTCGCTGCAACTTGCAGTATTTAACGCTTTTGGAAGATGAAGTTCCGTTTCTTATTGTAAACCTCGTTCTTCAATAATGATAATAATAATATCTTTAATTTTGTCACTTTGAGATCCATAGTACATAATAATGTATAGTATTTCATTGTTAGAATAGGCTTCTGTCAATTGTAACAAATGACAAACAATCGTTACCATAGCAACACAGTGAACTGGTGGACTACCAAACATTCTGATTGGTCAATTCCAACTGGTGGACATTGTTGTCTGTCTCTTTCAACAATGGGTGACGTCACTTGACAGCAGCCTATATACACATTTTTTCTACCAAGTTATATGAAAAATGTTAATTTGTGTAATATAATAATCTATATTGTATATATAATCTAATAATCTATATATTCTAATAATATCTATAATATCTAATCTATATATATATCTATATATATATAATAATATATCTATATAATATATCTATTATATTGATGATTTTATTTGATGATAATTTATTATATTATATACTTTTTTAGTTTATGATTATGCTAGGAGGAGGAGTCAAATGAATTGTGTTTTTTTTCAATGGCACCTGTGAAGTCATGGTTCAAAGGGTGAAAGAGTGTTGGAGGGTTGTTGAAGCTGGATTTTTCTTTCAATTGTTCACGAAGTCCGTTTTTGAGTTTATTCATATCATTCATTCCTGATCATTTTTCAAAATCATTGCATACCCTAGAAATATCACGCTGTACAAATGTAAAGGTGATATTCAAGTTTGTTATTGTGGTATGCGACCTCTCTTCGTAGCACGCACAAGAACTAAAGAAAACTGCATAACACCTGCCTCATTTCATACCAATTAGTATTTAAAAATTCGAAACTAATGGAAATAATGTGTTAAACGGAATTGATGATTTATGTGGATGAAGTCATAAATGTATCAATTCCGAGATGTAATAGGCCTACACATTGTGTGCACATTTTATGTGCTTAACCTATGTTCCCCCAAAGTTGAATTGGCTAAGTTTTCGTTAAGTTACGATCTAAAAACTTTACGTATTCAATTTTTACCTTTTCTTTCAACTTATGGTGTTGGGTCAAGTCCTTAGTATATTGGTGGGACTGTTGTAAAATCTTTTGATCGTGGATGAAAAGAATATTCAACAAAATTCCCACAAAATAAAATTTGATATAATAGTCCTATTTTTAAGACTATCAATAGCATCGTTAAAACTGCAAAGTAATTGTTTCTCAATTGAGGTTAAGGATGACAATCACACTTCAAAGTATATAAAGTATTCGATAACAATGTAGGATCGTTCGGCTGGGCCCTATATCAACACCTCAAAGGAGATAATTAATTTCAGTGTTACTAATTTAACATAATACAAATAGTACACTGCTTCGAGTTCCTGAATAATTCAAATGTGAGTCCTAAACAGTATCAACAGAAGTTACATTTTTGCACAGTCTGATGATAAATAATTGTATGCTTAAATTGAATTTTACTTCATTTGTTTATTGTTTGTACTTTTTACTTTTGTTCGTTTGGTTTTCCACAGTTCACACACGAATTGACTGATCAGCATGATATTATATTTTTCAACACTCAAACATTCGGTGCATCCATTTAGAATCTATCAAGTAATCATATTTATTAAAATTTGATAAGAATATAATTAAATAGGACAGAAAAATGTTCAAATCATGGATTACTTTTTTTTGAAAAGTACACACGAATATGTATTCTTTTTTGTTTTGTTTTTTTAATATAAAATGTATAAATGTCTACAAAGTTATAATTTTCCAGAGAAAAATAGATAGCATTTTTCAATCAAGTTAGTATTTTAGTTAGTCATGTAAGTTTTCTTCTCTGAAATATGTTTGTTTTCACACACATACATTTGTTGTTTACATTAATTTGTCTACATTTTCAGAATGTTCCTTGGCACCTTTCGTCAGCGAAACATCGTCTCAGAAGATTCCCTTCGTGTTTCTACCACTCAAGGGGCAGATCGTCTATCCAAGCGCAGAGATCAGTTTCATAGGTAATTTATTCAAATATACATTCATTTTAATACACTAGGCAGACGCGTTATGTGTTGCTGCGTTGATGGATGAGTTGGAACATATCACCTTATCTTTGGATTGGTTATTATATATAACACCTTAAGATCCAAACCATTTCTTCACTGCCATCTTATTTTCCATTATTAATTTCTATGATGATAAAGAAGGCTTTGTTTTAATCGCTTACATTTAAGAGGTGACACCTGTGGCTTGGATTTAATTGGTATCCTAATAGCTTTGAGGGATGATTTGAAAAAATTACATTATATATTTTTTTACATCAAAACGGCTCATCCGATTTAAGTGAAAGTTCGGAATAATGTGTATCATTATTATATTGAGATTCCCTGAGAATTTGAAATGTCTCGGATGAAAATTATTTCACGAATATTTTCCTCTGGGTTATTCTAATGAGATTTTTGAAAACTTTAAAATGAGTTTTCTCAGAAGTGGTTCAACCGATTGCGCCTCAAACTATACAGTATCGAATTAGATAATGACACTTGTGTATGCCAAGTTTCAACTGATTTTGAATTTTCGTCTGACCTGTGGAGCGCGAACAAAAATAAAAAAAGTCACTTTTTTGTCGGGTATGGCGAAATTGAGTCTTCGCTTCACTCATCCAATTATTATGATTAGTGAGCGTAAGCGAAGATTCCATCCCACTCTTATAGTTCTCTGTCTGTGTGTGTGTGTTTTTTTTTGTGGGCACAGCTGAAAGTTCTCAAAAATGTGTATCAGAATGTAACTCAACTTCGCGCCAAATTGCATTTCTTTTTGAAAATGAAAATATTTTCTTTTTTTCCGCTGTGTTATTCTAATGAGTATTTTTGAAATTTCTAAAATTCATAAGCAAAAACGTCACCATCCGATAATGCCAAAAAACTACACATATCTAAGTTAGATAAGGAACCATGATGAAAAAACGTTACAAGTTGATAGCTGTAGCCGTTTGATCTGTGGAGAACCGACAAAAAAACATTTAAAAAAAAACATATAAACGAACACTTCAGTATGTCAAATTGAATCCTCGCTAAAGCTCGTCTAATAACCCGGAGAAAACTAGAAATCCCCATCTCAATTTCAGAAATTAAAATTCATTTTATTGTCCTCCAGGACCCGGCCCTTTTTCTGAGTCGTGACGTAGACATTATTCGATTCTATATACCAGAATGCCCGTAATGTCTAGTGATAATGAACACCATTTTACTGAAATAAATACCGTTCTCAAATATGCTTAAATACGTTAATCTGATTAGAATACTAATAAGGAACGAAAATTTACAAGGAAACGCTCTTTTAAATTTCGAAACTGGATTGCAGTAACAAATCAATTTTGTGTTTATGATCTATATATAGTAACACGCACCAAACTTCAAACAGCACGACTTATAGCCTCTGTATCACTAACATTTTGTACGTAATTAAAAATAATAAAATATCTTGAACAGTAATTCTTTAGCGTAGAACTGTAGAACACTTCAACTTAATTGGGTGATAAACCAGCTACATATCGACTTAACATGTCCCAAGGTATATATAATATGCTAATAAGCTAGTGCATTGGCTCAAACCATATCATAAATATTTTCACATAGGATTAGGTATCTACGCACGCACAGTCGACGATCAATGATTGATTGCCTTATTGATTATTTTCAAAACATCACCGACTGCTTTGATTGACGTTGTCAAATAACCGCAGATATTTTGAACATGTTTTTGCACACGAGTTTAGATCATTTAGTTTAGAAATTACTCGAGCGGACATGTTTACAAGTTCACTCGTCGTGATGGATAAGTGAAACTGACATATTTGTTATAGATTTTCATGACCAAATAACTGAATGAAATAGTATTTTGCAACAAATTTGATAATTTAATAAACTTTAGCAGTCGCCCGAGGTGACTTCTATTGGGATATAGAAATTAGCAAAAGGCACCATCAGCCGAATATACAAGAACCTCAAGAGCCCGCATCTTAGCTGAGCATGTTTCTCTTCGAAATGCTCGATCCAAGTTCGATGTGCGTTTAAAAGTTTGGTTGTGGGTTAAAAAGTGAAAAAAGGACAATATTGGAAGAGTTCCAGTAACTATACCGCTAGATGGGGGAGTTTTTCATTTCATAATTTGGACAAAATCTAGTTACATTACACATTTTGGCCAAGGAAATTGGGAAAACTGTGGAATAAAAAGCGAATCAGGATTTCTAATATTGATAAGCAAAGTTGAACTTGAGGATGTGCGTCTGTAATTTATGTCTACTATTATTCGGTAACCGGGAATTAAGCAATTAGGCACATTTTGATTCAATTATTGCTCCATAGTAAAATTATTCATCAATTTTCGATTAGACATATCTAATTGTGAGGGTATTGTTTATTCATTACATTTTACTGCAAGTCCGTAATGTTTGTGGTTCTTGAGATATTTGTGGCGGAAGTGCACCCTGTGAATCTGTCTAAGATGCGGGCTCTTAATGTATGCATCTATAGCACCCGCTCTTATTCATACCTCCGACATTTCATCTGATTGAGAGGTCGTTAGACAAACGATAATCAATTTCTCGACGCAAATGATCATAGATTTGAATAATTCTCAGACTTAGTTTGATCAATAAAAAAAAAATTAAATTATAACTTTTATTTTTTTATATTTATTTGAGCCCGTGATAGTGGAAAGGAAGCGGTCGTGACCTATATTTTAGTGACTATTTAACTCAGCATTATCGAAATTAGGAAGTCAATATTAATAGTCAGTCGGCCAAAGGTTAAAGGTTAAAATTTTTAATGAAGGTCTTATAATTGACGACTAGTGATTGACCCGCCCACAAACGTCACAAAACAAAACATCCAATCGAATGGGCTGTTTGTTATGTGGGTAATTTGACATAACCTATCAGAGTATCTCTAAATGTCCACATGAAGTATAGATCTAGGTGGCCTACTGATAAGCCACGCCTATTACTAGTGGTCAATTGACGACTAGTGATTGACCCACCCACAAACGTCAACAAAACATCCAATCAAATTAGCTGTTTGTTATGTGGGTAATTTGACATAACCTATCAGAGTATCTCTAAATGTCCACATGAAGTATAGATCTAGGTGGCCTACCGATAAGCCACGCAAATCACTATAGTGGTCAATTACGTAGAAAAACAATGTCACTGTATAGGCCTACCTACTGTGAATATGTTGGCAGCATGTAGAAAAGTCAGTTGGTTGGTGACTCTGTTATTCAAGAGACCTGAGTCGACTCTTCCTGCTTTGACAGGATTTGAAGACCGTGTTCACACCCAAAACGACTCCTCTTTTGTTGCGCACGGCTCAGTTATGGTAAATCTATATAATTAATAATTAAACAGAACAAATTTTGAATCTATGACGTCACGATATGTTTCGTGCTGATGTTATACATACCTTTTTTTAATTTGATATCGCCGATATGAGTGGTCGAGTGGTCAACACACTGAACCGTCATTCAGAAGACCGGAGTTTGATTCCAGCCATGGTCGACCATCCTATAACAGTGGTTTCCCTCTGTCGTTCAGATTAATACTGAGATGGCTCCTATAAACAGGCCACAACACACTATCCAATAACATCCGATAAAATAACATTTCATCTCATCTTTCCGTCATCTCACATATCATTCACCGACGCCAATAGATCTCGATCATCAGTACAGTGCGCCGTTAGACCCAATATAAATGTAAAAATATTGAAAATGAAATTGTTTTCATGATTTCAATCTTGTATCTTATGCTCTATGAATATATTATACACCGAGACGCGTGGCCGAGTGGTAACACACTGAACCGTCATTCGGGAGACCGGGGTTCAATTCCCGCCAAGGTCGACAATCCTGACGGGGGTTTTTTAGTGGTTTTCCTCTGTCGTTCAGGTTGATACTGGGATGGTTCCTCAACAACAGGCCACGACCAACTTCTTCCCACCATCCAAAACACCTAATAAAATAACCTTTCATCTCATCATCCCATCATCTCATTCATCATCCACCGACGCCAATAGATCGTAGTAATCAGTTTAGTGCGTCGTTAAAACCCATTATATATATATATATATATATATATATATATATATAATATATTATACACCTGACGAAAGCACCGAGCTCGTATATTATCAGCTACATGCAATAGTAGTAGTAGTTTTTATTGAAGTTCTCTCTCTCTCTCTCTCTCTCTCTAGTAGTGGTGGTGGTGGTAGCAGAGTATAGTAGTAAAGTAGTACCGTATAGTAGTATATTTCTTTATTCAGCATTAAGCTATATTTTCACATCACAATTTACATTCAATATAAAATTAAACCCTAATTATCCTTATTTAATATTCATAATTTTAATAAACTTCTGGAATATCCCATGTGATTCGATTTTTGTTCATGTTTGTTGGGAACAAAATATCCATTTGTTATTATTTTAGCATCTCTAATTTTTGCAAGAATCGTATAAAAAATTCTCATTCGATCCCTTAATATAAATGGAGTTTTCCTCTGACTTTGATGTTATTTAGACCCTACTTCTATTATATTTACATTATTCTTATTTCTAGTCCCACATATTCATGAATGTCACTATTATTTTTTACTTTATCACTTTCACAAAGATACTTAGTAGATCATTCGATTTTAAATATTAGATCTTAGATCATTCGATTTTAAATATTAATGTGAGTATTAATACGTAGACTATACGTTGATTAGAGCTTTACACATTATTAGCATCATCTTCTTGGCATCGAGCTACAGGTAGTTGGTTCATATTAGTGAGATGCGTTACTCAACGTTAAGAAGGCGTATATATTTGTGTCTCGGCAGTAACTTCACACCGCTTCACAAACCGGAAAGTTTCCCATATTTGACATTATTGATGAGCGTAGCGAAGTCTCCATCCCACTCTTATAGGGCTTTGTCTGTGTTTTTTTTTTTTTTTTTTTTTTTTTGTAAGCACTCCACAGGTCGCAAGGGTTGACTGATCAACATGAAACTTTTTTTGTACACGCAGACTCATCCAACTTAGAACTGTATAGTTTTTGGGATGAATCGGTCCGACCGATTTTGAGAATCATCATCTCAAAGTTTCTAAAAACCCCATAAGATTTGGCTGGGCGGAAAATGTTGAAAAATAAAATCTCTCCAAATGGGATGAAATTTTCTCTAAATGTGTATACATGGATTTTACACATTATTACGATTTTTTAAGCAATTCTGATCAGTCGTTTAGAAGAAAAAAATAAAATGACTGATAATATTCATAAAATATATCATAAAAATTGTGACAGAATTAAGTTGTCGAGATTCACTGCTTTCTAGATTCAAGAGTTGACCAACAATGAAGTATTTTCTATATGCGTCAAGGTGTGTAGAATACCAGAGTCAATGAAGTGGCAAGAGTAGAACTACTTTAACGACTTTAATAGCCTATTCAGATATCAAGGTGTGTAGAATACCAGAGTCGATAAAGTAGCAAGGGTAGAACTACTTCAAGGACTTTTATACCCTATTCAGATATCTCGCTCATCTTACAACGCATATTTCGCGTTTGACTAGTATTAGTGATAATACAGAAGGCCTTGCTTAGATTCTATTTTTGAATGTCAGATATGGCCGCCGAGATCGGGACGAGAATATGTCGCTATCGGTTGCAGGAGTAACGTATCTCGGTTAGGGGATATATATATATATATATATATATATATATATATATATATATATATATATATATATATATATATATATATATATATATATATAGTTTGTTATATGTCTTGGTATAGTTACCCGTAGGCAAGCTTCCCACCACAAGTCAAGTTCCACTCCTTTAATGATCTTTTATCATGAAATGTGACTGATTTATTGTGTTGTTCTTCTTCGATTGGTCCAGGTGTGACGTCACCGATCTGCGTAGTGTCGAGTGCGCAGTTCCTCACAGGCGGTGGCTGGATGGACATCAGAAACACGACGTTTATGGAACCACCGTTTCGGTTATTCCGAGATGAGGGTCGCACTTTTTTACAGGTACTTACAATTATAATCAATATGGAAATTAGGTATACGTTGATTTTTTGTGTTATTTTCAAAAATCGATTGCTAAATATATTTATAAATATGGCATAAGATATAAATGAGATGACTGAATTACCACTGATCCATATACCCACCCTAACCCTAATACATGGCTGTAGGTATATCAAGGTAGTAGTGATTCCGCTTTCCCAAACGAATTATATTTTTGAAATAAAATGAAAATTTCAACTTTAAATCTCAATGCCAATTTCGAGACGAAAAAAAGTTGTATTCTTGAGCAAAATCCATTGGTAATTTTGATGAGATATCAAATAAAATTGTAATTATATTCGTGAAAGCTATTAACAAGCTTATTCAGATATTACTTGTATGCTGGTGATTGATATAATCTGATTTTCCATGTAGATAATGCCATAACAGATGTGATTTATCGCGATTTTATTCAGTGTGTTGGAGGAGGGTAGGTAACGGAAGGAGAGGGGGAGTACAGATTTCTACAATAAATTTGAATACGTTTATTAATATATTTCATTAATTATTGTAAACAAACAATCTTTTATGTGGACAATTATTTATGAAAAATGAATCTGTAAAAGTATTGAAATTCGTCAAAGGCACATATTATATCAGATAGAAGTAGAAGTTGGAACAGTTGTGTCAAGTGCCATCATTCCTTTGAGGTATCATATTTTCATGAAAGTAATACAGCCCAACAGTTATATCAACTTGAATAAAAGTTAATATCATAAAATGATTGGTTTACTATAGAAAAGCTTTTAATTATTTCTTTATAAGAGCCAAGCATATAAACAGAAGTCGAAGTTGAATTCAAAACAGATGTCAAATCGCACAAATCATCCAAGGTGTCATGTTTATAAAACTATAGTAGTAGGCCTACTTATAACTTACAATAGCAATAATTATCAACTAGGAATAAATTCTTCAGAATCATAAAATGCTTCATAAATCATGATGATATGATATGTTCACATCGATTTGTGATGAAGAAATAATACATGTGACGCGGCAGTATAGCAATTAACACCGCTTTGCAAACCGGGAAGTCTCCGCCATATTTGACATATATTTAGACGAGCTTTAGCGAGGATTCAATTTGACATACTGAAAAAAATTGATGTTCGTTTTTATGTTTTTTTTTTTTCATGTTTTTTTTATGTTCTCCACAGGTCAAACGGCTACAGCTATCAACTTTTTTTCATCATGGTTCCTTATCCAACTTAGATTTGTATAGTTTTGTGGCATTATCGGATATCAACTTTTTTTTTATGAATTTTAGAAATTTCAAAAATACCCATTAGAATAACACGGCGGAAAAAAATTTAAAAAAAATTATTTTCAAAAAAATTGTAATTTTGTGTGAAGTTGAATGACATTTTGATACACATTTCTGGAAATTCTCAGCTTGATCAGGTCAGCCATTTTGAAGAAAAAACATGAAATGTGCTAAATTGGTACCACTCGAAGCCGTTTTTACCCATTTATAACTAAAATGTTACCCAATTGGCGAATTTAGGCAAAAGTTTGGCAATGAAGTCGACATACTATTACTTTCCGCTCGTCTACCAACGCGTATATAGCGTTTTCCCAGTAGTGAATGCCAATTGACGACTAGTGATTGAACCGCCCACAAACGTCGCAAAACAAAACATCCAATCAAATGGGCTGTTTGTTATGTGGGTGAATTGACATTGTCTATCAGAGTATCTCTAGTCTAAATGCCCACATGAAGTATAGATCAAGGTGGCCTGCCGATAAGCCACGCCTATCACTAATGGTCAATTGCGTAGATTCTATTTTCAAATGTCCGATATGGCCGCCGAGATTGGAGTGACCATATGTCGTTATCGACTACAGGAGTAACGTATCTCCTGGAGGTGCATTCCTGTAACTATAATAAACTCAGTTCTAACTCAAACCTAGGCTGAACGTGTATTGAAAAACCGGAAGTAAGCCGCTAAAAGCTCATTAAATCGTAAAGGAATTAATGCACTCCCTGTGGGAGAAAGAATATTTGTCAAGCTGGATTAACAATGCGAACTAATGATTAGTGATTAATGATTAACTAAAGTTGGCAGAATACGGAATCAGTGTTGACGTTCACATTGTGATTAATATTAGTGACTGACCTTGAAAGTTAACTAACTTTCAACTTTAGTAATGATCATTAGTTTTAATCATTAGTCTGACCAATCAGAAGTTGTGAATTCGAAAAGACAGGAAGTCAATGCAAAAGGAAGCTTTCCCGCTCGATGAACCGCTCGTTTACAGCCTTCTAGCATGTATAGATTTCAATTCAAATCCGTCATCTTAAGACAGCTACGACTCATGAAAAGTACGTCATTTCCGTCAAAATTAATCCTTATTTCAAGTCTATGTGAATACTTAGTTTCTTAATTTTAGTATTTACTATTAGTCACCAATCATTAGTCCGCATTGTGAATCCAGCTTTATATAAATACAACTGGAATGATTTTGTGTTTGTTGTCTTAGTGGCTGGGGGAAGTGGAGCTACGGATGAGTATGGAAGGACGTCTGATATTGGTGCACCTGATATGCAAGGATATCGGGAAGAGCATGGAGGAGAGTCAGGATCAGTACATCTTCACACCTTGCGTAGCATTCAGAGTGGCGGGAACGCCTAGTAAGTTGAAACCTTTCTAAGTCAAACTGAGTGGTGAACTGCGCATTTCAGCATTGTTTACGCCAAGGTTTGATATAGCATTAACCACAATTCTATTTTTAGACACATTCGGACAAGAAATGTCCGAAAACGGTCTTCTTGATTATAAAACATCATTGAAATTTACAATTAAGAATCTTAAAATTCGATGTGGCTCTGATATTTGACGTCACCAAGTGGGTAATTGTGGTTAATACTATTATCAAGTTCAGTTAGCCTCTATGAAACAAATCACATGGGTAACCATGGTGATAACAACTTTTTATCAACTGCCAGTTAGAGCTACTTCTACGTTGGTGATGTAGACACTAACTGGAAACTCATAGATCTTACTGGGGCGCACAGATATGTAACTATAATTTTATTTACAACATTGATTATAGATGCATTAGTTTTTTAGAAAATTTGTCGGTCATTATAATTTGAATTCAATAGAATACATCTTGAGTTAAAGTTATTCATATATGTTTTCATTAAAATAAGCCATAACTCAGATAACAACGTTTGGTCGAACATTGAACAACCAATTTTTATATTTTCAAACAAATTTGTAATTAAAATGATCACAATTAGATCTGTTACGAAAATATTTCGAAAAGTTTCGTAAAATGGATACAGATTCACCAACAGAATGATGGGTTAATAAAAATCAATGACCAAATACAAATAGTAGATTATTGTAAAGGCGCAGTCATTTTTTAATTGAATTCAAATGTAATAATGACAATATTCGAAACTGAAAACAATAAGCAAATTTGTCAAATAATAATACAAATAATAAATGAGTATATAAACTTTTTTTTTATCAATTACATCGAAACTTGATACAAAATCATTGTTCCCCAACTAAGGCTATGGATGAGAAGTATGAAAAACTCAAAACTTCAAAACTGAAAACCATAGTCAAATTTGTCAACATATTCCAATTTGACCAATTTGCTTGTCCAATTAGATACGAACTCCTATTCCAACATTCTTTATATTCGAATTCGCCCCAAACCACTCTTCCACTACAATCTCTCATGTAAACCAACACCCAATCAAATACTCTCCAACTTATCACAACTTGGCTGTGGACTTATCCACTCATAACGGCAAACAGTATTGGAATCATCAAATTAAAACGATTCAAACTCTGCCAAAGATTTTACGAGCCAATAATTGAAAGGTAACGCTCACTAACACATACACACTCATACAATCACACAGGGGCACGTTTCCGCGAGTCAACGTTTAATTTCCAATTAGTCACGACTATCGACAGTTACGACCGTATGAGATCGATGACTGGAGGTCAAACCGTAGCGCACACACACACACACGCACAAGGTCAAAGTTTATGTGAGAAAAAAGTGAAAAGATGCACGACACGTATCCGTTTTCCTTGATAGCCCGCGTTCGTCTAAACATCAGTTTCTCCAGTCGTGTAACGGTCAGTGAAAGCAATCATATTGACAAACGAGGGAATAAAAATGATCAAAGACTGCAATTACTTGACGATGCATATAACTTATTCCTTATAGGATCTTCAAAACGTATAATTTTAATTTTATAAAATTGACCATTTTTGGTTTCTGAAAGCACAATAGAATAGGTTTCTGTCACATAACAAATGACAAATAATTGTTACCATAGCAATACAGTGAACTGGTGGACTACCAAATATTCTGATTGGTCAAAACCAACTGGTACACATTGTTGTCTGTCTCTTGCAACAATGGGCGACGTCACTTGACAGAAGCCTATTCCAACTGGTACACATTGTTGTCTGTCTCTAGCAACAATGGGTGACGTCACTTGACAGAAACCTATAGGAAAATAGGCATTAATGGATCGTCAATCGAATATTATATATTTTACTTTTTTACAATCTTCTTGGGAATTAGGTTTAACGACTTGGGAATCTGGTTTAACGACGTGCGTACTTACTGATGACGAAGATCTACTAGGCAGTCTCCTTGAATTTTCCTAGTTTTGTTTTCTCATTTTCTCTTGCAAAAATATTGGTAATTGTAATGAGGAAGACTTCAAATTGTCATTGAGGTAAAATACTGGAACTGTTTTGTGAGGAATGTCAAAACAGCTGATGTGTTTGAATTGTAGCTTTTGAGAAATTATATTCTAATTCGGTCAATTTTCTAATATTTATGGGGAAATATTTTTCGTTCTCACCAAGATCGACCATACTGATAAGGGTTTTTCGTGGTTTTCCACTGGGATGGTTCCTTAACAACAGTCAGGTCACGACCGACTCCTTCCCACTATCCAAAAACCAAAACAAAACAACCTTTCATCTCATCATCATCCCATCATCTCATGAATAATTCACCGACGCCAATAGATCTTAGTCATCAGTACAGTATGTGGTTGAACCCAATATGAATGAATAAAATAAATAGATCATATTTTGATATAGATAATGTGTTAAACCGAACTCAATATTCTAGTTATGTCATGATGGGATTATACATTGTACATTATACATTGAATAAACATAATTAGGTGAGCGTAGCCTTGATTTCCATTCCATATAAGCCTACCGGAAAAAAGAGACCACTATTTTTTCTTCTTTATGCGCGGCATACGAATCAGGAAAAAAAACAATCCACTCAAAACTTTGTTTGCATATTATATTCTGCATATAGAACAGTTGTTGTCAGGAAAATCGGTTCAACGGTAGCTCAGTGGCACCGTTCAACCCTGTCAAAATTCAATTTTTATTCCTCTATAATTTCAAATGAATTAGTGCGTAATAAACTGCAGGACTAATCAGGACCATACAATTTCAGGACCTTTCATGACCTAACTCGGTCGGCACTGGTCACACCTGCGCAGCTCCGCTTCAGAAACGGAAGTCACCGTTGGGCGTGGGTTCGAGTCCCGCATAAGGCATGGGTTTTTGTTGACGTCCTTTCACTTTTCATCACTTCATGATTTCATTATCGCCTGTTCATTCGTACCCCCGTATAACCTAGCTGTTGGTGGGGTCGTTGAGAGGTTCATGGGAGTTGATTTAGCGAAATACCAGTTTTTTGGTGATAACTTTTAGAATAATATGAGAGATCAAAATTCTATTACGCGAGAATAACAGATGATTATGATATCTTCAAGATGGTATAAGTTATAACTATTCAAGTCATGTCGCGCCTAACCGTCAAGCGTATTCAGCTGAAAAAACACATTTTTTAGCCGCATACGCTTGACAGTTATGCGACTTGATTTGAAAAATTATAACTTATATGATCTTTTTTTTAAGTTGAAATTCCTTTTATTTTGAAGTATAGTTCATACATCAAGTGTGTTCACAAAAAAAAACACAAAGCCTGATTCAGGCTTATCTGTGGAATAAATACGAAAAAAATACAATGTACATGAAGTATGAATTATGGTGAAACGGAAAAAACAAACAATTAAGTTACAAGTAATGAACGAATTGATTCACATTTGGATATATGAAATGGATAGTGATCCATATGATAATAACATCTAATCTAATGATTGAAAAATGAAAACTAAGGTCCACACAATATTTGAGTGTCACAATAATTAAACATAATACTTATTGATGCTATTTATTATAATTACCTGTGTTTCTCGCGTATTAGAATTTTGTTATCTCATACCGTTCAAAAGTTACCACCAAAAAAATGATATTCCGCTAAATCGACTTCCGTGGACTCTTAAACAAACAATAATCAAGCCCATTCATCTCTTCTAGACGTCCGAGAAGTCTCCTTCGCCGCCGACGCTCACGCTTCTGTCGACGACGGCAAAGGTCTCAGCGTGAGCGAATACGTGGCAATCGCCGTCTGCACGCTCCTCCTCGGGCTCATCTACGTGGCGTCCGTCTTCCTCTACCTGCACGTGCGACGGCGTCGCAAGGAGGGTAGCGTCAAGGACGCCGAGATCACGTATCGAGAGGGGCCGACCGCGCACCAGCTGGCAATAGGGGAGGATGGCGTCGTCAAAAAGAACCCGCTGCTTCAGGTGAAGAGGCAGCATCACCTGGCTGCAGCTGGCAATGACAATGAGTGCTATCAGAGTGATTCGGGAAGTTGTTGTTCGGACAGTGATGATAAGTCAGATAGCATTATTCCGATAGAGGACGACGGAAGAATGTCACAAAATGTAAGTATATACTTATTTATTTATTCACTATTTATGAACAATGCAACCAAGGTATCACAATTAGTGCCATGTAATAATGAGAATGATAGAGGGAAGGAAGCGGTCATGGCCGACTTATTGTAGGAAACTTCCCGGCATTAGCCTAAACTAGAGAGGCTATAGATACTGGAGAAGATAGTGGCCAACTTGGTGACTGTTTTCTATTAGCTACTGATCTCTCGCATCGACGCCATTTTTTGTCCAGAATTCAGATCAGATTTTTGAAAACGTGCGTCAGACTGCATTACATCGGTTAGGAAACAACGTAGTAAGATTACGACACTTTTGGACAAAACATTTGGACAAAGAATGGCGCTCTGCGCGGGAGTTGACCACTCTCTTCCCCGTATCTAGCCTCTCTAGCCTAGACTACACAGGGAATCCATGCAAAACTGCTGTAAAGATGGACGGTATGGCGGGGATCGAATCGGGTCCGATATGCCCCTTCACCTCCCGGATCACATGGAGCGAGCGCGTTAACCACTGGCTGCGTGTGCTCGTAAATGTTCTACAAGAAAATGTTTCGTTATTGTCACTGAAACAAGTGGTCTAGTGATTTCACTGAACTGTCATTGAGAAGACCGGGGTTCGATTGACGCCATGGTCGACCATCTTGACAGGGTTCTTTCGTGGTTTCCCTCTGACGTTCAGGTTAATACTGGGGTGGTTCCTTGACAACAGGCCGCGACCGACTCCTTCCCACTATTCAAAAACACATAATAAAATAACCTTTTATCTCATCATCGCACCATCTCATAAATCATTCACCGACGCCAATAGATCGTAGTCATCACTACAATGCGTCGTTATACCCAATATAAATTGATAGAGAGAAAAACAACTTTATTGTCGGCTGTTCACAATGCGTGATTGACCACGGGGATCCAGCTTGATAATCCATATAAAATACAATTCGGTTACAAAAATTACTTATAGAAAATGATCAACTTATATCTAGATAGAAAATTCAATTATATGAAAAGGCGTTATCAGAAAACAAATACAAATAATGATAATAATAATTAATTCAAAGGTAGGTCATTGTTGAGTTATTAAGAATAGTTATTATAAAGATGATTGTGAAGAATGAAGGATGAGTCTTTCAAAATTGACGCCACTATGTAATCTAAATTGATGGTTGAAATGGCATAAGTTTTTAAAAAATTTGTAAAAAAAATATGGGATTACACCTCGGGCTTCTAAAAAAAAAAACAATAAGGCAATAACGTTCCAGTATTGGCTGTCGATCTTATATTTTTTAACTGAATTCATCATTGTTAGTATTAATTTATTTTGTATTGATATCAAAATCTTGACACAAAGCCGTTATTTCCCTACGAAGGCAAAGGATGAAAGTTTAGGATCGTTTGAACGGGGCACAACAAGGACAATCTACCACCACAATATAATTAGTCAAACTTATTATTATTATCATCATTATAATACTTTATTTATTTTTGTGTGGGTTGCATAATATTACAGAAATTAAAATTCACATTAGAATTTAACAATAATTCAAAAAAAAAAAACAGTAAGGTTCAGACATATGAACATCTGCTCTTCCATCTATCGTTATATCGAGAATGCTATGAGAAAAATAAAATGAAATGAAATGAACTGAAATTTCACAAAGAAAAAATAAAACTAAATAGAAAAAGTTGACATATTGGAACTGAATTAGACATGATTCTTTAGAATTATTTCTTAATTTGGCTTCGTCAAAAGCTTTATTTGTATATTATAATGATTTGATTAGTGCCAAAGATATTGCTGATTTCAATAGGATTAGTAACTCGCTCTATCTTCTTGGGCCATTCATTGAATTGAATGAAGATATCTTATAGTGTGATGTTGATAAACCAAATTGGCGTTTTGACGTACGTTGTGATTTTTATTGTGGTCAAATTGAATACAATAATTAACTTGGATGAAAAAGGGAAAGTCAAAAATTCAAGCCATAGAAATGATTGGTTCATGGTTGCATAAGTTATGTATTACCCTTCAAATTATGTCAATTGTAAACGTTCAACTACATTTTAATGACTGTATTGTTCTGCAATATTACACTCCATCACATCAAAATAATTAACAGTATTTCACCCTGATAATTCATTATATATATATACATATATATATATATATATATATATATATATATATATATATATATATATATATATATATATATATATATATATATATATATATATATATATAATGATAATAATAATATATGATAATATGAAATAATAATATAATATAATAATATATATGATATATATATTAAATATATATATATATATATATATATATATATATATATATATATATATATATATATATATATATATGTGTGTGAATATATATTTATATATATGTATATATATATATATATATACATATATATATATATATATATATATATATATATATATATATATATATTCATATATATATATATATATATATATATATATATATATATATATATATATATATATGGGGTCTATATATATATTCCTGAAGCGGGCATCATGAACCCGTAATCAAAAAGCAATCATTCAGCAAATGTATCAGTTAATTGAGATCATAAGGCATAAGTTATTATAAATCATTTAATTATCATTTAATCATTTCACTAACACAACGATATACCTGTTGTTGGGTTCAAATACAAATTCATACATATATGGGTCTACCGTAGTGAACAAACTTTCTACAGTATGCTCAATATACTTTAAATTAAAATAACATGACATTACGAATAAGTATTTTGTTTTCTCATTAGTGAATACTAAAAATAGTAAAGTGGTTTATGTTTCGGGGAAAGTATGAAGTCAAAAAAATCGATAAATGGTTTGATAAATGGATCTTGAATTACACCGGAACATCACTACACATCAACGGTTCCAACGAAAGTAAAAGTAACAAAAATAAAAACTACATACTTTAAATTAATTTCGTTTTGTGGTGGGGATTTTTTTCCAGCTACAAATCACATCGGCAATGATCCACACATGTAAATCGGCTTTCACTCTCCAACAAGACGATAATACTATCTGCTACAATCAGCACCAAGAGGCGGGCTCGTTCGAGCGGATACCCGAAGAGAACGTGTCGATTGTCGAGACGCTAGAAGGCCGTGAAGAACGGCCGGAGACGGTGCGCAACATCAACAATGGCACGTTCAGAAGGAAACTTTACTTCAATCCGGCGTATTTTGATCCTGAATTGTTACTGGTGAGTAGCCGTTTTTGAGAAAAATAATTTTCATTTAATAAATGTTTTTTATATGTAATTAAATAGGATTCTGTCAAGTGACGTCAACCATTGTTGAAAGTGACAGACAATAATGTCCACCAATTTCTATTAATCAATCAGAATATTTGGTAGTTCACCAGTTCGCTGTATTGATGTGGTAACGATTGTTAGTCATTTGTTACTTGACAGAAGCCTAGAAGCTTGTCAAGTAACGTCACACATTGTTGCAAGAGACAGACAACAATGTCCACCAGTTGGTATTGACCAATCAGAATATTTGGAAGTCCTCCAGTTTCGCTGTATTGCTATAGTAACGATTGTTTGTCATTTGTTACGTGATGAAAGAAAACCATGTTGCCGAGATTCATGGCTTTCTAGATTCGCTATTCACCAAACGAAGTATGTTTTATGTGAAACAATGTGTGTAGAGTTTTCGATTATACTTTATGTAAAAATCTTGCTCATTACAACGCATATGCTGCGTTTGCGTAGTGTCTAGTTAACTTGTTGCTTGTAGTAACTTGTTTATTAGAATGAGATATGTATGTTATATATTTTGTTATTGTACATCATACAGTATATGCGGTATAATTATTTATAACAATTTTTTCAAATTGGAATAATTTGTCTAAGTAACTTATATCTTATAGCATATCATTCTTTATAGTTATTATAGTATATCAATGAAATAACTGAAGGCAACAGTGACAACTTTGAAATAAATAGAATAGAACTGAATAATGAAATAATCATAGCTAGAGAAAATCCCAAACTAGTTGCGAATTCGTTTAACAATTTTTTTGCGGACATTGGAAAAAATTTAGCTGATAGAATAAATGATAGAATCAACACACTTGATCATAGGCCTAATAACATGCATCTATCATTACGTCGAACTGATTCGTCAATATATTTCATCCCTACCAATAATGCAGAAATATCTAAATTCATACTTGAGCTCAAAAATAAGTCTGCGCCTGGTAATGATGAAATTAACAATGTCACGCTCAAAGAAATCAGATCACACATTATAACTCCTCTTGTACATATCTTCAATATATGTCTGAATACAGGTATTTTTCCTAACATATTCAAGGACTCTGTAATAAAACCAATTTTCAAAAATGGATCCAAGACTGAAATAACAAATTATCGACCTATATCTCTCACAAGCAGTTGCGCTTAGCTTCTGGAAAAGTGTATAAAATCTAGATTAGTTAAATATTTAGAACATAAAAACTTAATATCTACTAACCAATTTGGTTTCAGGGAGGGAATGGGAACGCATTCAGCCTTATTCGAGCTCACTTCTGATATATATCAAGCTCTAGACAATAATGAAAAAGTACTCACTATTTTTTTAGATCTGGCTAAAGCCTTTGACACTGTTTCCCACAAAATACTATTTGTCAAATTGGAGGCTGCAGGAATAAGAGGTATTGCACTTGATCTTATTAAAAGCTACCTTGAAAAAAGAAAACAGTTCACAATTATATCAAATCATCTTAGTGATGCCAGAATTGTAGAATATGGAGTACCACAAGGCACGGTTTTAGGTCCAATATTATTTTTATTGTACATTAACGATTTGTGTAACATCGATCTGAATGGTAGAGTAATATCCTTTGCTGATTACACAGCTTTAATATTCAAAAGTCATTCGTGGGAAACCGTATTTCAAATAGCTAATGAAGGTTTCCAAATAGCTAGTAACTGGCTTGATAAAAATCTACTTACACTCAACGTAAAAAAAACTAAATTTATACATTTTACCATACATAAACCTCCTAACCTAGAGCAATACTTCCATCAACTCAATACAATAGAATCTGTTAGCTCTATCAAATACTTGGGAGTCACAATTGACCAAAATCTAAAGTGGGATGAACATATAAAAGCTAGTGCAAATAAAATCAGAAGAAGTATTTATAAATTCGTCCAATTACGTAACATATTGGATTTCATCACAATAAAAAAAGTTTACTATGCTTTAGTTCAATCTATTATTCAATTCGGCATCATAGGATGGGGTGGTGTTTATCGAACTAGTTTGGATCCCATAGCGAGAGCTCAGAGACTTATTATGAAAATCTGCTTGAAAAAAAGGAAAGATTACCCTACAGATAGGCTTTTTGAAGAATTCCAAACCCTAGATGTTCGTCAATTATATGCGAAACAGGTTCTCATATACATGACCCGTGATTCCCCATTCGAAAGTATTGACCACACACACAACACTCGACTAAGCGCATCAGGTGGGATACGTACCCTAAGAAAGACAAAGAGATTTGGGCAAAATCATGCTACATATATAGGTCCTAAATTATACAATATCATACCAACCGAAATTCGAAAAATAAAATCAGCAAATAAATTCAAACTCGAACTAATTAAATGGATCAAAATCAAAGGACGCGACTATATTAATGACATTATAAGCATCCCATGTTTCAATAATACTAAATCATGAATACTCTGGAATTATATATTCAACTCCTATAATCAATTAAATAGATACATATTCAGGAATGGATGCTACATGAAATAAATTATTAGCTATTAATTCTATCATTTAATATGAGCTAATCAGTCAAATTTGCGATGGCACTTGCTTGAATTATTCCTAAATGTTGAACACTATAGTCTACATACATTACAAATACTTAAGTTGGGCCATCATAATCACCGATTTGTTACTTGATTAGGTGTAATTATAAAAATATTTTACTTCTCCATCTATTTCCGAAGTCATTATCATAGTTCTCATTTTATTTTAATAATCTCCAATTCACCATATTCATAGAATGAAGACTTATATATAATTTTAGTTCCTATAATCTGAGTGCAAACTCAAGATCTCTTCTTTCTTGCACTCAGTAATATATTTTCCTTTCATCATGTGTTGTTGGTAATTGTATTATTGTATTTGTAATCTGTTGTATCTGTTGTGCGTGATTATAAGGAAAGGAAAATAAACGAAATAAATGAATAAATAAAAAATATTATCGTAGCAAAGTGATAATCAGCATGAAATATGCCAAATATTTCTTATATATTATATATTTCAGGCGCTAAATGACCTCGCTGTCGATGCGCCTTAAAACCATTCATTCATTATATATTTACTTCATCATCAATGTTATATAGTTCATACATTATACATATCAATTGTTATATATTAATTCTTCAACATCAATTAATTTATCAAAGAATAAGTAAGTAAATAATAGAAGAGTAGTAAGTGTCTCAAGAGACTCGAAAAATGTTGCTTTTTCCTTCAATTTCAACAATTCCGTTAAGGTCTAGATTCTCAAAGTTTTTTTTCAATTGTTGACTGAGCAACCATTTTTATATTTATTTTGATGTTGCTCAACGAACCCACCAACAGCTAGGTCTGTTGGGGGTACGAATGAGCAGTTTATAATGAAACCATGATTTGATGATAGATAAGAGGAGACGTTTACAAAATACCATGCCTTATGCGAGACTCGAACTCACGCCCAACGGTGACATATACTCGGTGTGCGGCCATCAAATGACACCTATCACATCTATACCCATTGGGACTATTATCATCATCATAAGTATTATTTTATTCATTCAATATAATTTTTGCATCATTTTATTTCGTATTATTTCTATTTTTTTCGCCGGTAGCTCGGTCAGCTGAGGCACCGCTTCAGAAGCAAACAATAATCAGCATATTTTAAAACAAATTATGTTACTAGGAAAACGCGGGATGCGCGTTGTGAGATGAGCTCAGAAGTATGGAAATCTAGAATGTTAAATATTCTGTCAAGTCAATCCACATATACGGACCTTGGATTACTTCAAACGATCACAAACCTCACCTGCAACTTGTTGACATTTATAGTGCTGCAACCTGTCGCATATACACTTTGCAAAACCAATTGATCCAAATAATCAATAAAATGTATACTTTTATTGCGTTTTCTTTGTTGTTTCTCTTCCGATTGTTGTGAAAATCATTAAAAAGATCTATGATGATGTTTTTCATATTCGATGGAAATTTTGAAGCATTTGAAAAAAATTTCATATCTCAAAAAGTATGTACCATCCGGGTTATTCGTATGGGGATTTTCCCAACTTTCCGATTTTTTCCGGGAAAACCGTATACGATCGATTTGTTTAAAAAACAATTCCAATCTATTCTGGTGTGACAGCAATATTTAAAAGTTTCAAGTTGATCGTATTTTTCCTGACCTGTATGCCGCACACAAAATTACAAACAAAAAAAAACATAAAAACGAAGCCCATTTTTTTCAGTATGAAATGGAATCTTCGCCACGCTCATCTAATTATGTTACATTTCATCTTTTCATTTTTCTCATTTTTATTGTTATTACATGTTTTTTGAACTTATGTAAGGCATACATTCGCTTTCTTTACTCGGATAAGAGGCACTATTTTATGGGGTGGTAAGATCGCCCTTGTGGTGCCCCGTCCAAACGATCCTATCTTTCATCCATAGCCTTAATTGGGAAACAATGATTTTGTATCAAGTTTCGATGTTATTAAAAAAAAAAAAAAAAACTATTCGATTAGGTGGGTTTGCCAGCGAAAGTAATGTTGTTGAAAGTTGTATCACTGGAAATCAATCGGAACATGCACTTTTGCATTTAAATTGTGACTGTATACGGTCTATTAATTAGTCTATGCACCGTGTAAATAAATAGTTATTCAGACTGGAGTTGAGAACAACTTTTTAATAATCTTACACATCAATCTCTGTATCAATAAAAACTTGGTTTAAACAATTTATCCGTTCATTATGAGATTATGGAGAAGAAGAGAAGCAGAAATGGATTGGAATTGGATGTGCCTTAAGACAGACAAAGAATACCGTTCGGCGGACCATAGCATCATGTGCCAGATCTGAAAATGCCTTTACTTACTCACGATAATTTGTTGTTAAATATTATTTCACAAAGAAGTAAATTTGTAGTAATTGTAATAATAAAAGTCAATACATTTTGACTTGGGGTAAGGTGTAGCATATTTTGTAATATGACTTGTCAAGTTGGCAATAGCTATCCGGAGATACATGAAGCCAGCGCATAGGCACGGCACTTGTTCCTGAATAGTCGCGCCAGTAAGTTGACTGTCTTGTGTCTTGTCATTTGTCATGAACATGTACTTGTACTTCCTTTTTTGATGAGCGTAGCGAAGTCTCCATCCCACTCTTATAGGGCTTTGTCTGTGTGGTTTTTTTTTTTTGTAAGCACTCCACAGGTCGCAAGGGTTGACTGATCAACATGAAACTTTTTTTGTACACGCAAACTCATCCAACTTAGAACTGTATAGTTTTTGGGATGAATCGGTCGGACCGATTTTGAGAAAAATCATCTCAAAGTTTCTAAAAACCCCATAAGATTTGGCTGGGCGGAAAATGTTGAAAAATAAAATCTCTCCAAATGGGATGAAATTTTCTCTAAATGTGTAAACATGGATTTTACACATTATTACGATTTTGGAAGCAATTCTGATCAGTCGTTTTGAAGAAAAAAATAAAAATAACTGATAATATTCATCAAATATATCATACAAATTGTGACAGAATTAAGTTGTCGAGATTCACTGCTTTCTAGATTCAAGAGTTGACCAACAATGAAGTATTTTTTATATGTGTCAAGGTGTGTAGATTACCAAAGTCAATAAAGTGGCAAGATTAGAACTACTTTAACGACTTTTATAGCTTATTCAGATATCAAGGTGTGTAGAATACCAGAGTCAATAAAGTAGCAAGTGTAGAACTACTTCAACGACTTTTATACCTTATTCGCATATCTCGCTCATCTTACAACGCACATTTCGCGTTTTACTAGTTAAATAAATATTCATCTGCTAATTAAATAAACATCCACAAACTGCTCAACAATGTGATAGATTGTCCCCAACTTATCAGTAAAATCAAGTTTTTTGTATCCCCACGCGTTACACGCAAACAACAACTATTTCAAACATTCAAAAGTTGCATCAACCTGTACACACACTCAGTCATGGACAGATTCATGTATACCTTCAACAGCTTCACTTCAACTTTTCCAAATTATGACCCAAACTCAGATTCACTCACAAAACTAAAACGTATCTTTTATTGTAATTCATCTCAAAATGTTTAGCCTTTTGTGTAGTTTTCATAATTCTTTTGTTTCATTCGTCTTTTGTATTTCTATTCAAAGGAATTGTCCCGTTGATTCGACGTTCCCTTTTTTTTGCATTGCTATATGTTATGTATTTTGTCCAATCTTTTATTTTCTATATTGGACTTGTAAAATACTTGTATTCTGTTGACAAAAAATAGATAATAATAATAAGGAGAAGAAACATAGGGAAGGAGTGAAAAGTGTATAATTCAAAATGGAAAGGGAGAGACTCAGGTGGTAGGGGCATTTGCGGCGAATGAAAAAGGAGAGAATACCGAGAGCAACATTTGAGATAGCAAAAAACAATAGAGCTAAGAGAAGAGTTGGAAGACCAAGAGAAAGGAGGCAGGAGGGAGTCAAATTCGGGGTAGTCAACCGAGGAGAAAAATTAGAGGAATTTTGTAGACGAAAGATTGTGGGAGAATAGAGAACGGTGGAGAGAACTCGTATAGGGAGAGAGGAAGAAACAAAGGAGAGTAGTATAG
>OZ023326.1:81779943-81864943 GCA_964007535.1 Brachyptera risi
GAACCCAATATATATATATATATATATATATATATATATATATATATATATATATATATATATATAAATATATATATTTTTTTTTCTCTATTTTTATTTTTAAATACTGTGATAATACGGTATGCCTACACGCATTAATATGTAGTTCAACGTTGTAGTTTAATGGAGATGTGTTGAATGTGAGTTTATTGTCTCATCGCTAGTTCAAACTTCCGTTTCAATAATCGTTTTCTTTTTATGTTTTCATATTTCATATTGCCTACAAAATATCAAGAATTTTTCTTCTTTGTTCCCAGGCTCCACCTCCAGCAGCCATCGATTTCCTAATGAAAATCCGCGAAGTCATCTCCATTGCCAAACACAAAATGTCTCTAAAACGTTTTGCTCCGAGCTTGAACGGCATCCCCGAAGAGGATGCACAGCTCCAACAGGTATCAGATGCCACGCCATATTGCGGCGCATCCAGTCGGCGCAGCAGTGTGGGAGCAGTGAGCCTGAAGAGAGAAAACAGCCGCCACAGAGCATGCGCAGAATGTCCAGGATGTGAGAGTACACCTCCGAATGCTGTTCTCTTCAAACCATGCTGCGGCAACGCGGAGAGTAAACATAACAGCATCAGAAAGTGGCTGGAGGATGTGCCACAAATGAAACAAACCTCTCCAGCGGCAGAAAATCCAGCAGTTCACGCCAAGAGAAAAACATCGATGAAAAGAAGAGCACCTCTCGTGCCCGTTGAATCGAATAAGGAAAAAGATCTACAAGACAGTCTGGAAATTTCTGGAGTAGATGAACAGCAAGTTGAATCGTCGATGAAGACTGTTCCAGCTGTGAAATCTAAGGCTTCTCCTGCTCCTACACCACCTCCACCGCCAACCACAAGCACGCCATCCCCAACGCAGACGAAAGTCATCGAAGGCGCTAAAGTGGTCAAGAACGGTGGCACTGTAGTGAAGAAGAAACTGATGGACGCTGTTATCAAAGAGTTGGTTGTGGTTGGTCAACGAGGAATAGAAACAGATTTTCCATCTGATATCAAGTCGGAACTGGAAAAGGATAAATACTTCGGAGGTTGTTACGATTCTGATAGTTTGGACAAATCCGAGTTCTTGAGACGTGAAGAGTCTGGTTTCCAGACGCCGTCTGATTATGGCGACATCCCGTTGCAACCCAGTCCCAGTCTTAGCTCGGCACTGCCAATGGACGAAGAGATGGTGATGAGGAACGATGTTTTCAACAAGAAAACCGGTAATAAAACAATTTCTAAACTTAAAATGAGTCGACCAGTTCTCAACATTCCCGAACCGGACGATCACGATTATGAGATCATCACGCTGAATCCTGACGCAGGAACAGGTGACAAGAAGATGAAACTGTACAGTCTTCCAGAACTATTCAACAACAATAAAGGATACAGTCTTGTCAGTGAAGTGTATGTGAATGATGGATTCGGAAGTACGCCTAGCTCTCCCGGCAACACGTCGTCAACGAGCGGGAGTAGCACGCCGAAGATTCGCTACGCAGACGCCAAGAAGCCGGGACATTTGACGATAGAAGTGAAAGATTCGCCGGCAAACTACATGTACAATCCAGACGATTCGGACGATTTCGAACCAGACACACTGGATAGAAAACCGAGTAAAAAGTCGAATGGTTACGTCATCAATCGTAATGTATATCGTCAAAACAGTGAGAATTTTACCGATTCATTGGAAAGACATTCACAAATTCTACTCAGAACGAATGGAAGTTTTAGAGATGATTCTATTCATCGATCGTGTTCCTCTGATTTCGGTCAAACTGCAACTATTTCTCCTTTCGGTCGCACATTCGGAAGTCTACGAGACATTTACGAAGCGCGAACCAAAGTTATTCGCCACCAGGGATCTGATAACGGGAGCGTCATAGGATCGACAAGGTCTCTCTTCGGTGACACAACAGACCGCGATTACACGTCGTACCACAGTAATGTGAGTGTTGTTGGATCGACCAGATCCCTCTTCAGCGACACGACCGACTATAACCTCACGTCGTCACGCCGAAGAGCACGCAATACGAAGCATCTGGTGGGCTATCGGGACGATGTACAACTCAATTCCGATCTACGGCACGTGAGACGTCAGAGAAAACCAACGCCACCTGGAACTGTGAAAGGTGTTCAAAAACCAGCCCCACCTGATCTCATTCCACCTCGGCCACCCAAACCACAATCCATTTACGAAGATCCTCCTCCCCCTCGACCATTGCACTCGAACCCCCCGCTGCCTCCCCGCGCGTCAAGACCTCCGTTGCCGCCAAAAAACGGGAAAAGCAGAAGCACCAGTCACAAGAAAACGCAAATTAAAATCAATCCTGCACAAAGACCACTTCCTCCAATCCCTTTCCACAATAGCAGGAGCGATTCCGTTTCTTCAAATTCCTCTGTATGTCGCGACTTTGGAACTTTGTCATCTACCATCTCTGGTGCTTCTGCGGACAGCCTCGAATCCTCCGACTATGAATCATTCTATGCGGAGCCGTACCCCGGCGACGATGATACCGTCGGTACGAATATTGTTAGTGAAGAGCAAGAGAAAAATATCGCGATTAAAAACGGGATCAATCATCAGTTTACACTTCATTCATCTGATAAACGAGCTCAACAATCTGGAAATAGAAATCACGCGCGGCCTGGATCGCGTCTGGAGAGCAGTGATTATGACGATCCAGAAACTCGCGTCGGAAAACAACTGGAGAAACATTTGCGAGATAATAACGGGAATGAAAACGTGAAGAAAACTTGGCGTCGAGTAGTTGAAAGATCTTCATCGAAAGTACCTCACAAAACCGAAGATTCTGGATATCTAAGTACAGACTCCAGTGAATCCAACCGACTGAAGGGGGGGATGACTTCCAAAGGTTCCTCCAGTCCTGGCCACAACAGTGTGAGCGAAACTGATGAATCGTTGTGTGATGGTGCAAGTGAATCGGGTGGTGAAAGTATAGCTACTGACTCATTCTTCTTCGGTCATTGTCGTAAACCGACGAAAATAACCGAATCGGTGGACAGTGGGGTGGGCTCGGAACTCGTACCTATGTTCAATCATCCAGTGTTGCATGAAGACGTTGACGAGAACACGAGTGACTCTGAGAACGTGAGTTTCGTCACAGTGTTGTCGCAAGGAGTGACGAGAAGAATTAGGTGCTGAATGTATATATATATATATATACACTGTTGAGATTATGTTACATAGTGTACATTAAGTTGTAAATAACACAATTCAATTGTGATTCATGATAGGCCGACAACAGGTGCAATTTTGTAAAATAAATCCAAGTATAGAACTTAATTAATATATAATTATACCATAAGTGGAATGCATTAGCTTGCCATTAACTATCTAAGGTATAATGTAAGTCGAGAGATTTTTTGTATCATTATGACCTAGTAAGTTATTAATAGAATAAAATCATCCCGATTTCTGCCAAAAAAAGTATATTGTTATTCATTGTTAACAAGTTGTATTTTAATTGATTTAAAATTACAAAATAATAATTATTGAAGTTTTAGTATTTTATATAATCAATTGTTATCCAATAATATTTTTTACAGTATTTATACATATCATCATATCTAAATACGTACATTTTAAAGTGAAAATAATATGTATTAGAGACCGAAAATATAAGTAGACCAGCGTAAAAATTATTCGATCTTTTTGATTGATTCATACAATAAATCAAAGAACTCGGCAATTCAACAAAAACTAGATCCTTCAGTGAATACAATACTTGCTTTCTAGTTTTGACACACATTTTTTAATGTGTGGAATATTGAAAAAAGATGTAGAATTTCAACGCCAGAGTGTGTAAAACCATGGTGAAACATACTTTGAAAAGTTCGTCAAATTGCATATCTTATTTAAGGTAATCTTTTTCTCATTGTAACAGTATAAACGGTGGTCATATTGAGAGTTCTCATAAATCCAATGCACAGTTGGTGGTGAACTGGATGGTGAGCCTATACTTGTTCTTGTGAATAAATACGGATGATTAATAATTTTGTGAAGATTTAAACCTAATGATAATTATTATCAATATTTCTAATGATTGGATATTATCCTGAAGAATTTATATATATATATGTTATTGAATGTTTATAATTTTGTTTTGATGATGTCAATAAAAACATTATATATTATAATATACCTACCTCATTTGTTCATCAATTATAGTAGGTATCATATTAGAAGTGGGTCAGTGATCATTTCTGTGGTAAAATAAGTGAAAATTATCAGTATCTACAAATTAATAGTTACTCCAAAGAAATTTTATCCAACATACTTCTTGAAGGTCTTTGGTTTCCACATCCAGTTCACCTATAAATTGCATCCAGTAGGCTTTGCATTACGTTATTGATTTGCTAGACTTCAAAAAAAATATATATTCGGGTAATTTATTTGGTAATTTGGTATATTTATTTGAATCATTTATAAGAAAAACTATATTGTGGTTTGAAGAATTAAAGGTACTGTGCGGATTCAATTGCAGTGAAACATATTTTTGGAGAAATTCTAGACCAGATAATAAATAAAACTAAAGTTATAGCTTTTCATCGTATCTTTATAAAATGGAGTGCATCTCAAGTAGGCGAATTCCTCGTAAAACTACGAGCTGGCAAACACTGGAAGCATGGAGCGAATTGTCGGACGTGGAAGATCAAATGACATCGGACGATGAAAGTGTATTTACGCTTTCCCGTACAAAAGAGGTACGGTATATCTGAGACGACGATTATTTCATTTTTCTTATTATTTCTGAAAAAATAATGCTTTTCTGATAAAAGGATAGAAAAAACTAGATATCGGAACAGTTCGATAATATCTATTTCATTATCCCACAGATTTGCACATGATACAAAAATAGAAAATAGAAAAACTTGAAATTGAAGATGAAAATGAGTAGGCTGGACAGACAGAGATAGGCCTAATTGGAAAGGATAGTCAATATATATGTATTTAAAATTCCCTCATAAGTTATTAGATCAAAATTGACCTAATATTGTTTTCAAAAATAAAATGAGAAATATAGGCTGTACAGGCCTACAAATCGGTAGGCCTACACACACACACACACACACACACATATATATATATATATATATATATATATATATATATATATATATATATATATATATATATATATATATATATATATATATATATATATATATATAATCGTCTATAGCAAACTTTTTAATACATTTCCATCAATATTTACCATAAATGTTGAACTACTCATAAGTCATAACTATTAATGAATACGTATATAGCGAACATTTTAATACATTTCGATCAATATTGACCAAAATTGTTGAACTTTCACTAATAACGATTTATGTATAGGTCTATAGCGAACATTTTAATACATGTTGATAATACATTTCGATCAATTTTCACCTAATATGTTAAACTTCAACTCACAACGATCCACGTAGGTCTATATAGCGAACACTTCATTACATTCCGATCACAGATCATTCGATATTTTTTAAAGCAAGGCTGCGACAGAAACCCCAGCTGGCATTCCATCAAGACCTGGGACTGTGCCTACGACGATACCCAACACATGCAGCCACACTTCACATGGAGCGATCCGGGCAAAACAAACAAGGTAAACAAATACTGTGGCTGAGCAGTTCTGACAATGGAGTCGATTCAGAGAAATATCAGTTTATTGGTGATAACTTTTGAATGGTTTGAGATATCAAAATTCTAATACGCGAGAAACACAGATAATTATAATAGCTTCAAGATAATATAAGTTATGACTATTTAAGGCCCAGTATTACCACGGCCAGTTAGTATTTATCTGAGAGTTGGTGAAAACAAATAGTATAAGTAACCATGGTGATAACAAGTTTGAACTGTCAGATGAAGGCTAACTGGACTTGGTAATACCAGGTCTAAGTCACGTTGCATATAACTGTGTAGCGTCGACAGCTAAAACATGTTTGTTTTCAGCTCTCGACGCTTCACAGTTATGCAACGTGACTTAAATAGTTATAACTTATATTACCTTGAAGCTATTATAATTATCTGTGTTTCTCGCGTATTAGAATTTTGATATCTCACACCGTTCAAAAGTTATCACCAAGAAACTGATATTTCGCTAAATCGACTCCCGTGGACTCTTGAGGGGACATTGTAAGTGAAAAAAATGTGTTTTTTTTCATTTTTTTTCTCCATGTTAAAATAATTAAGTCTATTCCCAACTGATCTTCGGAAGATTTGTTTAAAAACGCACACAGTTTGATTACAATCGCTTTTTAGTCATGCATTACAACATCTCGATATCATAGCATGCCACATTCTATTGTTGTGTCGACTGTTTTGAAATAAATCCACGAAACATCATTTTCAAGTGCATTTATTTTGGAATTAAATATTTTCCTACAAATGTACTTTTTTCTCAAAACTGGTGAAGCTAGACCCTTGAAATTCCCGCAGTATATTTATACATATTAACTATATATTATACATATGTGGATAGGGTTAAATAACTCTGCAACAAATGCATGGTATTAAAAAAAATAAAACAAGTTGAAAAATGTTTCAAATTTTGGAACATTGTTTAAAATTCCATTGTTGTGAGCATTGTTGCAATATTGTCATAAAATCCTGTCAGTGTGTACAAACACTCTCAAAGTGCATGTATCAACAAAATTAGCATCTAAGGTGAAGTAGTTTCTGAGATAAAGGTACATAAAATATGGTTTGAATGGAAGGGAGAGGGCTTACAATGTCCTCTTAATGTATCAATCTGATGATCATATATATGTATCTTTATTCAAGACTCTGTCTTACATTATAAGATTGCAAAAACACAGAATAAAAATCAATTAATTAAAATATAAAAAAACATCGATAACAACATTTTAGAGAATAACAAAATAAATATAATTTGACTAGGTTCAAATAAGAAAATGTAGAAAAAAGAAATAATTAAATGATGATAACGAAATCATACAAAAATTAAAAAGGGGAAAAAATGAAAAATAGTATGAAATGAAAACAAAAAATCATTGTTGAAGACTATAAAGATGATGTCGTAAAATTTGTAGGGATCCTATTGTTATTATATTATCATCTTTGATTATCACCAAAATTGAAGCATGTATTTCTCATAAAACGAAAGTATTCATTCTTATATCGTACAGATAAGCCTTTTTGTCTTTGTGGAAGGGTGTGCTAATTTCTAATTTTTTTCTATTTCATCAGTAATTTTGTTTGTGTTTGAATTGATTTAGATTTAATTATTATTATTCATTATTATTATTATTTTCTCTCCTAATTTCATTCTCCATATTCCAATGTTCATCATTACCCATTCTTTCATCTTGTTATCTGTTATCATATGTTTTGTATCTTGTTGTTTTTTATTATTCTGTGTCGTATCGGCAACCCAAATATGGGCTAGAATCAGAATGAAGATTGTACTACTACTATTCTTGTATGTATGTATGTATGTATTCATTAAAACTAATAGAAAAAAATGTATCATTATTATCATCATCATTATTATTATTATTATCATATAATTTCAAATAATTTTATTGTCAGATAATTTTCAAAATATTACTGATATTTTTCACTATTTTTGTACACTGGCCAAAAATATAGGCCTATATGATACACAATTATTTGCAATATATTACCTTCTGTATTGATTAATCCCACAGTCAAGCCTTAATTTCATGGTTGGCTTTAAAATATGTTAATTAAAATTTCAATGTGTGAATTAAAAATGGAAATATATATATTATCATTGAAAATTATTATTAAAAAAATATCAAAAAATTGAAAAATATTTTAACATTTTATTAAATATTAACGTACCGGTATCTCAATTATTTATTGTTTTTCTAGGATACAAATATTTTCTGTTATTTTCTTCAACTCAGACTTGGATACCTTGAGATGCATCGTACAATATCTTGCACTTCATATTGTCGAATAAACTGGTCATTTTTCACCATTCTTCATTTATATCCAACATTGTATTTTCTTCACGAGAAACAACAAATGAGCCTGTATCAGACTTTGTAGATATTCCGCGAATGTGTCCATATATAAATATTGGGAAACAATGAAAGGATTCCATTATTCAAATTAGAATCTAAAACAAATTATATACATCCATTTTTTGTAATAATATCATAACAATTAATACGAAATCTTTGTTCCCCAATCAAGGCTATGGATGGAAGAAAAATCATTTGGCAAGGGCGATCTTACCACCCCATATTAATAATCAATCTAATAAAAAAAATGAACTTTGACACCAGCACTGCTAGAAAACGTATTTCAATTTGAACAGCGTTCATTCTTATTGAATTATTTCCAATTTTTCCGGAATATAATTAAAAGTTATTGGTTCAATCAGTTGGCCTACAATATTTGGAATATTTTCACACCCTGATTGCCCTTTTAATCACTAAGATGAGTCCTATTTTCCCTCCAAAATTTTAAAAATTGGAACTTGCAAGATCCGACGCGTACATCATCTCATTTTGTAATTAGACGAGCTTTAGCGAGGATTCAATTTGACATACTGAAAAAAATTGGTTTTAATGTGTTTTTTTTAATGTTTTTTTGTCGGTTCTCCACAGGTCAAACGGCTACAGCTATTAACTTCAAACCTTTTCTAATCGTGGTTCCTTATCTATCTTAGATCTTTATAGTTTTGTGGCATTATCGGGTGGTAACTTTCATTTTTATGAATTTCAGAAATTTCAAAAATACCCGTTAGAACAACACGGCATGAAAAAAATTAGAAAATATTTTTATTTTCAAAAAAAATGAAATTTTGTGTAAAGTTGAATTAGGCCTGCATCTTGATAAACATTTCTGAGAATTCTCAGCTTGATCGGGTCAGCTATTTTGAAGAAAAAACATGGAATGTGCTAAATTGGTACCACTCGAAGCAGTTTTTACCCATTTATAACTAAAATGTCACCCAATTGGCGAATTTAGGCAAAAGTTTGGCAAAGAAGTCGACATACTATAATATGTTTATTTGATAGCTCAGAAGCCAATTTTATACACTTCATTACAAACAATTCAGTTGTAACTTAAAATTAACCTAGGTACATGGTAATATATTGTGGTATATAAAAGTATATCAACATTTAAAATTCTTATAGATTAGAGACAAATCATAAGTATTCGTGAGTAGTTTTAATCCATTGGACGCACCTACCCTTGAAACATCCGACACTTGTCAGGTTTCTAATAGTGTGGGGCAACTTATCAAACTCTTTCATTCCTGCATTGAATATAGAATTGAACCATTTTTTCCCTCTACACATTCTTCTATACCCCAACCCGTCTACAGCCCTTCTCGTATTAATACTATGGATATTTTTAATAGATTCTATTTTATCACCTAAATATCCAGGCATAAGGCCTAAGTTAATCTTGAATATAAATACTAAAACTAATAGTAAAACATTGTCATTGACACTTAGCCACTCCGTCATTCTTAACATTTGTACAATTGGTGTATCCTTACTACATCTGAGTAAACATCTCATCACTTTATTTTGGAGTTTCTGTAAAAGTCCCATCTCATTCTTATATGCTTGGTATAGAATTGTTGCACCATATTCAAAATGAGGTTTAATTAAACTATTGTAAATCATAATTCTAGTCCAGTAGGAGAACTTTCCCCCTATCCACCTAAGATACCCGACTTTTTTCCCAATTTTTTTTACAATATAATCTATATGCTGTTTAAAATTGATCTTATTATCTATAACTATCCCTAAATATTTAAAATAGTCAACAACCTCAATCTCATCGTCTTGCATATTAATACTGATATTCAAGTCAGTCCATTTCACATTACAAAATTTCCCTACACCTATAAACATTGTCTTGGATTTATTTACATTTAGTTTCAACTTATTCAACTGTAGCCACTGTTCGATGTTACTTAGCTCATCGTTCATACTTTCTGACATTTCTCTTGCATCCATTCCACTCACCGATACCACCATGTCGTCTGCATACATATTTAAGAAACTATTTTTACAACATATATTTACATCATTTAAATAATTCAGAAATAACAGTGGTCCAAGCACCGAGCCTTGTGGTACCCCATTGTTACATTGCTTCTTTTCCGACATTTGCTCTCCATACTTCACTCTCTGTCTTCTTTCACTCAAGAAATCTTTTACCCACATAATTGCTTTTCCACCAATACCATATATATGTTCTAATTTTTGTATCAATCTATTTACATCAACTGTCTCGAATGCTCTTTACTTTCCGCTCGTCTAACAACGCGTATACAACGTTTTCCTGGTAGCATAGACTATGGGGCAATTATCCTTAGTTCACCATTCATCCATTTACTATACTGAACGCGTTGTATGAAATTGCATTCATTCAGTTATATCTTGATCGTTACAAAAATGTATCAGTATATTTCTGTTTATTCACATTAACGTGCATTTGGTAGTTATTGAAAATAATTGTGGGGCACTTTCATTGGAGTTTTAATATCTCCATACGTGATTACCGAAGCAGTAACGATGTGCATGGAAAACTCAATGTAGCGTCGACATGTTTTTTTTTTATTTGTTTTTTTTATTGGTCACATACACTGATACAGAAAGAAAAACACAATTACAGCAAAAAAACATCCACAAAGCCCTTCAAAAAAGGCTTAACTGTGGGTTGAAATAGTGAATTATAAGTACAATTCAAATTCGGATGTATTTCTCAAACATTAAAAATAATAAGGTAGTTGAAGTAGGCCTAAAAAGAAAAAAAGAAAAGCATTGAGTTATTTGTTACATTCTACTTACGAAGTGTAAGGTTTCTTTGATTGCTATTGATTTTAAGCAATCAAGTTACATCAAGTAACGAAAAAAGTAGACAGTTGTACAAGATTGTAAGAAAAAAATAATTACATAAAAAATGATTATGCTTGGTATTTTTTTATCTAAGCTCAGGACTCTTACCGCGACTGCCACTTAAAATAACATCCTAGGCCTGGCTATCTCCAAGAGACTTTGATTGGTTTCTATTCACCATAATATTGAAGCCAAGTACCTTAGCAACATGTCCAGTATTTGTGTATTCCCAATGTCGTTAGCACAGAATCCTAGCAATGCTCTTGAGGTGGGCTAAAAATCGGTCACATTTGTGCGTTCCAAGAGACCATGACTCTGTTATTATCTCGTATTGTCATGGTATTCAGCTCTCCTAGAGAACACTAACCAATCAAAGTCGAAGTCTCCTGGAGTTAGCTGGCCCTAGCACCGAATGTATCAGGTAATGGTCCAAGATTCTTGTTTTGTTTTCTAGCCTGACGATAAACTAGATGTGCCAAGCGATTTCTCGCAGTCGTCTTCCAGTATTCCAGACACTTTGAGCATGGTCGCTGTATTACACCAGCAGATATCGCCGTTCCCGTCTCCTACGTCCCCTGCTGAACCGAGGCGTGACGAGGTACGACCTGGGAAATACCTTGTCCCCAGTCTCCAGCTTGGGGCAAACAGTTCCCACTAGGGTGTATGAATTACATACAAATAACACGTGACATATTATGAATGTTTATTATGAGTCGACAATATATTTCAGAAGGTTCAATTCTCTGGATGGTGTGAACCAGTTTACACCAACGCAGAAACCACTATACACATATCGCATTTGTTACTATAACTAATAATTAAAACATTTTCATTTTATTATTCAGTTGATTTATTATTTTTTGAGGAAATAGCACAAAGTGAAAGTAATTGTTTCCCAATTAATAAGAAAATATAGGATCGTTTGAACAGGGCACCACAATAAAGGGCGATCTTACACACTTTATTTTTCATATTTTTCTTATTTTTCTTTTTCAATTTAAAAATATTTCTAAATTTAATTTCTACATTGATTACATTCACATTAATTTATTGTTTTGCCACTACAGGACTCGAAAAGTCAGCGTGAACTCGAAATCTATAAGCATGAAAACAAACGACTGCAAGCTATGATTCTACAGCTGATGCATGAAAATGCCGTCTTCCATACGAAAGCAGTTGATGCTGAGTCGGTCATTGTTGCTGAGCTCAGGAGAAAAGTCACCACGCTGGAAAATAGGTGAGGCTTACATTTAAGAGGCCGCAGGCGCTCTACACGCGCTCGTTGTTCGCTCGCTTCAGACTCGAGTTTAACATGCATCGTGTGCTAGGCGCAGCCCATAGACTAGCCCGCCGAACTCATATTCTCGTAAACGCCGTTAATTCCCTCACTCACACTTTTGATATATTTCACATTCTATGTTTTTTTTTCGGTATTCAAAAATATATATCTATAGGTTTCCGTTAACTAGAAAGTTTTTCATTTTCCATTTGAAGAATTTGAAAAATTACGAATTTGTTGTTCAAAATTCTGTAAATGCGATAACCTCCCTCTTTCAATTATCAACAGAATGCAAAAACAATCATATTAATATCTCAAAAATTACGGCCGTGAGAGTTTGCGGCGTGAAATACGAGCGCCTGCGGCCTCTTGATGGTTTAATGTACAAATAATGCATTTAGGCCCGGTATTACCAAGTCCAGTTAGCCTTTATCTGACACTTCAAACTTGTTATCACCATGGTTACTTATGCTATTTGTTTTCACCAACTCTCAGATAAATACTAACTGGCCGTGGTAATACCGGGCCTTAATTAACTTTTTCTGACTGTAAATAAGTGACTATGAGTGACTCAATTTCGGAATACAAAAAGCATTACGACCTATACACTCTATTGAAATAGTATATATAGGTCTAATGCTAGAATCAAATAGAATCGTACCACCTTTTTTCAAGAATTCAGTTAAAAAATGTGAGTTGCCAAATAGACTTTATTGTTGTAGACATTTTGAAAAGATCAGTAGACCTACACATTTTGAAAAATCATTGTATATTCAATTGATTACTTTTCATCCCCCCCCCCCCCCTCTTTATATATATAATATTTTTTACTTTTTATTCACATCTCCACATGGCTTATTACATTGAATAGCACATTTTTTATTTTAGTGCCTCATAGCTTTAGTTTTTTGTTTATTATTTCAGAATCAGTTACTTTTTCTTGATCTATTAACATTTTCTTTATTATTCTATTATGTGTCGATTATAGCAGCCATTTTGATTATGTAAATGAAAGTCTATGATGAAGGTACATCATATAGAACAATCTCAACACCGATTACATCAGAACTCAATTAAAAATACACACTTTTCTCAGATCATAATTTGAGAGTTTTCAGCAGGACTACATATTTTGTATTATTTTTTCCAAGACCACGCAAAAATAACAAGAATAACCACATCCAGTGCTGTTTTTTTCATCATCTTGAGTAAAATTTCAGAAAATATCACATCATAGTCTCTAAATAGTCTTAAAAGGGGACTTTGAAAGCACCATACTGACAATGTTAGATGTGCACTTTTTCGGTACCAGTTTCTCATGAACCTATAAGAGTTGCATGTACAAAATTTCCATAGTGGGCACATTGTACACATGCACTGGGAAATTTGAAAAGAAAAATGCTTGTATTTTCATTTCTTTTGAGAAATGTCCAAAAAAAAATACCACATTTTTAGTCATAACAATTTTTACTTTCGATGTTACCTCGCATATATATATATATATATCTTTCCCAGATAACCAATTAAATTGGGCCAGGGGGTGTTTCCACCGATTCATCTAGGGCAGGATTCATCTCTCCATCGGTTCCTGCCAGTTCCGACCTCTTCCTCTTCTTCTTCACCACTACTTTCCTCTGCTTCTTCTTCTCTTCCTCGCATAGAAACAAAAAAAATCTATACACAAGTATGGCATCTATATCTACATATGGTAAAAATTTAGAGTGATTATCTCCTACTGTTTCAGAGATTCAGGCACAGGGAGTCTAAAAAATAATATTCAGAAATGACTGCATAATTTCAAATATTAGCACAAAAGTTAATCGCTCTGGAATATGAGCAGCTAGTAGGAATTTACAAAGTGCTTAGTGTGAAAAATAATGTAGTTGGAACCACTTCAAATAATTTGGTGATTCTCGCAAGTTGCGCAGCATCCAGTTGATAAAACATTACACCATTAATCTGAAAAAAAATTGAAAATCCAAAATTCCAACAAATAGCTTTTAATGTTCCCTTTTGAACATTTCGAAGCAAAATTTCGTTAGGATTAAGAATATAGAATAACACAAAAACTACGAGTGATTTTTGCATCTTTTGTCTATGTTTTTTTATATAAATTCACTAGGAAATACTTGGGCCTACTGATTCTGTCTGTGCGATTCTTTCTGACTCAGACAAGTGGCCGCATACACAGAATTATCATTCAGGACACCGGGGTTCGATTCCCGCCATGGTCGACCATCCTGACAGGGGTTTTTCTATCATTCAGGTCAGACCTGGGATCGTTCCTTGTCAACAGGCCACGACCGACTTCTCCCTACCATCCAAAAACACGTAATAAAATAACCTTTCATCTCAGCATCCCATCATCTCATGCATCATCCACCGACGCCAATAGATCGCAGTCATCGGTGCTGTGCGTTGTTAAACCCAATATAAATAAATAAAGATTCTTTCTGCCTCATTTAGAATCAAAGGAATGGCCCTCCTTCGCACTGCCATACACAACACTTACGACTCAGAAGCGAAGGACAACAAAAAGTCAGAAGCGGATCTCAAAAACGAAACAGAAGTGAATCTTCTGAAAAAAGAGCTAAGTATCAGCGAACAGGATAACAAATTGCTAGCACAACAAATCGACGATTTAAATGTAAAGGTAGAAAAAATAAAACTTGTTTATTCAATCATGGAAAGCAAATGGAATAACGACAAACAGAAAATGGTGACAGATTTCAACAATAAATATGATTTACTTCATCAAGAGAATCTTCAATTGATGAAAGAGAAAGAAGATAACGAAACAAAGCTTACCCAGGAGAAGTATACCGTCGAGTTGATGACCAAACAAAAAGCCGAGTTCCATTTATCGTTCGAAAAGAAGAGAAGCGAATTCGAAGCGATATGTTTCGAATTACAGAACAGACTATTACGGGAACGTCAGGAAACAAAAGCATTGCAAAAATTCATGGAGAGTAAACATAATCGAGAAATAAATGCTTTCAAAATCACGTGCTCTCAACTAGAAGCACGACTGTCAACCGAAAGTACCGAAAAGACTACTTTGAAACATTTGTTAGAAAACGACTGGCAATACAAGATTAGAGAGATGGAAAGAAGAATTAGAGAATTGGAATCAGAATTAGCTCAGCGGAATAGATAAGACTAAGAAACTTGGATTGTGATATCATTAGACCTAAATAACACAGTTGACATGTGATGTTTGAATGGATAGTTTCCGAAATGAAAGCAATGCGATTCTGTAACTCTTGTAATTTCACTGGGAAAACCGTGTGCATGCATTTGTATTGGACAGCTGGAGCAAGAGGATTCAATAATTCTTTATACGATCATCTAGACCTCTTGATCAACTGTTACTTGATTGAAGACCAGAATGCTTTCAAAAGTCAAAATAAAAATTGGCATATAGAGAAAAATCTATATAAATATATATCTATAAATATAAATATATAGATAAATATATCATCTATATAAAATATTACGATAACAATTAATAACTTATATTCATACAGACTATCAAATGGTCATGCGTTTACATAAGATTGCAATTGGAATGTATTTTCAAATCATCTTTAGACACAGATATAAAATTCAAGTCTGCCTCAAAAAAACAAAGATGTGAAAAGTGTGGAATATACTTTGCACTGACACAACATAATCAAAATCCAAGTAATTCCTCGACACCGCGAAGAAATATAAACTGAGTAATTTTAGGTATTGTTCATGATTGAAATCTAGTAATAGGTAATATTTTATCACTGGGTGTAACCTGAATTTTATCTCAACAGTTTTGTGATTTATCACTGTATTTATTTTTGGTATTTTCATTTATATTTTATATTTTGTATTCTCCGGATTCAATTAAATGAAGACTCTCTCATGTAAAACTCTATTTTAATCTTTCAATTAAAGAAAGTAAGACAGTATACTTGATTGTTCATTTTTTCTTATACATTACGTTGGAAAATACGGCAAGACTTTAAATAATACATTTTGGGGTTTGAGTGGAATCGATCGGAGCGAAAGATCAAAGAGAGCAAAGAAATATTATCAAATTAATTTACATGGAAGTCAGTATTGAAGTAGTGCAATATTGGCAAGGAGGTTTCATTTTAGGAGTATATGAACTAAAATAATTACCACAGCCAGCGTAATGCCTTCATTTAAATTGTCATGGTATACCAAATTTCAAATAAATCTAAAATCTTTGTTTTTCCAAGTCAGAATCATTGTTCTATATTTCCATTGGTTTCGTTTTTTTTTCACATGCTCTCTATATGAAACAGAAGTTAATGTAGATTCTCTGTTATACTCTTTGATGAGTATGTACCATGATCCAATACTATACTTTACGTACTAGATAATAAGTATCTAATTAACGATTTTGACGATGAACATAGTTACAATACAAGACACAATAATATAAAAGTCCCAGTCCACAATCTGTCTATTTTTAAAAAAGGACCTATATATGCTGGTACATATCTTTTTAACGCCTTACCTCTGACACTCAAGAGAAAGAAGGAAAATATATTCAAATTGGGTCTAAAACATTTGCTGATTACAAAGTGCTATTATAGTATACAAGAATTCATACGAGATGCTCCATAAATATAGAGAAATAATATGGCATCTTCTCTTCAACATCTTACGAAGCTTTGTTTTCTGGTGTGTGTATATATACTGCTTTATATGTGAAATTTAAACCTTGACAACTTGAAAAAAGTTTTTTTATGTATTCCATAATATCACTCATCTTATTTTTGTTCTCTCTCATGACGATGGCAATATCATGTGATCAATCTGTACAAATAGACATTATTATTACTAGTCAAACGCGAGATATGCGTTGTAAGATGAGCGAGATATCTCAATAAGGTATAAAAGTCCTTAAAGTAGTTCTACCCTTGCTACTTTATCGACTCTGGTATTCTACACACCTTGATATCTGAATAAGCTATTAAAGTCGTTAAAGTAGTTCTACTCTTGCCACTTCATTGACTCTGGTGTTCTACACACCTTGACGCATATAAAAAATACTTCATTGTTGGTCAACTCTTGAATCTAGAAAGCAGTGAATCTCGACAACTTAATTCTGTCACAATTATTATGATATATTTTATGAATACTAGGCAAACGCGTTATGTGTTTCCGCGTTGATGGATGAGCTGGAACATATCAACTTATCTTTGGATTGGTTATTATATATATATATACACCTTGAGATCCAAACCATTACATCACTGCCATCTTATTTTCCTTTAATAATTTATATGATAATAAAGAAGGCTTTGTTTTAATCGTTTACAATCAAGTGGTGACACTTGTTGCTTTGATTTAATAGGTATCTTAATAGCTTTGAATAATTGACACAAATAACATTATATATTTTTTTACATCAAAACGGCTGATCCGATTTGAGTAAAAGTTCGGAATAATGTGTATTATTATGTTGTTCGAGTTCTGTGAAATTTGAAAACTTCAAAATGATTTATCTCAAGAATTGTTAGACCGATTTTGCCTCAAACCATACAGCATCAAGTCAGATAGGGGTTCATGTGTGTGCCAAGTTTCATCATGATCTGAATTTCTGTTTGACCTGTAGAGCGCGAACAAAAAAAAAAAAAAAAAAAAAAAAAAACACCTTCGATTTTTCAAGTACAGTGTAATTGAGTCTTCGCTACGCTCATCCAACTATCAGTCATTTTATTTTTTTTCTTCAAAACGACTGATCAGAATTGCTTAAAAAATCGTAATAATGTGTAAAATCCATGTATACACATTTAGAGAGAATTTCATTACATTTGGAGAGATTTTATTTTTCAACATTTTCTGCCCAGCCAAATCTTATGGGGTTTTTAGAAACTTTGAGATGATGATTCTCAAAATCGGTTCGACCGATACATCCCAAAAACTATACAGTTCTAAGTTGGATGAGTTTGCGTGTACAAAAAAAGTTTCATGTTGATCAGTCAACCCTTGCGACCTGTGGAGTGCTTACAAACAAAAAAAAAAAAAAAAAACACAGACAAAGCCCTATAAGAGTGGGATGGAGACTTCGCTACGCTCATCAATTATTATCACTAGTCAAACGCGAAATATGCGTTGTAAGATGAGCGAGATATCCTAATAAGGTATAAAAGTCGTTGAAGTAGTTCTACCCTTGCTACTTTATCGACTCTGGTATTCTACACACCTTGATATCTGAATAAGCTATAAAAGTCGTTAAAGTAGTTCTAATCTTGCCACCTTATTGACTCTGGTAATCTACACACCTTGACGCATATAAAAAATACTGCATTGTTGGTCAACTCTTGAATCTAGAAAGCAGTGAATCTCAACAACTTAATTCTGTCACAATTTTTATGATATATTTGATGAATATTATCAGTTATTTTTATTTTTTTCTTCAAAACGACTGATCAGAATTGCTTAAAAAATCGTAATAATGTGTAAAATCCATGTTTACACATTTAGAGAAAATTTCATCCTATTTGGAGAGATTTTATTTTTCAACATTTTCTGCCCAGCCAAATCTTATGGGGTTTTTAGAAACTTTGAGATGATTTTTCTCAAAATCGGTCTGACCGATTTATTCCAAAAACTATACAGTTCTAAGTTGGATGAGTTTGCGTGTACAAAAAAAGTTTCATGTTGATCAGTCAACCCTTATGACCTGTGGAGTGCTTACAAAAAAAAAAAAAAAAAAAAAAAAAACACACAGACAAAGCCCTATAAGAGTGGGATGGAGACTTCGCTACGCTCATCAATTATTATTACTAGTCAAACGCGAAATATGCGTTGTAAGATGAGCGAGATATCTCAATAAAGTATAAAAGTCCTTAAAGTAGTTCTACCCTTGCTACTTTATCGACTCTGGTATTCTACACACCTTGATATCTGAATAAGCTATTAAAGTCGTTAAAGTAGTTCTACTCTTGCCACTTCATTGACTCTGGTGTTCTACACACCTTGACGCAAATAAAAAATACTTCATTGTTGGTCAACTCTTGAATCTAGAAAGCAGTGAATCTCGACAACTTAATTCTGTCACAATTTTTATGATATATTTTATGAATATTATCAGTCATTTTATTTTTTTTCTTCAAAACGACTGATCAGAATTGCTTAAAAAATCGTAATAATGTGTAAAATCCATGTATGCACATTCAGAGAGAATTTCATCCCATTTGGAGAGATTTTATTTTTCAACATTTTCTGCGCAGCCAAATCTTATGGGGTTTTTAGAAACTTTGAGATGATGATTCTCAAAATCGGTCCGACCGATTAATTCCAAAAACTATACAGTTCTAAGTTGGATGAGTTTGCGTGTACAAAAAAAGTTTCATGTTGATCAGTCAACCCTTGCGACCTGTGGAGTGCTTACAAACAGAAAAAAAAAAAAGAAAAAAAACACACAGACAAAGCCCTATAAGAGTGGGATGGAGACTTCGCTACGCTCATCAATTATCATTATTATTATTATTATCCAAATAATCTACCAAAAAATTAACTTCATAAACAATGAGGGGTTCGCGCCATGTAGTCACAAGTCACAGCCTGGCAAGTAGAAACGGGTACTTGTTGCCAACACTTGACAGAAGACAGAAGGGAAGTTTTGTGATTATACTGTAAACGATTCTCGTTGTAACATTGTTGTGAGATGTTGATTTATTATATTAGTAACGAAATCAGAGAATGACATGTAGGGTTTACCCTACTTTGCCATGTTTTTCTTCAAGTCTTTAGTTCCTGATCATTGAAGAATTTGAGCTTAGAGGGACAACATAACCTCACTTTCAATCTCTGTAGGCCAGTCTATATGCAAGACTTTCAACCACTATGGCACAGAGACCAGAACTTATTAGGAATGTTATTTTATTTTGCATTGTATTCTGCACTGTTGCGACAGATTCTACAAGTGTAGATTACAGAGGTAGGTACTGGAGGCCTAGGCCCACGTAAATATAGTTTTCCGTATGCTCTAAATTTTCCGTCCTCCTTATAGTAATTTACCCCCCTCTTTCTGCAGAAGTTTCTCAGTATTGAGTTGTGCCAACTGTCATGATCACTGGTTCTTCTCTGGTGATCTGATTAGTTAAAGGCCATGTTGAGTTTTGAATCTGTTGTCAATAATTATATTTCGTGTAGGCAACGTGGTGGCTATCACCGACTGCCAGAATGAACTCAATATTTTCACTCTTGATCTATTTGCAACTAGGCCTACCAGTTTATTTTAGTTCATGGATTCATTAAATTTTCAAATACTGGCATCGGTACACTCTTTTTCAACAGTGGTTGTATGTTTTCATGCATTTTTCCCTTAAAAACGACATGTAAACCGTATTTACCATACCAAGACTATAGTTTCAATTAGCATAAATTCCATAAATCCATAAATTTTGTTCCTAATGCAACATGGAGAGTGACCCAGTATCATAGTCATTAGATATACATTACCGAGATACGTTACTCAACGTTGAGAAGGCGTACATATTTGTGTCTGGGCAGTAGCTCACACCGCGTTACAAACCGGGAAGTTTCTGCCTTATTTGACATATATTAGTGTTAATATTGAATGCCTTGCTTGGATTCTATTTGTAAATGTCCAATATGACCGCCTAGATTGGAACGAGCATATATCGCCATTAAGTATAGAGGTACTTAATGATATCGCTATTGGCTGCAGGTGTAACGGATCTCGGTGAAGTAATCTATGCTAGTATGTAGGGCCTACCCATTAAATTCAAATTTGAAAATAATATGTACAATTTGGGAGAGAATTTATATCATTTATTTATATTGGGTTTTAACGACGCACTATACTGATGACTACGATCTATTGGTGTCGGTGGATGATGCATGAGATGATGGGATGATAGGTTATTTTATCAGGTGTTTTGGGTGGTGGGAAAGAGTCGGTGTGGCCTGTTGTTGAAGAACTATCCCAGTATTGACCTGAACGACAGAGGGAAACCACTAAAAACCCCTGTCAGGATGGTCGACCATGGCGGGTATCGAACCCCGGTCTCCCGAATGACGGTTCAGTGTGTTACCACTCGGCCACGCGTCTCGGTAAATTTATATCATTTCCCTGGACACTTGTAGCCTGTGTGGTCCATGAACAACTACAAAACAGATAAATTGGCCCTTCTGATGGAAACGTAATGCATCACTGATATAATACCACTAGGATATTAGAAGCTGAAATTGGAATAGCTTTGGTTAGAATCCAAGTAAAGTACTGAAAAATGAAAATACAAAGTGGCCTACTATCTACAGTCCAGTACCGCGTACCAGGGAAATTGCTGAAAAGTTATTTGAAATCTTATCCTTGAATCATGATGCAATCCATGTTCTGCGAGGCCATGAAGTTGTACAGTAATATTATTTTTAGAACACTTATCCTGTCCAAAACAATCCTACAAATTCTACAAATTTATCTTTCTTTTACAGTACCAGTACAAAAATTGAGCCATTGTCCTGGCTTATATTGTGGAAGGCTCCCTCTACCTGATGGGAACTGGAGTGAATGTAGTGCTTGTCCGCGGGGTTTCCGGACCAACGCCTCAACGTCTGCCTGTGTAGAGTGTGATGACAACCCCACGGTTTATGACTGGTTATATCTTGGCTTCATGGCTCTGCTTGCTCTCGTTCTGCATTGGTTTTGTATAGACTCGGCAGGAATGAAAAGGTAGGTCTACGTATTGGTTATTGCTGTTTAAACCAGATTAGCCCAGATCCTCTTCATTTTGAGACACATCCCATTTATTCTCCTCCACAAAATATTGCACCTTTCCAAATATATAAAATTAATATAAAATTCTACATATTAGGCAAGTGAAATATTAGCTTAGAGGGTGCAGTTAATGAATGAACATGAACATTTTGCCTATACAAAATTACACAGATAGGCCTACACAGCAAGAAGAAGTGAAAATAACAGGAAGAAAGATGAACTAGAATACATAAAATCTTGTGTTCTAGGCCTGTGTAGAGTTCTTGCCAACTTACTTGCCAATTTTTGTAGCTTTGCTCCCAGTCATTTAGTACTACTGTACTACTGTAATTAACTTGGGCCTACATGTACTAGGTAGTAGGTACTCTTATCTAAATTAAGAATGTGTACAATACCGGTACCAGTGAATTTATCATAGCCAGTACTGACTACTTACTTTTTACTGTTCAATATACAGTTAGTAGCTGTACCCCAATAGGAAATTCAAAATGAGCACTCATAAGCAATAGAACTACGTATTATAATTACAAGTTTGAAATTAAATAATTTTGCATTCAGTTTCAGTAAGGATGTTTTTGTACTTCACGTCTCTGCATTGTGTGAGATTGTATCAGCATCTGCTCTAACATTACTCATATCAGAGCCGTGGGGTAGTTTCAATCTACGCTCGTGCCACGTTAAACGTCTGTCAGATTGGTACACCCTGCTGCACAATCCGAATCCAAACTACTCGGAGACGTTGCATTGCACCCAGGAAGCTGTGTATCCACTGTAAGTATGTCAGCATTCACATACGCTAGCTGAATCAACAGTTCATTTTATTAACCAGTTGACAGCTAGGTTAAAAAACACTAACCTACCTCCCAGGCCGGGTTATTTCGTGGTTATCGCACAGATAGAGCCTTCTTCTGCAGGGTTGAGAAAAAACCGGGTTTTATTGAAAAAACCCAGCCCAGTGGGTTTTTTCAGGGTTTTGGGGGTTTTGGGATTTTTTAAAAACATAACCCTAACATGAGTAACAAATTACCATTTTGTACAGTGTGTGCTCTTTTGTCTTTCTAAGTTGGTGTTTTGTTTTATTTTTTGGTAATTTTTTGGTAATTTTATAATTATTTCTTATGTTAGTTGTTACTGTAACTTGTTTAAAGTGCCTTCAGGCTCACATACATAGCTGTAATTCTGGAAATATTTGTTGTGTACAAGCAATGTAATTATTAAAATTATTAAACATAGTTTATAGAACTATTATGAAGTGTTTTGGTATTTGATGATGAATATTTTCCGAAAACCCCAAAAGCCCGCTTTTAGCCGGGTTTTTTCATGTGGGTAATTGGATCAAAAACCCGGAGGGTTTTTTGGGGCTGGGCAATACTTCTCAACCCTGTTTTTCTGACTTTCCAAATGAACTTGCTTGTGTTAAAGAAACGATTTCTTCTAGCAACCATGTCTTTTACGTTACTGAACAAAGAATTTTAATTTCGTAAAAGTGCTCTTTATCGAGAACTTCAATCTCATTGAAAAGTATAATACGTTTTAAACTATGTACTGATGCTTTTGCAAGTGACACTTGTATCCAGAATGCCATTCGAAAAATGTTGAAAAAACAAAACACTTTTATGTTGTAAGGTAACGATTTCTAAAAACTAATTCACTCATCTTTAGTCCCCTAAGAATCTCATCGGTTGCCAAGTTCTTGTGGGTAATTTTGTTCGAGTTTATATAGGCCTAGGTCATGTTTAAAACTTGGAATAAGTATCAACGTATTTTTAAATACATCTTTCTTTTTTACAGCTACACGATTGTTTTCATCTTCTATGCCTTATCAATCGTATTGATGTTATTAATAAGGCCATGGCTAGCTGGACATTTTTTGCCCACTCTTGGCAAAAAGTCGATTTATGCGGCTCTGTATTTTTTCCCGATGTTGGCGCTGATTCAAGCTATTTGGGGAGGACTGATTTGTAAGTATGGACTGCTTTTAAAATTACTGATACCAATTTTATGATCTCACTAGATATCAAAAACATTGATAAACGTACGATAATTCAAAAATGGCAGCTATACACGGGAATTTCTTGAAGTAGTGACACCAGTGCACGGTTGCCAGACAAACAGAAGTGAACTAAATTAATCTAATCTAACTAACTCAATTGGCATATTCTAATGATGACCAAACCAACCTAAACTTTCCACAAGAATGTGTATGCACACCCTATGAAAATGTCTACGACACACAAATTTGTTTAGCCACTATGTATAGCCACTTCATACAAAATATGTGTGTGCTAATATAATTCTAGTACAGTCAATTCTCGTTGAGTCAAACTCGGAACTTGTATTCAATTCAAAATTGGAATTTTTGGGTCCATGGAATTTCCAATTTCAGAAGAGGGTTTACTACATACTTCTTGTTTATAGAGTAGTAAAATTGCATGTATTTCTATTGAATCTGTTATACTAACGCTAGACCTTATTATATCCAGGAACTTGAAGCTAAATCAAAGTAGAAATCAATTGATTTTTTTTTTTTGGAAACAATTTCAAAATTGGAATTCTTATTCAAAAAATTGACATAACCAAAATTGAAATTATAATTTTGAGATTTTCTTGTGTAAAATCAATATTAATTTATCAATTTGATATTTCAAATTCCAAGAGTAGCCTAATTAGAGAAAAAATCATATCGAAATTATTACGATGAAATCAGAATCGAAATGGAAATTATTGCTTCTGGAAGTAGAATCAAAATCATGGATTTACGAAATGGAAATTTGTACAAATCAAAGACCTGGGCCTAAGTGAAATCGAAATACGTTTCACTTCGAGTTCCTGATTATTAGGGCTGTGCGAGACTCGAAATTTTCGAGCGAGATCGAGACTCGAACTCGCTCGAAAAGATTTTTCCTAGATCGAAATTTCGGGTCTCGAACGTTTTCGAGCGAGCGAGAATAAACTTGTCATCTTTTTATCAATCAACATATTGGTATTAAATAATAAATATGTAGTGTCTGAAACTTATGAAAAAGTTTTGTTTCTGCATTTCTCCCTTCGATTTTGCAAATAGAACTTGCTGAATGATTACAACGCGCATCATTTCACAATGTCAGTTGCACCGGACTGAATGACTCCGAGTGACTGAGTACTGTTGAGTCGTAGTAACAACCAGTCACGCACACGCGTCTCTCTTTCTTCCTTAGTTCCTCCCCCTCCACAAACTCTTCAAGGACTGATTAAAGCGTCATCACACGTGTCGCCAAGACACTCGGGACGGCCGAGCGCCAATGGCAAAAAGTTTGCGCGTCGTCATCGGCAAAGTTAGCCGATCAAGTAGCTCATCAGTAGCGAACTTATCAAGTAGTTTCGCCCGGTTTCTCTCGTACGCAATACAAAATTGTCGTAATTCTAACCGGAAGTGATAATTTTCGTGGCTATCTTTTTTAATATTGATTGTATCCACTTCAAATTTTGCACTTAGATAAGTATCATGCTAAAACTGCAAAAAAAAATGAAAATATTTGGTTTTTACGAAATTTTCAACAATTAAATTTGTTTTTCGTTTTTCTCAAACAATGATTTTTTTCAGTTCAATTTTTTCACGAAAATGTTGCTGAAGTATTGTTCAGGGGTTGGTCTCATCTTTTTTTTTTTTTTATATTCCTGCTATATTTCAAGATATGTTTTTATTTCCAATTTTTTTTTTTTTTTTTTTTTACATCAAATTTTTTATAATATTTGTGCTCGAACTCGCTCGAACTAAAATTTGTACCGGCACAGTAGCTGAGTGGTTAGCACTTGCTTCGTGATCCGGGAGGTGAAGGGACATATCGAACCCGGTTCGATCCCCGCCACCGTCCATCTTTACAGGAGTTTTTCGTGGTTTCCCTCTGTAGTCTAGGCTAATGCCGGGATGGTTCCTACAATATAGGCCACGACCGCTTCCTTCCCACTATCCTTCCCACAACCCATAAAAAACCTTCATCTCATCATCCCATCATCTCATTAAACATTCATCCGACGCCAATAGATCTTAGTAATCATTACAGTGCGTCGTTAAAAGCCAATGAAAAAAAAAAATTTGTGCTCCAACTCGCTCGAATTAAAATAGTGCTCGAAACTCGCTCGAAAAAAGGCAATCTCGCTCGAAACTCAAAAAGCTCTGCTCGCACAGCCCTACTGATTATATCGTAAATACAATTTCACATGTTTATAGGCCTACTGTAATGCCAATTATTGTCAACATGTATTATTCTATTCCAGATTACTCGTTTCCGTACATAGTGATTATATTGTCTGTCATTTCGAATGCAGCTCATTTTGCATTCAAATTGGACCAAGTAAGTGTGATTTTAAAATTCATAAAAGTTCAGCATATTGAACTATCAGTACCTACGTCAATAAGATTTTATTTCCACACCTTCTTCCACCTGGGGGGTGTAGTTGTAACTAATCAACACTTGAACTAAGATTTTTTATATATGCATTGTAAGTGCACAGCAAAATTCCTTCTAATTATTTAGGCCCTACAAAATATAATGCAATATAAAGTACAGTCTAGACCAGGGCTAACCAAAGCCACTTTTTATGAGAAAAGTTGTCAATTAGCCACACAGCTAATTGTCCAATGATTTTTATTCATTTTTCACATTTTTCAATATGGTACACCGGTATACAAAGAACATTTTTAATACAGATATTCAAGCTTTATACACGCCTGAACATCATTTTTTAGATCAAAATTCAATTATTGAAATTGCACTTCTCGTCTTTGTGTGTTCATTTAGGTCTATATAATTGATATGGCGCAAGCGGGGAAACTCACAAGGTTGCCAAATAGCCTGCTGTCAAAAGCCGAACGGTACGACAGAATACGAATATTTTGTCGGAAATTATCAACTATAATGTCAGTTCAAACGCCGCCCCTACCATTTGGCTTGTGACAGCAGTTCAACCCTTGCCAAATATACTCTCAATTTGACTTCACAGAATGTTATACTAAAGGCCCGTTTTCATTTTTTCCTGGCCAATCAGAATGGGTGAAATTCCCACCGCTTCCACTTGCTGCTCTCTGCCGTGAGACATAGAATAAATTCAACTTTGGAAAAAAAACGCCGCGGTTAAATACCCTCACTCATACAAGTGATAGGGTTATGTCGGAATATTACTTCTAAAACAGTACTTTTCAAATATGCACTATGAACTATGATTGTTTTTGCGTGCCACATAATACGATACTGAAAATTGCTTGATCCCCTGAATTGAACCAGAATTATATAGTTGAATAGTGGATGCGAAGAAACGGGACTATGTGAACAGCGCAGGCGACAGGCCTTTTTAACCACGAGCCATAAAAACGGCCCTTAAATTGCAGTGATTTCACATTGGTTCATAAGATCATATTGCGAGCCGTTTGAAAAGGTCCCGCGGGCTGCCAGTTCTAGACAAACAAGAACTAGATTGATTTCATTTGAAATTCCGATTAAATAATTAAGGCCTAGGCCTACATGAAATGTAAAAAAGTAAAGTTGTAACTCACCCAGTTGTGTATTCTTTTTTTCAGTCGATGAAATCTCTCATTCTCACAACTTTCAAAAATTTGAGAAATTTTGTCATTCTCCTAGGCCATTGGGTCCTACACGCATACGGCATCATAGCAATCACCGAGTTGAAAGATCCTGTGTTTCACGGAGCGTTCATGGCTCTCGTGCCGTTACCAGCCGTATTCTATGTACTCACCGCACGGTTCACAGATCCAAATAAAGTTCACGTAGACTGACCAAGGTTTACTGTATCAGTTAATCATTTCTTGTTTTATGGTATTACCGGAGGATGGCTAGTCAGATTCCTATTTTTTAAGTATAATTTCTTTTATTAGTTACTTAATATTTTGTTCATGTTGGCACTGTGGCAGAAAACTTAAAAACTGTACGATAGGCCTACATTCGAACTACAAGACGCGGCCTACAAATGACTGATTGAAGAAAAATATGTACAACATAATTTTTAGAATAATTTATTAATCACATAATTTCTTGTGCAGTGTGCAGAGGAGTGTGTTCTGAACACAGTACAATTGACAATATTTCTTTGAACAATCTAGTCCTCATTTGTTGATAGTAATTGACGACTAGTGATTGACCCGCCCACAAACGTCACAAAACAAAACATCCAATCAAATGGGCTGTTTCTAATGTGGGAAAATTGGCATTGCCCATCAGAGTATCTCTAAATGCCCACATGAAGTATAGATCAAGTTTGCCTGCCGATAAGCCACGCCTATCACTAGTGGTCAATTGGTTTCTCGTTATTTGATCATTTTAAATGTAATTCCAATATTGCGATTGAATACAGGCAATCTACACAATGAATTTCAGAGCATGCTACCCTCGGTAGCTCGGTCAGCTGAGGCACCGCTTCAGAAACTGATGTCACTATTGGGCGTGGCTTCGATTCCCGCATAAGGCATGGGTTTTGGTAAACGTCCTTTCACTTATCATTACTTCATAGTTTCATAATCACCTGGTCATTCGTACCCACGTATGACCTAGCTCTTGGTGGGGTCATTGAGCAAAAATAACCATCATTTCAACCCTCTCGAGTGTTAATATAGTTACGCTATTGTAAATGGGCTAATTACATAATTATAACATACTGTGAAAGGATATTATAATATAATATCATATAATTATAATATTGTAGGGCCTACATATTGTATACAGTGAAACCTCTATCCATCGTTTTACAAGGGACCAGGAAGATGAAACCATCCATGCAGGAAAACGATCCATCCGGGAAAATTTAACATTGATTATATGGGAGTGGGGTGAGAAAAGATGAATGGTACAAGCAGGAAAACGATAGATCCGGGAACGATGTATAGAGGCTTCACTGTGATAGATTTTTTTCTACTTCTATCTAAAACTGCAATAGGTGTACGTCTCAATGAACTTGAGACAAGGGGTACACTGCGAGTCACTCGTGGAGTTTGTGGACATGTAATACGGTAGTCTTATTTCATTTGAATGAATTTAATTCCATTTTTTCAATACCGTTTCTATTGAAATATAATTGTAGCTTCATTCAGTCTAATATAGATTGAACTATTAAAATTAAGTTCATTATGTACATTGGAATACGGATCAAGATATAAAAAATGCTCCTGCGTTTGTACTTTTAAAAATATTATGTCTCCTTATCCTCGTTCACGTCAATATCAACTGGATTAAACGTATCCCCAGATCTTCACCATCACGTTTCAACACAGATTCAGCTTGGTAACGATAAGCAAGCGTACGATCTGATCAAAAGAAGTGCATACGGCCAAACCCGTCTTATCCGGGCTCCAGTCGAGGCTGCTGATTGGCTGGGAACTGAGGGTGCTGTTGTTGAGAAGTTCAATAGTACCCACGACACCTTCTTTGTCTCCATTGCTGTCCTCTTTGAACCTTTTCTCAGGGTACTGACTGCAACAAACAATATCCAGTCGATAACACGGGTCGAACATATATTTTTATTTATATTGGGTTCAACGACGCACTGTACTGATTACTATTATTATTATTATTTATTTATTTATTGTCAACAGAATACAAGTATTCCACAAGTGCAATGTAATAGAGGATAAAATGTAGGACAAAATACATAACATATAGCAATACTAAAAAAAATAAAATAAAAGGGAACGAAAAATCAACGGGACAATTCATGAGAATAGAAATACAAAAGACGAATAAAACAAAAGAATTATGAAAACTACACAAAAGGCTAAACATTTGGAGATGAATTACAATGAAAGATACGTTTTAGTTTTGTAAGGAATCGGAGTTTGGGTCATAATTTGGAAAAGTTACAGTGAAGCTGTTGAAAGTATACATGACTCTGTTCATGATTGAGTGTGTACAGGTTGATGCAACTTTTGAATGTTGGAAACAGTTGTTGTTTGCGTGTAACGCGTGGGGATACAAAAAACTTGATTTTACTGATAAGTTGGGGACAATCTATCACATTGTTGAGCGGTTTGTGGAGAAAACACAAGTTAGACAGCTCGCTACGTCTCGTGAGTAAAGGCATCTTCAGGTCTGCGCACATTATGCTATAGTCCGCCAAACGCTATTCTTTGTCTGTCTTGAGGCACATCAACTTGACGAATCTTTGCTGAATCCTCTCAGTAGCTACTGACTACGTATACGTATAGTAGCTGATGACTACGATCTATTGGTGTCACCTCGTCTCGGTGAATGATATATGAGATGATGGGATGGTGAGATGAGAAGTAATTTTATTATGTGTTTTTGTATAGTGGGAAGGAGTTGGTCGTGGCCTGTGGTTAAGGAACCATTCCAGTATTGACCTAAATGACGAAGGGAAACAACAAACAACCCCTATCAGGATGGTCGACCATGGCGGGAATCGAACCCCAGTCTCCTGAATGACGATTCAGTATATTAAGCACTTGACCACTCATCTCAGTTTAGACATCTATGATGTATTTAGGTATAAGTGATGCCCTCGGATAACAAACTAGGAACCAAGAGGCCTACTCGCCAAAATTACCCTAATAACACTAGAATTACTTGGGAGGTACTGAGTCACTCACATTAGGCATTCTGCGCGCCTGAAGTGCTCCTCAGTACTGCCTGTGTTATTAGGGTATCTAGGTAATTTCAAATCAAATGAAATGAAGAGATGTGAATTTCAATTTTTCGTTATTATCTTATCCCTTCAATTTCTTGTTTCTCTGTCCTGTTTGTGAGCTATGGATTTGTGTTGTTGGTACAGTACAATGTTTTGTGCCACTGAATGGGGGGGGGGGAGGTTTTACTTTGAAGAAATTATGTTGACATTCGATAATAGGAACACACTGAAAGGATTGTCTTATCTTCTTACTTTTTTGTTCCTAGTGGGTAAACAGAACAGTTGAACATCTAGTATATTGATATAAAGATGATTCGATCGACTGTCTAACCAATTGATAAGTTCCAATCGATCTGTAAATTAGGGTAGAAATCGTCACTATTCAGAAGTATTGCCGTTGCTAAGTTTAGTGAAGTTGATAAGAATATGAAACTAATTTTTCTCAACATAAATGGCATGTGATGTATCCATGTATCATAGTTCTTCCTATTGTATGCATATTGGAATATATCAAGTATCTACTATGTTTACTTAAATCTAACATAACATCAAGATATTACCAGTGCAGCCCTCACAAAAATGAGGTGGAAAAAGAATTTGTTCGTCAATTATACAGTTTATAAGGATGATTTTAATATATACGTAGTTTATAAACGTTTGATAAGTTGAAACTTTTAAATACGAGTAACAATTTCTTTCAGGTTACGTAAAAATTACTCATCATCCTAATACTTCATGTGTGCGCTTCACTACCGTATATTGTCAACTCTACGTCTAAGTATAAAGAATCAATAATGTTCAATATATTTTACTGTACCGTGATGTAACAACATGATCCTATCTGGAAATAGAACGCAAATACTGTATAATCAATACGTTGAACTTACTATTTCCAAAGCATCAGTGATCCTCCACCGCCGCAAGTCATGAAGATCTCTCGGTTCTGCGGTAAATGACGAGCCAGCCACACTGTTGATTTGTGAGCCTGTAGAAAATACAATGAGTCGACTGTATTTTAAATTCATCATTATTTTCAGTGTCAGTGTAGTATTGTTATCAGTGGTGGACCCAATGAGCAAAATGTTGTAAGCGCAATTTACGGTATTTAGACGGTGAAAGAATACGTTCCAAATGATGGTATGATTTTATGTGTTCTTCAACTTCTTTCCCATATTGTCATTTTAGAGATAGGGCCCGGCCCTATAAGTGAAATTCTGCTCTATTATGACCATATAAAATATAAATCTAGCGTACATATATATTTCCCAATTATAACTTTAATTAATCTAATAATTGAGTATTTTTTAGTAAAAAAATATTCTATTATCAAACAATCGACTAGCATAAAAAATTTGATCAGTCGTCACTTTTTGACATTGAACGATTACCCTATTAATAACTAGCGCTTACGACATGTTTTCTTTCCTTCATTACTTTCATACATGGGCAGCTGAGCCAGGGGGTCAGGGGGGTTGGCTTATCCCCCAATAATTCATGATATATGCTTAACTATTCAAGCCAATTGTTGTCGATTGAGATTGTTGCATAGTCGATTGTTGTCGCACACTTGGCACAAAAATCAGTTCCAATTATACATGAAGCTGACAACCCTTGAACAGCTATCATAGGTATAGCGAAGCCTACTCCACCAAAATCCACGGAAACCAACACCTTAACAGTTATAACAAACTTGACTAATTCATCGATCTTGACCCCTCAATAATTTCAGAGCTCCGCTTTCTCTGCTTTCATATTATACTAGGTGTACTTGATTTACCTTTTCTGATACACATGAGAATCCTTTCTTGGGGTGTTGTGTTCGTAAATCATAAACCATGAATTTTGCTTCTAAAGTTGTGGCTACCAGTTTATTCATTTCAATATCAGATCTGTCGAACTCGAGTCCGCAAACGCCGTTCTTAACGTTGGTCTCCCACCTGAGAGCCATTTTCTTCAAGTCGAACATCTTGATGTCACCATTGTCGTACCCAGCACACACGATGCGTTCTTCTGAATTGTATGAATTACCTGATTAAAACAGTTTTAGTTATTACGAAGATATTAGGGTAATCTATTTTGTTGCTAAAAACAAAATGATTGATGAATGATTATTAATAATAATAATAATAATAATTTCTTTATTCAATGGAACTTCATGAAAAGTATTAAATCAGAGAAAATACCTAACATTCACAATTCTTCAATACTATATACAAAATACAACACTTGCCAATTGTGAGTAATTTCACATCATGTTTAAAAATATTTAAATTTTTAATGGCTTTCAATTCAGTTGGTAATGAGTTATTTATACTGTTCATTATAAATGATTTTTGTTGTAAGCAATTTCTATCTCTTTTTGATGTTTTAGACTCATGTTTTCTGTTGTATTATTTGAACGCAAATATGCAAAAACTTAATGCCAGGAGTCGTATAACTTGTCTTTTTTTCTTTTTAATGCTGCTTAACGACCCCACCAACAGCTAGGTTATCCGGGGGTACGAATAAGCACATGATTATGAAACTATAATGTGATGATAAGTGAAAGGATGTTGACAAAAACCCATGTCTTATGCGGGACTCGAACTCACGCCCAACGATGACTTTAGTTTCTGAAGCGGTGCCTCAGCTGACCGAGCTACTGAGGACGGCAAACAAGACCCAAAAGTCCGTAATAAAATTGTTCGGATGAATATGATCTAGGCCCTTATTCTATAACTGAAAATGAAATGAAGCCGCAGCAAAAGAGACAGCCCATATGATACACTATGCTTAAGTATACGGAATTCCGGTATCGTAACAAAACGATGATGGGCCGCTTTCATTTCGTTTTAAAGTTATAGCATGAACTTATTTATAGCGTAAGGACCCTGAAAATATGTGCAACAGTAATGACTGTGTTTCAATTTAAAATCTAGCTATCAAGTTCCAACAATACATTTCAAAGATGTGACAGTCGGGTCTGCTACAAAATGATTTTCATTTTGAAACCTCTATCCATCGTTTTTCAAGGGACCAGGAAAATAAAACCATCCATGCAGGAAAATTTAACATCGATTTTATGGGAGAAGGGTGGGGAAAAAAATGAATGATACAAGTAGGAAAACAATGGATCCAGGATAACGATGCATATAGGTTTCACTGTGCATAATAAAAGTATAGTAAATACAACTTAGTAAAAACAAATAGATTTTCAACATTTCTGAGAAATGTTGCCTATACTGCCTATATATGCCTATAGTGGCAGGTACTCATTACGTTTCATTAAAATGTCATTATTTGAATTGAAAATTGAATCTCAACCTACGTTTCAATCCTATAATGGTGTAATGTATACTTCAAAGACTGGTTATATCAGTAATATCATAGACAAAAGATTCATTAACACAAACGCTCCTTTCTTAAGGCTGAACGAAAATAAATGTCCTTTGCACACCTCCATTCCTCAAACCATGTCTGCAACTGGTACACTTGCAGACTGCTGAAAGAGCAATTCCTCCCCTGGGTAGCACAATTCAGCCATTTATAGCCCTTCCAGGAATATTTCACGGCACACCCGTCTAGAAGTCTCTACTGGCACTACAAGGTGCTACGTTGTGAGAGGTGATAAAAGTAGAGGTGGTGCGTTTCATTTCATCATTGCGTGACATGTCTTGACATATTAATTGTCCATCTTTTATTTATTTTTATTTATAATTGGGTTTTAACAATGCACTCTACTGATGACTACAATCTATTGGCGTTGGTGAATCATATATGAGATGATAATTTATTTCATCATGTTTTATTGTATTATGATAGTAGAGAGAAGTTGATCATAGCCTGTTGTTAAGGAACCATCCCAGTATTGACCCGAACGACAGAGGAAAACCACGAAAAAAAACCTGTCAGGATGGTCGACCATGGCAGGAATCGAACCCCAGTCTCCTGAATGACGGTTCAGTGTATTAACCACTCGACCACATGTCACAGTCGTATGTAGTGATGGAACGTTGAAAATTTTCAATTCATTGAAAATTTTCAATGCAAATTTATTGAAATTTTCAATGAAAATTTTCAATGAATATTTTTTACATGTTTTCTCTTTCACTTTTCAAATGAGGCTTTTTTGGTTTCATACTCATTTCCTGTTTGATGTTTCCTGGTACTAAGTTCTTTGTTCTTTGACTCTTTGACTTTGTCTATATGGACCTCACTTGTTGTCACGTTATAATTTTATAATTTTGTATCCAAATGCAAACTGCAAATGTATGTGGTGCTTCAGAAAATCATTGAAAAGAGTGAATTCAAACGCCAACTTCTTCTGTAACAATGAACTAACAAAAAAAAAATCAATTTGATTTTTTTGTTGAAAATTTTCAAGCTGTTGAAAATTTTCATGACAATTTTCAACGAAAAAAATTTTCATGAAAATTTACATCACTAGTCGTATGTCTATCATCTATGGTAATATCTGCATAGATAATACATGAAGAGATGATGAAAAATTTGGAAAGGAATCAAGCAGTCAGTAAATAATTAAACAACGTAGACATAATTTACAAAAGAAATAGAATACTTACCAAATGCAACGGACCAACAATCTCTGTGAGCCTCCCCTTCTTTAGGAGCCATAATCGCCACTGGCTTTTCTTTCTGTCGTACATCCCATACTTTAACACTTCCTGATGAAAATGTGAAGGTATTTACAATTAGTTGTAAGAAATTAAAATGAATGGTTTACAACTACGATTAAAATATGAAGAAATGTTTTACACATCATCATATTGAAGAGAAAATATTCTTCTCCTCACATATCAGGTATTAACTGTGCGCTTATCATGTCAACATACATTTGTCATCGATTCACTAAAATAATTTCAATGTATGAACTCGCTAATGGATGCTGAACTTACCGTCTCTGCTTCCAGTGACTATTTCGCATGCGCCACAGTTGTAACTTCCACCGCCTATACCATCGATGCAATTAACTATCTCTGAATGAGCATTCGCAAAGAAAATTGGACTGCTAGTGTCTTCTAAATTCCTGTTATAGTGATAAAAAATGATAATTAATTACAAAATACAAGTATACATAACTGACGGTACGTAACTAATTAAATTAGCGTCAAGAGAGAAAACGCACCATAAGTGTAACTTTCCATCAAAGTCTCCGGTAGCCAAATACCTATGAGCCAAACGAGAAGCTCCAAAGGTACCACATCTGAATCCTTTCATCTTTTCAACCTGCAGGAAAATATAAATTTGCCATCACATAAAAATGTACAGTTGGCTCCCCATGGCTTTCACTTGCGCTAGGAAATGAAGTCAGGTCGGGCGTGGGTAAGTGGGTTTGAGTCTCGCATAAGGCAGAGTTTTTTAAACTTCCTTTTATCCATCATCACTTCATCGTTTCATCATGGACGTATAATAATGTGTTGGTATTATAAATCCATGGTTTCATAATCAACCGCTCATTCGTACCCGTGTATAACCTAGCTTTTGGTGGGATCATTAAGCAGCATTAAAAAGAAAAAAAAAGATAAGTTATAGGCCTACGACTCGTGGCATTAAATTTTTGCACATTTGCGTTCAGATAATAACGAAGCACGAATAAGTCTAAAACATCAAAATGAGATAGGAATTGCTTACAACGAAAATCATTAATTTAATGAACTTCCAGTTTAAATAAAATGAATTATAACTCATGTTACTTAATAAATTTTGAATCCTTGTCAATTATTTTTTCTTTGCAGAGAGAAATTGGATTTTGAGTTGATTAAAAAACCACTAGCATTAAAATTGGCATTTAAAGCCCAAAAACACTTTCATATGCCCAGAGGCATATAAATTTAAGCTGCATCAAACCGGCAGCCACCCGGCGAAATAATGAAAAATTATTTAACCGGCCACGACTGGTAGCAACAATAGGCCAACCGGTAGCAACAAGTTCTCAAAAGATGGATAACCTACGGAATAACAAAATCCACTACACTGCTTTAAACTACCGGTATTTTGCCATTATGAAACGACCTTGACTCCTTGAAAAAATAGGCACATGCTTTAAGCACTTGTAGGATGGGAAGTTGAAGCACAATAAAAGACCTACCAAATAATGCAAGCTAAATTATACATCTTGTGCTAAGGGCTATGTAGGAGGACTATAGGGCAAGATTTGAACTGTAAAAGTACAGTCTCGTTATCCAGTCGACATATACCTTGGAAACCCTACCCATTGATTTTGTAAGGTAAGCTCTTGGTTTAGATTGACTAGTTCTATGAAATATCCACTGCGTTTCGAAGCACTATGATCACTATCCTGGCGCTCTATAATTGTCGTCCCGTTTTTGGAAGCTCTTCTGACAAATCGATCATGATGGCGTAGGGCCTATATAGGCCTGGTGTTGTTGCTTTCATAGAAATTTAACATTGGAAGTCACTCCTTTAAACACTACAAATTCAACGCCCTACAAACCTCTAGTCATCACCATTGCACATCAAAAGTGAAAAGTTGTAGATTTCAGAGTTATAAGTGTTACAAAGTCAATGTCATCACTAAAAACACCCTACAAACCCCTACAAACTGCAAAACATAACCCTAAAAACAAGAAGTTGAGGCATTAATTTTATAACACAATGGTTGCACCATGAGCTTATTCACTGGCCTAGGTAGTTTTCTAGGACTGGCCCTACAATTTTACCTCTTTAGTAAGCGTGACAACACCGTCAACAACTTCATACATCTGTATCATACCAGTTCCCCTTGCAGTTGTTCCCAGAGTCACAAATCTTGCAGAGCATGGAACCCATTTCGCATCAAATAATGAGAAATTGACAGCCTTCTCGGTGTGAACTATTATCTGCGGTTTCTCCATTACTTTAATGTACGTAATCACAGTAAATCCAAAGTATTTGAGGATTGCGGTAACTGGTAACACAAGAAAACTACCTGCTGACTACAGCATGCTGATCTACGAGTCAACAAAAAGTAAACAACAATATTCACAGCAGATTGCTGCCTAGCAACCAGTCTCCGCCCTCTCGAAGCAATCACGGCCCGTCGACCCCTGATTGGGCTTGGCGGGATTATATCTGTTGATTCGAAGTAGTAGTAGTAGTAGTAGTAGTAGTAGTAAGTTCGTTTTAGATTATTGTTCTAGTTAAATTAGTTTAGGATGCTTATTTTGTTAGGTTAGGTTGGGTATTGGGTTAGTTATTCTAGGTTTAGGTTAGTTTAGGCTGCAGCCGCTGCACGCAAGAATAAAACAACTTCTGCATGCGGCGACATGGACCAATGATACAATGGATAGCGGCTGTCCAGTGTATTGTACAAATGAGCTGTTTATGAGGAGAGATGGAGGTTTTTGAGATCTCCAATCAGGGAGTCTCAAGTTGTCTCATGTATTTGTTCGATTAATATTTTAGCTCTGATGAGTCAATATTTTCTAGAACTAGAAGTCAAATAAAAAATAATACAGCAAAAGTAGCCAAAACTTACATTACTGCTTCAAATTACCAATTATTATAAAATTATTATTAGAAAAACGTAGCATTCATTGTGAGATTGTATTATGAAAATTAATGGAATGGAAAGCTATACCATTGATTTTGTAGATGGCTATACTCACCTAAACCAGACTCGAGGTGAAACTTACCCTCACCACACAAGAGATGCAACAAAGCTGCAGCAAAGGCACGTCCATAGGCCAGGAATTATGGACAAGGATTTGTTAAATTGTGGCATAAAATTAATGAATAGGTTTCCAGAGAGACTGAGGAACATTGATAATAGAAGTACTTTTGAAAGAGACGTACATTTTTTCTTCCTCCAAGAAGTTTTTTACAATATCGAAGAATTCTATGAAAGAGTGTGGTAAACTTATGTGTTCAAACTTAAAAATGATTTACAATAAGTAAATACTTTGAAGTTTGAATACTATATGATAATTACATTGCACATTTTTTAAACTAAAATCTATGTTTTAGTTTTATTATATAGTTTCTGAAGTCAACAGAATGTAAATTGTACAAACTACAAACTACTGCTGATAAATAAATAAATCATGTGATAGGCCTAACTAAAACAAACGTGTCAACTTCATCAGTCATGACCCATCAATAATGTTAGGGGTCAGCTGTCTGTGGGGAATAATATTGCACATATAGATTATTGACCTAAAGACACGGATGTTTTTATTTTCTATTTAGGTCTTACTGCTAATTTTGTTGCATTCTTGAAATATTTATTGCACTCTCAATTCACGAGAAAGTAATTGCTACAGAAGGCTAGTTGAACACTAATTTTGATCTGTTTCAGCCATTTATCTCTTGTCTATTAGCAAAGATAATGTACGCCCAAAAGAGTCGGCATCTCATCTAAATACAGGTTGCAAATTTTCGTGAATTCACATGAACCACTTTTCGTTTTGATTCAAAGTTCAATCTCGTGCCTCATTTCGAAGCCAGCCGAGTGTCATAATAATGTCAACATGAATACTTTTCAAGAGTGTATGGGAGTTGCTTCAGAGAAATATTAGGTCTTTGGTGATCACTTTTCAACGGTATAACTGAGATATCAAAACTTCCTTATGTGAGAAACACTGATAATCTTAATATTATACCATCTTCAAAATGATATGTAATTGAATATTTTGGATTCTAACATTTTCACATGGAAACAACTAAACAAAATGTATGTTTTAGCTGTAGGCCTGTACATGTGAAAATAATGCGATGTAAGCCACTCATACAATCTAAAGGATATTGAAAATATCTGTTGGATTATCATTTACAATTATTGAATTTGAAATTTCAGAATTATGATTTACAATAGTTTAATTAAACCTCATTTTGAATATGGTGCAACAATTCTATACCAAGCATACAAGAATGAGATGGGACTTTTACAGAAACTCCAAAATAAAGTGATGAGATGCTTACTCAGATGTAATAAGGATACACCAATTGTACAAATGTTAAGAATGACAGAGTGGCTAAGTGTCAATGACAATGTTTTACTATTAGTTTTAGTATTTATATTCAAGATTAAGTTAGGCCTTATGCCTGAATATTTAGGTGATAAAATAGAATCTATTAAAAATATCCATAGTATTAATACGAGAAGGGCTGTTGACGGGTTGGGGTATAGAAGAATGTGTAGAGGGAAAAAATGGTTCAATTCTATATTCAATGCAGGAATGAAAGAGTTTGATAAGTTGCCCCACACTATTAGAAACCTGACAAGTGTCGGATGTTTCAAGGGTAGGTGCGTCCAATGGATTAAAACTACTCACAAATACTTATGATTTGTCTCTATCTATAAGAATGATATAATTTTAATGTTGATATACTTTTATATACCACAATATTTACCATGTACCTAGGTTAATTTTAAGTTACAACTGAATTGTTTGTAATGAAGTGTATAAAATTGGCTTCTGAGCTATCACATAAACATATTATTATTATTATCACTTAAAAACAGATATTTCTTCAAATAGGCTCCCATGCACTCCCAAGATCTCTTGCAAATTTAATCAAATTTATGCTCACAATATGCAACATTTTACAATATTTCACATTAGAACCAGATTCATTACCTCAAAGAAATTATAAGGCATTGGAAACCTCATTAGCCAAAGAAGTATATAGCCCAAGCCTGGCATTAATTCCCTTTAAAATATAATTAAGGGTGTGCAAGCACTCGAATTTTCAAGTTCGAATTCAAATTTAAAAATCAGAAATTTCAATTTTTCTCTTCATTTTTTCTGTACTGGTATTGTGCTGAATATGAAATGGGGGTTTCGACTTTAGGGTTCAGAGGTCGCTACTGACATGCGAATTTCGGCCCAAACATTTTTTTTTTTGAAGTCGAACCTCGCGATTTTCTCTAAAACTCGCACACCCCTCAATATAATCAACTTGAATGTATATTTGTTTATATTTATTCTTGTCAACTTACCTTTGGCCATTGAGTTTACAGTGTTAACACTATAAACTCAATGCTTTGGCAGGTGTATACATTATATAAGTTGTGGTGAGTATTGTCTAGAGGTAGTTGAACCCCTAAAACAAGTTAGTAGGCCTACTGTAGACCTTTTATAGTACTTCGAAAAAAGAAAAAAACACGCTCATTCCAGATTTGTCATTATCATTTTATTCATTCAACTTTCCAAATTTGGATAACCCATCTCAACCATCTGATAATTATTTTTCGTACCAAGATGCATTTTACAGTTTCTACCTGTTTTTTTTCTCTTTCTTAATGCTTACAGTAATAATAAGCTACCGATACAGAAAACATTTCACATGTTGCTCTGTGGGCCCTACAGAAAATCAATCAACAATCAGTAAAACAATTTTTATGAAAATAATTGCAATATTCATTTGAAATGAAAATATATCTTAATATTTATATAAGCAAACAGCACACACGTGCATTTCAGACAATATTTAAAAAGCATCGTCCACAGTTCACGGTATCTAAAATAAAGAACCGTAATACATAATGAACACCATTTTGATTAATACAGTATATATAAATATTTTATACATTGTAAACTTATGTTAAACAGCTGACAAAAATTTGTCCCAAACAAATTCCAGAATTTGTAAAACAGTTAAGTAACTTCAACAATAAGGTATATAATGTATCACTTGAGAAAGAAAGGAACAAATATATGCAGATAAAATATAACAAATCGAGGTATGCCTATTTATGACACTCAAATATTTTCAACTACTTTCTACTAAAATACAGTATTTTAAAGGATATATGTCTTGTTGAATAGACATGTCGCATTGCTAAGTGAAAAGGTAAAAACCTTGACCTATAAGCTCTTGGTAGCACTTGTGTGAGAGTATGAATGAATATTGGGCAGTACTACAATAATACTACGACCAAAGGCATCATCTTCGAGGAAAATACAGTAACATAACAATTCTCACACTGAAAAAATGTGCAAGCGAATTGCGTAATAGCAAAATTTAAATACCAAACGTAACAGATTCTTCGTGTACCAGCATAGGTCCATATTGCTATTGTGTCTTAGTTTAATATCTCAAACAGCTGAGCCTTCAATATGAAGAGCCACCATTGCTATAAAATGAAATATAGGCCTATTTAAAGTTTTTGATTTTCTTTTTTTTACGTGTTGTGCTCAAATTTTAAACAAAAGATTACGTTTTCAGGTGAAGACCCTACATACGTTCATATTAGTTCAACTAAAATAGTCAAGTACGGTACATACTAACCATACAGTACATACAGCATCAATTATCCATACAAAAAATAATGCCAGTGTAGGATAATAAATACACTTGGTGGATGGATTAAATATTTTGTATAAAATAATTTTCATACACTTTTGATTGAGGCTAGTCTAAAAAAAAATTAGAGTATTGTATGAACTATGCAGAGCACATAAGAACCTCATCAAGGATTCAAATAAAACAAGAATCTGCCAGTATTAGCTCGTGTCTTTTATCAACAAAATGGGATGATTTGATTTCAAGCGATTATAACTGCTGCGTACTGTGCTAACAATGCATTAAGCATGCATTAGTTTTCGAGTCACGTTGGCCCTGGCCAAGTTCTCGGCTACAGTAAATGTGCACGAATCTTCTCAGTAGACCTTGATTATCGATGCACGCCCTTGACCAACTCCGATCCATTTGACTGGAAAGAAAAAATCACACAATCGTTTTAGTTTTAGTAACATTTTTTCATTATAAATACAGTAATGTGTTCCAGACTTTTGGAAACTAAAAGACTTTTATCTACAGTAGAAAATTATGGTCCCAGACAGCGCAGTCCTGGTGTTGAAGTACTGTTCAAAGGTTTTAAATAATTCAAATGGGGTGGTAAGATCGCCCTTGTGGTGCCCCGTCCAAATGATTCTACTTTCATCCAAAGCGTTAATTGGGGAATAATGATTTTGTATCAAGTTTTGATCGATATTATAAAAAACAGGTACAAATACTAGGCTTACAAAGTTTACAAATCACGAGTTCTGATACAATCTTCAAGTTAAGGCTGACTTTCTGCAAAGTCGAGAATACTGAAGACGGCTGCTCGTAGAAAGTCGAACTAAGGCTTAATTTCCGAATAAATTTGAGATTTTAGGAATCTCGGCCCGACTATAAAAGTGAATATTGATGTTCAGGGCGCAGTATACCAAAGCTGACTATATCGAGCCTCAATTAAAAGAATATTAGTAGAGTATTTTTTAATTGATTCTAATATTCTTTAAATCAAGTCCTACTTTCCAATAATGTATATCGAGTCTCACTATATCAAAACTGTTCGAGAATAGTCGAGGAACAGTTCATCTGACAACAACGAGAGTCGAGGCTGACATTACTGAGGCCTACAATAGGGCGACATGGGTCTAGCTCAAAGAGAGAGATACTGAAGTTCAGAGAAAAAATAAAATAGGCTGCTAAATATGTTGCCTTCTGAATTTCTAATGTGAGACAATTCACATGAATGGAAACTTTGATAATTAGCAGTAGGCCTACTTTATAGTTTATACTAGGGAGTAGGGATGTGCGAGGACTCGAATTTTTGAGTTTGAGTTCTAGTTCAAATTCAGCTGAACTCAAAAATTTCGAGATTGATTTTTTTTTTTTTTTTTTGTGTGTATTTGTATTGCCCTGAATATATAAAACATGATCATTTTTTTTTGGAATTCCAGGGTCCAGTGGATGCTACGGGATAGTATGCAAATTTTGGCCCAAATATATATAGGCCTATATATATTTTTTCTGAACTCGAACCTCGCGATTTTCTCTCCAACTCGAACTCGTCTCAAACTTAAATTTTCAAATTCGTGCACCCCTAGTTTATACCCTTATCCAGTGTAGACCTAAACCCTACCATCGAGATTAGAATGAAGTGCATTAAAGAGTCAACGACCTTAATGACCCTAAAACCTTTATACCATAACCTCTATGATTATGACTTGGGAGTACGGTAAGTAATATGGGTAGGAAATACAGTGAAGCCTATATCTGTCAATTAATTCCAGGTACCAGGAAAATGAAACCATCCATGCAGAGAAACGATCTAGTCAGGAAAATCAAACATTCCTAGTATGGGAATAGTGTGGAACAAAGTGAATGGAAGCAGGAAAACGATAGATCCAGGAACGAAGCAGAGATATTGGTAAACAATTAGGGTAGGCCTACCTGCTAATAATAATCTAGATTTAAAAAAAATAGATCTGCCGACGTTGAATGAAATGAAGTTAGTTTAGCTGATATCAGTTTGAAAATAAGATTCGATCACACTACTCAGAAGATCAACATTGAAAACTAAAGAAGAGTGTGCTCAAGGATAATTGACTACAGGACCCTTATTCTCGAGATTATGAGATGAGATTATTTAGGTGGAATTCTGATTATCTCACTGAAAATGCTATGCAAATACCATAGCATAATAATCTCATCTCATAATCTCGAGAATAAGGGTCCAGATCTGAGTACTGTAGGCATTGAGTTATAAACTTTATATACTCAATGCTGTAGGTTCACTTGTTATTTTATCAATTGAGAATAAGTTGATATGGTGGGATTTTGACAAGTGTCATCACTTATCAGCATCAGACTAGATTGATGAGCACACGTGTTACACACAGAGAGCACTACGTTGACAGTACGCAGAAATGTATAGCTTCAAGACATTTTGTTTCTACAATTTGAGCCTAGATGGAAATAATATGTCATTTGTAGAGTTGTATGAATATAACAAATTTATTTTTAGGTTTGACAGTCTATATTTATGTGAAGTGCAGCATTTTTAGTGATGTGAGTCGCTAAATTTACCAAGTAAAATTAACCATGGTAAAATTTTCAAAATTGGCGCCATTATATTCTGTGGAATCAGCCAGGTGAATAGGTCAAGAAGGCAGTGGAATTTATAACCTAAAGCATCTGAGCGGGATGGCTGAATCCCTACCCCTTGGAAAGTCGTCACTCGTTTAAGTCGTCACTCAGAAAGTCGGTTCTTATATATAATTAAATGTATTAATTGCATCTCTACCCCTCGGAATGTCTGCTTCATGGAAACTCGTCCCCCGCTATTTAAATATACGAAAACAATTACTGAAACTGGGTTCTGTGGAAAGTCTTCCCCGCCCAAGGTCGTCACCAATAATATTACATCTCTCGTTGCCGCGAGTTTTACGATTGAAATATGTTTCAATAATTTTGAGAAGCGACTATATATATGAACACGTGTATTTAGATTCCAGTCGAAACACTTGCGGCAACGAGAGATGTAATATTATTGGTGACGACCTTGGGTGGGGAAGACTTTCCACAGAACCCAGTTTCAGTAATTGTTTTCGTATATTCAAATAGCGGGGACGAGTTTCCATGGAACAGACATTCCGAGGGGTAGAGATGCAATTAATACATTTAATTATATATAAGAACCGACTTTCTGAGTGACGACTTGAACGAGTGACGACTTGAACGAGTGACGACTTTTCAAGGGGTAGGGATTCAGGCAACCCACCTGAGCATGGATTTGTGAATCACATGTGTTAACTACCATCTAGTAATCACATATTTGGCAAAACCAACTATGAACTATAACAAAGGAAATAGTTGGAAAATATTCAATAGTTGGAAAAAAAATGTACCGTATGACGGTAAATTTACCGCCTCGACAAAATATGGTAAAATCCACATCACTAAGCATTTTGTAGTAAACTACTACTACAAACAGGAACTGCCAACTCTAGATCAACAACTACGGGATTATCGACAAAAATTACGCATTCTTTCGGACTTTTCAGTCTAAGGCAGTAAGTTGTTCGAATACCACTTATTTTTCATCGGTATTCAAGGAAAAAGGTAACGTTTCTTTTCAACTTGACATTTGGTTACTCCGGTTAATTTTATATTTGAACACACTTTTCAAAAATGAAATTTCGTATGATCCAGCTCAGTAGGCCCATCTTCAAAATCATGCAAATTTTCAAGAAATAGCTAAATGTAGCTAAATACTCTTGAGAAATACATTTATAGTGAAAATTAATGAATTAGAATATGATGATAAATGAACCGAAATGCCACGAAACACAAAGAATATCGAAAATATATATCCTTGTATAATATTTGGTTTTGATAGTCTATTTCATTATTGCTAAATTCCTACATCTCTAGTCATTTGCATCCGAATTGGATCACTTACTAGGCACTCCAACCAAGTCTTCGAGCGTCTCGAGGTACTTCTTGGCGTTCTCCGGCAGCTTGTCGTAGTCTCGCACGCCTGCGATACTACACTGCCAGCCGGGTAGCGTGACGTACTCCACCTGCGGCAACAAAACACACGTCACGCAAGAGGTCGAGATGAACCTCGTCCGGTGACGACGATTGTTCGCTGAACGACCACGCCAACAGCAGCGTCATTTCTTGGTACAAATGAGTGAATTGTACATGAATGTTTACAAAAACCCATGCCTTGAGCATTGTTGAATGGTCACATAGAGAGGATAAATTAGACGTTCATTTATATTGGGTTTAACGTAGTGATGACATTGATTCTAAAAATCGGGAATCGATTCTAAAAATCGGGAATCGATTCTAAAAATCGGGAATCGATTCTCTATGCTCCAGAATCGATTAAAAATCAATTTCGAAAAGAATGAAAAAAAAAATGAAAAAAAAACAAACATCTTTTTCGCAAAAAAGTAGTGTAATTTAAAACTTTTTTTCAACCTTTCCAAGGCGTTCACGTGAAAAATAGCTGCTAGAGACTTCTTTGAACTGTACTGTACCACTCGGGTATTTCCGTCAACGCTCGGCTGTCAGACGTAACCGAAGCGATAGCTTGTGTCCAGATAGTAATATCTCAACAATACAGAATAATATAGACAACGAAATGAGCACTTATTGCGACGTAAAGAAGTACAACACTGAACCAGATTTTTTTTCACCGATTTTTTGATTTGAGAATCGTTTTACATCAGAATCGATTCTTAATCGATGTTATCACTGGCGCATTCTACTGATGAATACGATCTATTGACGACGGTGAATGATGGTGGGATGATGAGATGATGGCTTATTTATTTTATTAGGTGTTTTTGAATAGTGGGAAGGAGTCGGTCGTGGCCCGTTGTAAAGGAACCAGCCCAGTTTTAACCTGATCAACAGAGGGAAACTATGAAAAACCCCTGTCAAGATGGACGACCATGGCGGGAATCGAACCTCGGTCTTCTGAATGACAGTTCAGTATTAAATAAGCCACTCGGACACAAGTCTCGGTGTTAAATTAGTACGTAATTATTTTCCATTAGAAGATTTCCAAGACAATACTTTGACTGACTTGAGCTGGAAAGGGGGCCAGTAATCAAGTAATTGATCAAGCAATCTGGAAATAGATTCAGTTTGAAATGAAAAAGTAAGCCTCGTAGTTGTTACTCAATTGGCTATATTTTCAAGGGCAAATAAACAGACAAAATCACTTCTAACTTCTAAGTACAATTTGATCAATGTGATACAATTTAATTAATTAACCAATGTAGATTATTAAAACAATTTATCCTATTGTTTCTTTCAAGAATTTTTTTTTCATTTGAACTTGCGACTCTCAAAGACAAGTAGGGCCTTAGTCAAGTATCGCACTGCGTTAGATACAGTAGTCAGGTTGGGCGTGAGTTCGAGTACCGCATAAGGCATGAGTTTTTGTGAACGTCCTTTCACCTATCACCACTTTATCGTTTCATCATCACCCGCTCGTTCGTACTCTCGTACAGTCGAACCCACATATAACGAACTCGGTTTTAACGAAATTTCGGTTTTTACGAATTAATTACCATCCCCCTTCAAAGCTCCTACCCTTACAATGTTAAATAAAGACCTATAACGAAGTGATTTATATTTCAAAATTCGGTTATTACGAATTTTTGTCACTTTTCAGCATACTTTGCTCATTATTTTCAGCTATTTCCAACAAAATGTTCGAAAATCGGAGCATTTTGCGTGAATTTATTTTCAGGTTACATTTATTTTGAACGGACTGTACATCGTAGCAGCTGTGACGCGTACAGCACATGGTCATAACTCTTGCTGCACCCCCCTCCCTACCCAGCCCAAGCACAGTGGAACGGCCCATAAACAAACATTCGCTCAACGCGCACTAAATAATAACGTGATGGTGACATCTTCAATGACTTTGTTTATCTATTTTTTGTTTACATTCCTTCATACCCATTCGTGATAGTGTCCTGTAACCTAGGAAATAAAACACGAGAAGTGGGGAGTTGTGGTGTCATGTGATAGTAGATGATAAGTTCTTTATGAAAGGACATTGTTGTTTTCTATTACTTTCTACAAACATACTAAGTGATGATACGATGCGATGATAATATGTCACCTAATACAGTACTATACTAGGGCCTAAGTCGTAAATGTAGGCCTATCTTTATAAATCTCTCAAATTCAAGTGCTGTTATGAAAAAAAGCAATAAATCTCTATAACGAAATTCTGTTTTTACGAACAGATTTTCATTCCCCTTGAAATTCGTTATATGCGGGTCCGACTGTATAACCTAGCTGTTAGTGAGGTCGTTAAGCAGTATTAAAATGAATAAAAATAGTAAAAGCACTGAAATAAATGAAGAGTATAGACAGATAATCTGTACCTCGATAGCACCGAGCTCGACAGAGCTGGACGGGAAGTAATTGAGGGTCTTGCCATCTTTCTTGTACGCGATGCCGACCTTGAGTTCAGGCAGAGTATCCAGTATGTCCAGCTTGGTGATACACAATCTACAACAAATATTAATTTTAATTGCAACTTAGGTTAGGTTGGGTTACATCAGACATTACAAATGATGATATGGGACATAACTAGGGGTGTGCCATGTTTTTCGAATCGAATCCGAATCCACTTTCAGATTCGGATTCGGTCCAACATGAAGGATTAGAAAATTTCGAATCTTGGCGCCAAAAATGTGGCAACATAACATTTTCCATTCTCAAGAACAATTGACGACTAGCGATTGACCCGCCCATAAACGTCACAAAACAGACACCATCCAATCAAATGGGCTTTGTTATGTGGGAAATTTCACATTGACTTATCAGTGTCTCTAAATTCCCACATGAAATATAGATCCAGGTGGCTTTGGCGATTACCGATTAGCCACGCCCATCACTGGGGGTCAATTGACGACTAGTGATTGACCCGCCCATAAACGTCACAAAACAGAACATCCAATCAAATGGGCTTTATTATGTGGGAAAATTCACATTTACCCATCAGAGTATCTCTAAATTCCCACATGAAGTATAGATCAAGGTGGCCCTGGCGAGTAGCCACGTCTATCACCAGTGGTCAATTGCTGTAATGGTTGGACTTGGCGCTGTATAAACTGTTTTATGCAGGGTTAATTATGAGAATGCTGAGATAAGATTTTCACTCCCTGAATCAAGTGTAACTTATCAGCAGTGTCGTTTGTCCCATTATTACGCTTCACAATGCATGTTTAAAAGATTCAGATTCGGTAATTTTGATGAAGATTCGGTTTGGATTTGGTTCGAAATGAAAAAAACATGGATACGCACACCCCTAGACGTAACGATGAGATTTTGACCATTTTGAGTCAGGGTCCCTAGCCTTATATTTCAAATGTGAACTGAAAATTTTTTAATCTTCATTTCATAACAAAATATCTACCCGCAATTGACCACTAGTGATAGGGCGTGGCTGATTGCCAAAGCCACCTTGATCTATACTTCATGTGGGAATTTAGAGATACCTACTCTGATAGGTAAATGTGAAATTTCCCACATAACAAAGTCCATTTGATTGGATGTTCTGTTTTGTGACGTTTATGGGCAGGTCAATCACTAGTCGTCAATTTGATCAAGTCAAGGCAAAAATTTACGGCATAATTATCCATGGAGTTGGGAGTTGAAACCTAGGTCAAAAGCAGATGTTGTGACAATATTATAGGCACAAAACAACAGCACTATCGACGCGCCTCCAAAACCAAACATTCATTTTGTTATTCGGACAAAAAGAATTTCATTCGAGCAGAAACCTCTCGGAATCATTCAGCGCAATGTGTGAATTTTTCTACGCAATAAAATGTTGTTTACACTTTCCCTAATACAAACACAGTTCACCCAGATGATTACACGTTGAACATTTTTGATCAGCGTATTTTATGCGCACACCATGCATAAATCAACATTGCCGAGGCCGACTTTGAACAATAAAAATAGGCTGTAACTTGGGTGTTGACATACCGGTATGTCTGAAGAACTACAACTTCTACTAGAATTAAGTAGTAAATTGTAAACTGATAATGATCTTATAATTCAGATCCAACCAATGCTAAAAAAGAAAAGTGTCCTTGTTAAGGACATTAAGGACAGTTCCTTCCAGGGTGACTTGATACAGTAAACCCTCGTTAATCCAAACTCGGTTAATCCGAAATTTGACATATTTCGAACTTGAAGTCAGTCCCCGGCTGAAGGTATAGGCATCAATGTTGATGAATATGGTTAATCCGAATTCCAGCTAATCCGTAATTCGAACTAATATTTCGACCCCACAATTGCTTTAGCACTGTTTTCGGATTGGATAATCCGAAATAGATAGAGTGAATTCCTTGAATTGATCATTATTTTCGTAAATTTCATCATTTTTATTTGATGCGTAACAATAGGCCGAAACCAGCTCAGCTGTTCGCTGCCACTGAATACGTCATCCGACTCCGAGTGCGCTCGGGCCGCTCCAAAGCCCTTGGTATCTAATTTGTTAGGTTAGATACTAAGGTATTTGGCCGCTCTGTCTGTCATTGATGAGCAATAAGCTCGGAACACTCAATCACTCGGAACGGCCGAGCGCCAATGGAAGCTGGCTATCTAACGTTCGTTTGCTATCGAAGATAGCCGAATACACACACGATCAGTGATTCGGTTCCTTGCACATGTGGCATCTAGCTTTCTCTCGCGCTCAATACGAAATTGCTTCAATTCTAACCGGGAAGTGTGATGATTTTCGTGGAAAATGAGTTTTTTGGTTAATCCGAATTTTTATAAATCAAAATTACTTTTTGGGGTCCCTTGAATTTCGGGTTATTGAGAGTTTACTGGAGATATAAATAATCATTAAACATGAACCGTGCAAGATGAAAAATGATCAAATACATAAATCAACTAATGCAGACAATATTTGTCAAAAATGCTAATGAGTAAAATTTAATAATAACTTGGGAGGGAAAGATTTATTGTATACATATCGGTATATGCAACAGTGACCCTCAATATTTCAACCATCGATTTTTACTTCACAGCGTACCATTACATACAAATAGGCCTGACATATAACATATTGTGAATGTTTTTAATGGATCGACAGTACTTTAGAAGATACTTCTCTGCTTTCATTTATTGAATTGTTTACGCTGAAATGTTACGCTGTGGGTGGGTTTCCCTCAACAACATTCTGCATTTTCAGAACCTGGATTAAAAGTTTCAAATTTGGCAGTATAAGCCTAATCGTAAATTATGAACCGTACAAAAAATCAAGATATTCCCAAGTGTAAAAAAACGTGACACTTGAACCATAGAATATTACTCACCGAGATGCGTTACTCCAGCAGCCGATAGCGACATATGCTCGTACCAATCTCGGCAGCCATATTGGACATTTACAAATAGAATCTGAGCAAGGCATTCTATAGTATCATTAAATGTCGAATATGGCGGAAACTTCCCGGTTTGCAAAACGCTATGAAGCTACTGCCGAGACACAAATATGTACACCATCATAACGTTGAGTAACGTATCTAGGCAATATTTATCCATGCTTGAACGATACTTACGAGCTGTACCCGTTGACCATGGACGTGTATTGCAGAAGTGGTATGTCCAACCAACCGCATCTCCGTTTCCTCTTAGTCGTCACCCCAATCTCTCGGCCGCGGGTCTGGAGGATTTCTCCGACGTCCTGGAAACCATCACATGACGTTCAACGCTACACGTGCAAATTTACAGTCGAGTGAAAACTTCAACAAGTCCACTAAGCATTTGACGGCCGCTGGCGCAAATACGCGTCCGCAGCGATCGTGCTGCCCAAGCCGCTAACGCATACACGCGTCCTCACACATTCCAAAATGTTTCGTTTTATACCTCGACAAAATGACGTGATATTGACGGGGACTTGTACCCACATCCGGGAGATGGATTCATTAGATTGAGATTTTTTTTGGCTGATGGAATATGCTAATGTATTGGAAAATGATAAAATATAGATAGCTGTTATTTCAAAACATAGCTCTAGACTAGATGTGGCAAATTGACAAGCCTCTGAACGCTAAATAAAAGTGAAATCGGTAAATTTTTCATTTCTTCTTACATCAAGTACAACAATATGTCAAGTATCAACACAATAAAACAATTTATGACTGAATGAATATTAGAGTTTTAAGGCGCATCGAAAGCGAGGTCATTTAGCGCCTGAAAAACCATTCATTTCTGCTATGAATATTATGAGAGGCTATGTAACACAAGTAGGCCTATGTGTGCAATATAACGTGGGCAAAAAACCCGGCCCGGTCGGTATGGTAGTGATTTCGTAGCCCAGATGTCAAGTGGTTACGGATGACGGGATGAGACTGATATTTCAATACTGCTGCTATTGTGATTTTGATATACAGAACAGAAGTCGGTACTACCTGTTTTGTAAACAAATTGTGATTAATGAATTGAACAAACAAACAAGATACGGTATGTGAAAATGTGATGGTTAACGCTACGTTTACATTACGGTAGTAATCCGTAGTAATCCGTACTCCGGTAGAGTAACCGTCAATTTGGCGGGTAGGTCTACCTGCGTTCAAACAGTCAATTTCGGTCACGTTTTCTGTGCAGTAAAATGGCGACCATGACTGACACGGTCCCTGGATTAGTTGGGTTAGGTTTGGCAATTCTGTTTTGCCTCTTCTGTTTTGGTTCTGTTTTGACGCTAAAAGTCTTCCGCTTTCTCTAATTTCGTGATTCCTATGGACTTGACAGAGCTTAAATGGCAGTACAACTACCGAGGTCCGTTTACACACACATATCTACGGTGGTAGGGTTACTAACTCCCGTAGCTCTACCGCCGGTAGAGCTACCGGCCGCACCATCTACCTACGATCGTACACACACAAAAATGTCCGTAGGTAGGTCGGTCAAGTAGACTTACTCTAGTAGAAATGTCCGTAATGTAAACGGGGTCTAAAAGAAAAATAGGGGGCCTACCCAAGTGTATGTGTAATTAAATAATTAGATTAGCTTGTACAGTAAACCCTCATTGATTCAAACTCGGTTAATTAGACATGTAATTCAAAGCAAATCCAGTTTCCGATTCCCGGTATGGGGGATACAGAGTTGAATATTTCGATAATTCGTAATTCTCTTTTTATTCCCAATCGGCAATCGCTAATTTATCACTGCAAAATCAGCGTTTAATTCAAAATGATTCCTCTGACACACGCAAAAATAACCAATTCAAATATCTTTTCATCTTCACAATGACATTTTATAGGTAGATAGATAGATAGATATTTTTATTCATCCATGGGAATTGACATTACAGGCAATTATATGGCAAGTAATTGATATATATATATATATAAGAAGAAGAAAAACATACCAAGCATTCCAGACATACAACATACAATAGATTGAATACAAATACAGACAAACATTATGTACCTGTCTACAAACACATTAAAATATTGTCCAATGAATAAGAAATTAATGCCAAAGAAGTTGTTGGTGAGATGTGCAGCTAGATACATATTCGTCAATTGTATAAAAGGGATCATTTAAAATGTACTGCTTCAAGTTGTTCTTAAAAGCATTAAAACTCTCGAGCGATTTTATTCTCATTGGCAACTCATTATATAATTTTGTACCTTTATACAAACAATCCTTCTCATACATGGTTGTTTTATATCTAGTAGGCCTATGTTCCAAACAGAGAACCATTATCACTTGCAAGTTGCGAGTCGTTCAAAGTACGTAATAAATTGTTGATACAAGACCGTATACTACGCGATCTATTGACGTACGGTAGTGCCCCCCACAAAAAAAACTCAGTGAAGCCATAGCAACAAACTAAAGAAACCTAATTGCAAATTACCATTACTTATTCAAGAAATCATGTAGGCCCTTATGCTAATTCCGTATTTTTTCCAATTTGCAATATTTATTGTTCGCATCTCTGCTTAGAACATGCATTCGATTACTGATACTTTGTAGGCCTATACTGCCAAGGAGTTTTAAATGAAAGTAACGTACATCTAGAAGTTCCGTAGGGAAGGGTCCATCTCCAACCCTGGTGGTGTAAGCTTTAACTACTCCGATCACTTCTCCGATTGTGCACGGCGGTAGACCGAGACCTGTACACACGCCGCCGATACTGCAGTTCGAAGAAGTCACGTACGGGTATGTGCCTAGCAGAAACATTCATTAATCTATTTATTCATCATGTCTTATTACTAGGGATGACATCGATTCTCAAAATCGGGAATCGATTCTCTATGCTCCAGAATCAATTAAAAATCGATTTTGAAAAAAAAAAAAAATAAATAAATAAATAAAAATAAAAAAAAAAAATAAAAAAAAAGTTTTCTCAAAAAAGTAGTGTAATTTGAAACTTTTTTTTTCTCAACCTTCCCAAGGCGTTCACGTGAAAAATAGCTGCTAGAGCCTTCTTTGAACTGAACTGTACCATTTGGGTATTTCCGTCAACGTTCGGCTGTCAGACGTAACCGAAGGGATAGCTTTTGTCCAGATAGTAATATCTCAACAATACAGAATAATATAGACAACGAAATGAGCACTTATTACAACCGTACGTGAAGAAGTACAGCACTGAACAAATTTTTTTTCTTTTTAAATCGATTTTTTGATTTGAGAATTGTCTTACATCAGAATCGATTCTTAATTGATTCTCGATTATCGATGTTATCCCTACTTATTACATAGACATACATATTACATTTACATTTACATACAGATATATGATATTTACATTTAGATAAACATTTACATATTTTACATAGGCAACGTTTGATCGTACCTGACCGCTCTTCCACTTGAGCTATTAATGTCGTCTTACAATATGGGAACTAGGCCCATCTATGAAATATAAATGGAGTCGTTGGAACAAAATGTTTCGTTTCAGTTCTGGTAGCCTAGATATTCATGAGAAATGTAGCATTTTGCAGCAAACTACTACAAAAAAAGATCTGCAAACTCCAGATCAACAAATCAACAACAACGGGATGATCAACGAAATAGCACATCCTTTCGGACTTTCCAGTCTGAGGCAGGAAGTTGTCCGATTATCACTTATTTGATAGCTAATCAAGAAAAGAGATAACTGTAACCATTCTCTTTCAATTGACCTTTAGTTTGTAATTTGGTTAGAATAATATGTCCAAAGACTTTTTGATGCTAAATTAATGCCAATTCTAAATTTGACTACCGTAATTTGCTATAAAATGCTATTTGTGAAAAAGCAAATGCTAAAAAACAAAATAATTGGTGGTGTACTACAATTTCATGCCAATAAATGATTATTATTGCAGAAAATGACATTTTGCCTAGATTGAATAATATAGCCAATACGTCTAGGCCTACCAGTGTTATGGCTTTGTCAGTAGGCCTATGTATATATATGTATATGTATGTGTATGTGTATGTGTATGTGTACGTGTATGTGTATCTCTATATCTATATCTATATCTATATCTATATCTATATCTATATATATATATATAAATATATATATATATATATATATATATATATATATATATATATATATATATATATATATATATATATATATATATATATATATATATATATATATATATATATATATATATATATATATATATATATATATATATATATATATATATATATATATATATATATATATATATATATATATATATATATATATATATATATATATATATATATATATATATATATATATATATATATATATATATATATATATATATATATATATATATATATATATATATATATATATATATATATATATATATATATATATATATATATATATATATATATATATATATATATATATATATATATATATATATATATATATATATATATATATATATATATATATATATATATGTATACTGCAACTATAGGTCTACTCGATAGTCTATAGTGATGTAATATATTTTTCTAAATTATTACTACTGGAATGAAACAAAAGAATAAAACAGCTTCTGTTATGATAACTGTATTAATGTAAGCCGCTACATTATGCTTGCAAGCTTTATGGATACCCTGAGCTACCTTTGTACTGTATTGTAAAATAATGCATGCTATAAATAATATCACATTTACATTTGTCATCAAAATGGCATTATACAGAGCTATCAAACAGCAATTCAGTAAGTTAATTATAAAAGTTGATTCTGCCCAGTTGGGAATTCCATCTTTATTGCCGGGTTGATCAAATGAAAGTTCACATAGGGTCGAGTTATTATTTAATTGTGATGTGATTATTGCATGACAAGCAATGACATTCTGAAATGAATAATTGGAAGAGATAGATATCAGTTCCATGTCTATAGTACCATCTAGTACCTAATGGGGTCACTGATGGTTCCGTACCACCCATATGCTAAACTACAGTATATATGATACTGCAGATCAATACTTTTCAAACTCACAAAATATGTCAAACTCAAATCAAATTACATGCATACAGCAATTTATAATTTAACCAGTTCTGAATATTTCATGAGGACCTGCCATCCTACCTACTTGGCATGATTATATAGCCCGACTAGTAGCCCAGGGCCAACAGGTAGTTAATGAAACACTAATTTGTCTATCAATAGGAAAACGCCATATATGCGTTGTTAGACGAGCGGATAGTAATAGTATGTCGACTTTTATGGCCAAACTTTTGCCTACATTCGCCAATTGGGTGACGTTTAATTCGGAAATGGGTAAAAAGTGCTTCGAGTAAAAACTTCACGCAAATTTTTTTTTCTGGGGGAGAATAAGAATATTTCCTTTTTTTCCGCCGTGTTATTCTAATGGGTATTTTTGAAATTTCTAAAATTCATAAAAGAAAAAGTTAATATCCGATATTGCCACAAAACTATACAGATCTAAGTTAGATGAGGAACCATAATGAAAAAAAGTTTGAAGTTGATAGCTGTAGCCATTTGACCTGTGGAGAACTGACAAAAAAACATAAAAAAACAACAACATGAAAACGAACAATTGTTTTCAGTAGGCCTATGTCAAATTCAATCCTCGCTGAGCTCGTATAATTATAAAATCAGGTTGCCCTGACCTCCCTCCAATGACTATTTCTTAATATCGTACATAAGTATGTGAATATCGAATGAGCATTGCTGGATTCTGGATTTCTTTCGCGAGAGATTTTGAAAGTAGTTTCAAATGTCGATAAGGCTCGTGCTTACCCAATTCATAGTAGCGACCTTGCAACGTATTCAACATGCTTTATGCCTTTCACAAATAGATAGTTCACGAAAAAAGAGGACGATGAGTATTGGAAAAAGAATTGACAAACAGAATCGACCATACAAGCAGATTTTTTTCACGTTTTCTTTGTGGCCTATGTTATGAAAAAATTAAATATTGATGTTCAGAATTGGACGACGCTCGCGTGATATTTGAGTATCAAGTCAAGCTGTTCAACGTATAGTGTATATAAGCTTAGAGTGATTACTAATTACAAGTAAACTTAGTAATTACAAGTAATTAGTAATTACAAGTAATTAGTAATCACCAACTATGTATGTGACCTATTAAAACTAGATCACTTCTTGAGCAATGTAACACCTAGTCCTAATCAGTAATCAAGCTATTCACAATCTTCACGTAACCAGTACAAGTAACTCACCAAAATCAATGTCCAGCATTGCAGCATTAGCACCCTCGACGAGGATTTTCTTGTCGTTATCGAGCGCGGTGTGCAAGTACGACACCGTCTCGACCACGTGCGGTCTTATCCGCTCGGCAAACACTTTGTAGCGGACCAGCTCCGACTCGATGTCAACTTCAAGGTCGCTGAACATCCGCTTGTACACACCAACCAGATTTTGATACCTATAAAGATTAGAAACCAAGATGTATTGAGGGTTTCTTTGGCTTGTCGGTCTGTTACGGTGGTTGAACTCTCCATCCCACCAATGGTGAAAATATGTAGGCCTACTAATTGGCCATTGATCATCCAAACCTACGAACCAACCAATTTGGAGTACCGGTAATCTAGTGGTGATACAAGGAACTAACTTTGTTTACAAAATTAGTTTGTCGGCTTAGCTATAGCGACAGTCACCTGAAATGCCAATATTTGAAGGTCGCAGAAGGCATGACGAACAGTTTCATATTGTACACAGTACACTAAAGGTAGAGTAGCGATTGTTAGGTTCAAGGACAGTACTCATGAAATAGAACAAGATTGACAGCTGAGTGAAACCACCATGTAAACTCGATATTGTCGATACATCTTGATAGAAACAATGATGCTATAATTATTATCAAAGCGTATTTATTATATAAATAATAATCATATTCAATTATATAATTATAATTATATTATTATTTATATGAACGGAAAAAATTATAAAAACATTTATATTTTTCTTTACATTCGTAATGTTGAAACATTTTTCGAATTACTGTAGATGACTCAGCTGAGAAACTTTTTCAAAGAGACAGTACATATTCTACTATGATGGCATAGAATCTATTTTGTCAGTTGTCACTAACCCATAGGTATCCCCAAGATAATATAAGCCTGACAGTCAAATTATTTATTCAAAAGGCCCTACTAGAATTAAGAAAATGTGATTTAATCAGTTAGGTAAGAATCATTATGTTAGAATAGTTACCAGTTTCCCGTGATATTTGTTATCACTACCTCTAGTACCAAGATAATTTTGTAAGATTATACCTTGTATGAATGATTCATTTCAGGCAATTGGTATTGCTGATTACATCTGATCCAACTGCTCTCTGATGTGTTGAATTTTTCTTTTCAATTAATTTTTAATAACATCGAAACTTGATACAAAATCATTGTTCCCCAATTAAGGCTGTGGATGAAAGGTGAGATCGTTTGTACGGGGCACCACAAGGGCGATCTTACCACCCCATTTTAATTATTTAAAACCAATGAACTCCAACACCAGGACTGCGCTGTCGGTGACCATAATTTTCCGCCGCAGATAACAGTCTTTCAGTTTCCGAAAGTCCAGAACACATTAGGGGTATAGGCTAAGTAAAAACCGTTTCTGTGATATGCAAAAGTTGAATATGAAAGAAAAGTTCTGTTTAGGCCTACCAATATTGAAGTAGTGAAGATCCTACAACACAATGTTACAGAAGCCATATGGACCTAAATTGGTTATCAGGTTGGCTCCTAAGAGTCCACGGGAGTCGATTTAGCGAAATATCAGTTTTTTGGTGATAACTTTCGAACTGTATGAGATATCAGAATTCGAATACGCGAGAAACACAGATAATTATAATAGCTTCAAGATGATGAAAGTTAAAACCGTCCAAGTCATGTCGCATAACTGTCAAGCGTATACAGCTAAAAAAAAAAAAAACATTTTGTAGCTGTATACGCTCGACAGTTATGAGACATGACTTGAATAATTATAAATTATATCATCTTGAAGCTATTATAATTATCTGCACTTCTCGCGCATTAGAGTTCTGATATCTCATACCGCTCAAAAGCAATCACCAAAAAACTGATATTTCGCTAAATCGACTCCCATGGACTATTTATATATTCTTCTTGCGATACAAATATACTGGAGCTGTAAACTGAAATGAGTTCACAGTGAATATACTGAACTATGAACCGAAGTCTACGGAAGTCTGAAAGCGGCGAAACAACGTGAAATCGAAGAACAAGACTCACTTTTCAACGAACAAGCTGTAATCTCCCAGCAAGTCGGTGATGCGGATGCCGTTGCGAGTGGCCTTGGACGAGTATGTTGGGCCGATACCTTTTTTCGTTGTGCCTAACGATTTCTTCCCTTTCTCCAGTTCTTGCAGACCGTCAACTTGCTAATCATAAAGAAAAGAACACTTCAGGTTGCTGATCAAGTTTCATAGCCAGAACAGAGATTGTGGAATTAAAATATGTGTTAAGCAACAGGTAACAGACACAGCTGCACCCTTACCGTGACTTGACACTTGAAATAACGTCCTAGGCCTGGCTAGCTCCAAGAGACTAGGACTTTGATTTGGATAATGTTCTCTAGGAGAGCTAAATACCATGACAATACGAGATAATAACACTCAGTCTCTTTGAACTCAGAAATGCGACCTATTTTCAGCCCACCTCGAGAGAAGTGTTGGGATTTTGTGCTAACAACAATGGAAATACACAAATACTGGCACTGGAAATGTTGCCATGGTAACTAGCTCAACTGGTGAATAGAAACCAATCAAAGTCCTTAGTATCTTGAAGCTAGTTAGGCCAGGACGTTAATCCACTTGTGGTAGTCTTGGTAAGGGTCTAGAAAGCCTAAAAAGAGCAGGGTTTTATTTCAGAAGTTAAGAAAAAGGTAGAAAGTAGGTGACTAGAATTATACAGGCTACCGTATTCCACTATTAGAAACGTATGTAAATAAAATAGCAGTACCAGACACAGCAGGCAGCCTGAAAAGAGCAGGTTTTCGATTAAAAAGAAATAGGTCAAAGGTAGAAACTCGGCAACTACTAACTAGGTCTATGGAATTATATTACACGTTTTTAGAATCGTACGTAAATAAAATGCTATATAAATACCTACAGGGTGGTCACATGACCTCAACAAAAATCTTTCATGTTTATAAAAAATAGTGATATAAACAGTGATGTTCAATAAAAACTAATTGTTCATTAACTAGGAAAACGCTATATACGCGTTGTTAGACAAGCGGAAAGTAATAGTATGTCGACTTCTTTGCCAAACTTTTGCCTACATTCGCCAATTAGGTGACATTCAAGTTAGAAATGGGTAAAAACTGCTTCGAGTGGTACCAATTCAGCACATTTTATGGTTTATCTTCAAAATGGCTCACCCGATCAAGCTGAAAAATTAAATCAACTTCACGCGGAATTTCATTTTTTGAAAATAGTTTTTTTTTCCGCGGTGTTATTTTAATGGGCATTTTTGAAATTTCTCAAATTCATAAAAAAAAAAGTTACCATCCGATAATGCCACGAAACTATACAGATCTAAGTTAGATGAGGAACCATTATGAAAAAAAAGTTTGAAGTTGATAGCTGTAGCTGTTTGACATGTGGAGAACCGACAAAAAAACAAAAAAACATTAAAACGAACACCAATTATTTTCAGTAGGCCTACATGTCAAATTGAATCCTCGCTAAAGCTCGTCTAAAAATGCCAGGGAATCAAACCAACTACTCAGTAGTAATCAACAAAACATGTAGGCCTATGTAGGCTAGCTGTACCAAGTACAGTGAAACCTCTATCCATCGTTTTTCAAGGGACCAGGAAAATAAAACCAGCCATGCAGGAAAATGATCTATCCAGGAAAATTCAACACTGGTTACGTATATGGGAGTGGGGTGAGATAAAATGAACGGTACAAGCAGGAAAACGATGGATCCGGGAACAATGCATAGAGGTTTCGCTGTACATCTTTCAATCGAAAATACCAAGTCACTAATCAAGTTGATGAATATTTATCTGTTGACAAATCAAAAAAAGAAGTCCAGTGCTTTAATCCTAGCTGCATCAAGCTCAGCGTAATAGTTACGGTAAACCTTACTCCTAATTTGACTAATAAGATGCTGTGTGTGAGTACGATGAAACATAATTTGATTAATTTGTTTACTAGTCACAGGCTTCGTTTAGCTCAAGTCAGTTTACTAGGTGTTGATAAATAGAAACTACAGTAGACCTAGGTACTCTATTATCAGCAACATGACTTTAATTTGGATTGAAAAATGTTGTTGCTAGAATTACTAAAGTATAATTGATTTAAATTTAATACGGTACGCCTATCGGTGTGAATATTTTTTATATACAATGAGTGAAAATAAAAAATGATGGGTATCGTACTATCCTCTCGAAGGTCAACACTTTCGATTAAATTGTGTTAAATACAGGATTTATTATACAACTTCCTTCAAAAAATCCTCTAGCCTCCCCTTCATTGGGGTGATATTGGTTTAGTAGCTAGGTTCCTGGATTTCCTTCTATGACATTTGGCAACTTATTGACAGATGACTCATGAGTTGATTAATTAGTATTGCAGTACTAATGATATGAGATATCTAACTTATCTTCATCAAGGTCAAGATCAGGCACTAACTGAGACAAGTTGCCAAGTCGTTATTACATTGAACCGTCATTCGGGAGACCGGGGTTCGATTCCCGCCACGGTCGACCATCCAGACAGGCAGTCGCCCTCTTTGCGAAGAGTCGAAGAAGAAGAAGAAGAAGAAGTAGAAGAAGAAGAGAAAAAAAAGAGGTTTTTCGCGGTTTTCTTCCATCGTTCAGGTCAATACTGGGATGGTTCCATAACAACAGGCCAAGACCTACTCCTTCCCACTATCCAAAAATACCTAATAAATTAACCTCTCATCTCATATATCATTCATAGACGCCAGTAGATCGTAGTCATCAGTAGAGTGCGTCGTTAAATCAAATATAAATTTAAAATAAGATATGGCATTAAAGCATGTGTAGGCCTACTGGTATGGGACTGATTTTTTTCATGATAAGTGACTGATAGTGCCTGTCACTGTTGAAGACAAGCACACCTATCAAAGTTACAATCTTTGTTGTAACCAAGAAAGTGAGAATAGTGATATCAGGAGGCAATGTCGATCATAGAAATTTGTTCATTTTTTAAAAGAAGAATTTATTAATTTTACCTACTACTATTAATTAACCATCTTCTATCATCCCCTGAAGAAAAAGCCAGGTTACATTACCGGTACGACATATATACTCAAACGATTCATTGTTTCCACTGTTGGGAAAACACCAAATGTGCAGTTTTAGATGATTTTTTTGATCTATATCAGATTATAGGCCTACTACTTCAGTTTGTTGTTAAAATTAGTTTAGGGCCTAGTTGCACCAACCTTACAAAATCAATGGTTGGGCTTAATGACCCCATTGTTGACGCGTCTCAGAGACCTAACATTCAAGTTAGGCCTAGTAAGTCAACGTTGATAAGTGTGAATTTCATAAATTCCAACATGAATCAATCAACTTGGGCATGACTTGGGTCACCAGCTCACCACTACTTGAAAAAAAAAATGGATGAGGGAGGCTATCTCATGCCACGATTATTCCAAGAACTATTGAAAAAGTCTTAATGTATGAACAATAAAGAAGTAAATGACATGAAAGGGGAGAGGATGGGTTGAATTTACCCCATAAAAAAAAGTAAAATGAAAAAAAATCACTCGGAGTAAATTTTTTTAGACCTACCGCAACTCTTGATTCCGGAATAAAAAATCGGGTCTAGGCCCTACACCAAAATGTCACGTTGTCCCCTTAATTGACAAGATACACAGGAAATATTTTTTGTTTGATAAATGTGTACGGATACCTACACAAATGATTTACCGGTACCGGTATTTAAATACCAGTACCTAAATGCCTACCGGTATGTACTATCATCGAGTTTATAGTTATGTAGGGATCGTCCATAATATAAATTTTAAATATTATTCGATCTCTAATGATCATTAATATTAGGCCCTATCATTTTGTAAGTTCCTACAGCACTTGGCATTTATACATACGGAAAGATTATGATTGTACCAATGTTATACACAGCTGTATTATCAATACTGGTAAACAGTGAAAGCTCTATGCATCGTTCCCAAATCTATCGTTTTCCTGCTTGTATCTTTCATTCTTTCTGGCCCCACTCCCATATAATCAATGTTGAAATTTCCTGGATTGATGATTTTCCTGGATGGATGGTTTTATTTTCCTGGTCCCTTGAAAACCGATGGATCGAGGTTTCACTGTATTAGGTCTACTCACGGTACATTTCTCCCCAATGATTCAAGATTTTGCAATGATTATATTTATATGTGAAAATGCAAAAATTTTAAATTCATCAAGGTTCCATTACCGGTATATAATTAATGCATAAATATTGTTGGTAAAAACATAAGTTTAGGTTGATGGAAGATAGCTCCAATGTTTTCACAAACAGGAAGGTCATCTTGAAACCGTTTGAACAGTGATAATGAGAAAACTATCAGATCCAAGTAGGTATTACACAATGGCTTACCTGATGGAAATCAAATACCAGATGAGCTCGGTCAGATATCACTAGCCTACCCTGCCAGTTGGTGAGGCCTTTCGCTTCATTCTTTTCAAGTTCATCAAACAATCCAGGTAGATGGACAACTACTCCATTTCCTGTGAAATCAAATGAAAAACATTCAACTTGACTAAATTTGATTAGATACGTAAATTCATCAGTAAATTAAAGGACAGCGTATGAATGTTATCTGTGTAGCCTCGCGCTTAATTAGTCGATTGGTCACCCTCGGACACGAAGTAGACTGGATGGTCGTCCGTTTATCACCCCTATCAAGCTCGTACAACAATTTTTATTGCGTTAGTTCTCAGTAAATTCAAAATATGTTTTAAATGTTTTGGTTGGCAAAGGACACGTACATTGCTTGTTTTGCTGCTACTGTCGTCCAGCATTGTCTTACCGATGAGTGACTTGCAATTTGGATTGATGATACCGCTTGGCAAAAGATGAAAATCGTACTCGCGTTCTTCAACAACTACGGTGTGACCAGCGTTGTTTCCACCCTGGAACAAATCATTCATGGACGTTCAGGCACTAGGCTGATATTCGCTCATCTGCATTGGTGGAGATAGGAGAATTATCTGCACTATAGAAATAAAACTAAACTAGGCCCAAGTCATGTTTCAATATTTCCTTCAAGATACTACATTTTCTACGGACAAAATCTCAATCAAATAATTTTTCAATACCAGTATTCAATACCTACTTCACTTTATAATTGAAACAGATTTTTTCAATTTAGGCCTATGGCATCTTACGTACCGGTAGGTCTACTGTACAGAATTCAGTGTGGTTTTTGGATTTTCAAAAGGGTAGGCTATAGGCCTAGACAAGTAGGCCTGATGATTGCAAAGCCGGCAATCATCCGCGCGTGAAAAAGGGGTTTATTTATGCACGTTATAATTGAACGTCATCTGAAACCATAATTTTTGTGTTACAGGTAAGCTATCCAAAGATAGGCCTAACACCAAAATCACAAATCATAAATTTATGTTTTGCAATGTCTATGACAATTTGAGGACATGATTTGAAGCGATATATGTACGCCCTTTAAAACGTAGAATCTACATCTTCCCAAATACGCATTAATTTGTAAGAGAATAGTCATTATCTAAAAAGTAAAAACATTGTCAGTTACACTAATTTTTTTTCAAATCAGAGTCAAGTGCCGGGGAACCCAAAATCCCACATTCCAATTTGTTTGAATAAAATATGTATTTTACAAATATTCGTTGAGCTGTGGCAGTCATTTCTGCCACTCTTTTAATTTGTGCAGTAGTTTGTGTAGGCTTAGTGTTTCAACTTTCAATGTGAGGTAGGCCTACCTTTTCATAACTTATTCACTGCAGCTGTGTTGAAAATAGCTTCTGATTTATACATAGGCCTACATCATTTTTATCCCAGAACCTTTCATGTTTGTTCAATAGCTTTGAGATGCAAAATTGCAGTAATTTTACTGATTAACGTACCATGGCCAATTGTTGTTTTATGTTCTCGTTTTTGGTGTTTTCTGATAGATCTTGTTCATATCTATGGTGTGTAGTTTGGACATTTTGTATTTTGTTTGTTTTAATATGTTTTTTACTCACTTGAAGTTGAAGCTTTGTGATCTGACAAAGGTGACAAAGGTGGACAGTAGGTTAGGTTAGGGTTAGTGTCTAAACCTCGCATATACTGCCGGCAGGCAGAACGGAACTTATATACTTCGGAAAAAAAATGAAAAAATGAAAAAGGAAATGAAAAAAAATTGGCGTGGTACGTTAATCAAGCTAGATTCACAATGCGAACTAATGATTAGTGATTAATGATTACCGTAACTTAAGTTGGCAGATACGGAATCAGTGTTGACTTTCACATTGTGTTTAATATTAGTGATTGACCTTGAAAGTTACGGTAATCTTATCGTTCAACGTACCATCGCTAATTTTTGTCCGATATTCTTGTTTGAGGTGTTTTCTGATAGATCTTGTTTGTATGTATGATGTAGTGTTTGGACTTTTTGTGTTTTGTTTGTTTTAATATGGTTTTTACTCACTTGAAGTTGATGCTTTGTGATCTGACTAAGACGACAAAGGTGGACAGTAGGTTAGGTTAGGGTCAGGTTAGTGTATAAACCTCGCGTATACCGCCGGCAGGCGGAACGGAGCTTATATACTTTAATAAAAATGAAGAAAAAATTGAAAAAAATTGAAAAAAAATGTCGTGCTACGTTAATCAGTAATTTTACCAAAGTTACCAACTAACTTTCAACTTTAGTATTAGGTAATCATTAGTTTTGATCATTAGTCTGACCAATCAGAAGTCGTGAATTCGAAACGACAGGAAGTCAAGGGAAAAGGAACCTTTCCCGCTCGATAAACCGCTCGTTTACAGCCTTCTAACATGTAGATTTCAATTGAAATCCATCATCTTAAGACAGCTACGACTCATGAAAATTAAGTCATTTCCGTCAAAATTAATTCCTAATTCAAAGTCTATGTGAATGCTCAGTTTCTTAATTTTAGTATTTAGTCACTAATCATTAGTTCGCATTGTGAATCAAGCTTCAGTAAATTTACCAAAATTGCTTAGAGTGAAATCATAGATTTTACTCAATGGTGAAATAGCTAGGCTAATGCAAAATACAAAATGAACCTGAAATGAAAATGAAATGATGCCTCTGATTCTATAATTTCTATAATTGCATGCCTCTACGTAAAGGATACGTTATTTATAATAAATTTAATTTCATCTATATATTTATCTAAAATAGTCCATGGCCACCGACGTCTGCAGGCATTATCAGTGCGGTATTTGAAGGTCAGATTAAAATGGCGCAAAAACCCTAACCTAACATTGAATCTGACCATGAACTCCACTTTTGGAATAAAATCTATTCATCTCGGATGATTACTATGCGTGGATCAGCGAAACTGTGTTCTTATAATGGTGTGAGATGAAAATAATTGTAAGTGGACTTTTGGTTAAAATATTTGACCTTTACTATGAGAAGTATTGTAGGCCTACCGAGGAAAACCCTAAAAAATCACAGGGCTAGGCCCAGGCCTAGTTTTATTAGCGGAAACGTGCTGTAACTTACTTGACACCGGCAAACAATGTCAGCATCAGTTGCCAACATATCAACTACTTTCCCTTTTCCTTCGTCTCCCCATTGTGCACCTAGCACCACTGTCACTTTTGAATTAACGTCTCTTCTAAGCTTTTTTCTCAATTTTTTAACACTCAAGCCATTCACTTCAGCAAAAGCAGCCGCCATGATTCCAGCTCAGCGGTGAGAAGTATCTGAAGGAATGAAATGACGTGAAGTCGGATACGAGTCTTATTAATCGACTGAGCAAACGAAGTCGTGTCGCACTTAGTTCAAGGTTTTTACGCTAGGAAACATTCAAATGGTGGAAACGAAACGAACTGAAAATATTTAAATGGAAATAGGTATGGATGGTACGAATCCGTACGATCCATTTCTTAATTAATTCAATCGATTTATTATTACAATTTATTTGAATGTTCCAAGAGTTTATTGCTTTGTCTTGGCGATGTTGGCCAAATAATTAATTAATACATAAAAGTTTTAATGAAACACCAACCGTCTGAGATCCTTTGATATAGTAAATAATTTTTATTCTCCTCTACTATTTACAGAAATTATTAGATAATCCTACATGAAACTAATTTCAGAAGAAAGTTTCAGGAAAAACTAGGAATACGCAGTAAATGAGTTGTAAGATGAGCAAGACCTAATTATGTAAGTTATTTGAAATATACTAATTAATTGAATGTGCCATCTTTTTTACAGCCTCTCAGAATGCCTCAACCATGATTTCCCTCCACATTAACCTCTCCCCCCCTCAACTCACTCTCCTCAAAACTGTAAATAATCCTTAACGTTATACTCGTGCTCATTTTATTTTACCTAATCAACATTTCAACTATTATTACTAATATCTTGAATATAATTTCATATAATTTCAATTGTTTGGAATTACATTTCAAAAAATTAGAAAAATATAAACATGTTAACCGAGAAATAAAAGTGTGGTTATTAGAAAATAAAAATAGGCATGATAACTGAGCTGGTGATTGGTGAATATTTAAATGTGCCTACCAAATTTACTAATGTATTAATATTCCATTATTTCAATGGGATTTAGGAAATTGACATCCGGAAAATTACTCTCGGTGTCTAGATCACGATTATTTAAAATAGTCTTATATTGCTTTTATTTTTCATTATCATAAATGTTGTTGTGCCTTGCAGTTCAAATTGTTGAAATTAGAAGGGTGCCAATACCAAATTTTCAATTTTTGATTGATCATTATGTACTATTTATACGGGAGCCCGTAGACTGGACCCCGATATTGTGGGCCACAAAAGTGTATTAAATCTCGTGTGGATATAGTGTACCACAAACCAGATATACTGTACCCCAAAGCTCGCTAGACATACTGCACCCCGGTATTCTGGTCCCCAATATAGTGGGCCACAAAACTAGAACATGGGTGGTCCAGAATATCTTTTCCAAACGACCGAAGTGGTATTGTGTACCCCAATAAACTGATACACAAAGATTTGTCATTGTTAACCTCAATAAACTGAACCCCGATATTGTGGGCCACAAAAGTGTATTAAATGTCGTGTGGATATAGTGTACCACAAACTAGATATACTGTACCCCAAAGCTTGTTAGACATACTGCACCCCGGTATTCTGGTCCCCGATATAGTGGGCCACAAAACTAGAACACGGGTGGTCCAGAATATCTTTTCCAAACGACCGAAGTGGTATTGTGGACCCCAATAAACTGATACACAAAGATTTGTCATTGGTAACCCCAATAAATCTTTGTGTATCAGTTTATTGGGGTCCACAATACCACTTCGGTCGTTTGGAAAAGATATTCTGGACCACCCGTGTTCTAGTTTTGTGGCACACTATATCGGGGACCAGAATACCGGGGTGCAGTATGTCTAACAAGCTTTGGGGTACAGTATATCTAGTTTGTGGTACACTATATCCACACGACATTTAATACACTTTTGTGGCCCACAATATCGGGGTTCAGTTTATTGGGGTCAACAACGACAAATCTCTGTGTATCAGTTTATTGGGGTCCACAATACCACTTCGGTCGTTTGGAAAATATATTCTGTACCCCCATGTTCTAGTTTTGTGGCCCACTATATTGGGGACCACAAAACCAAAGTATTTGTACAATTTTCTGGTTTAAACGTGTGGGCCACAATACTGGGGTCCACTTTATCCTTTTCTTGGGGTACAGAATATCGGGGTTCACAATACTGTGGTCCACAAGAGCGGTACCCATTTATACTATCAATATTATTATGACATCAATTTAATAAATATACTGTATTATGTGTCTTTCAGCCGAAATACTTATCTAATCAAAGTGTCTTCATACTGGTTTAATGTAATTATTTTTTTTCTTCTGAAAAAAAAACTGTTCACTTTTTTCGCCACTTGATGTAACTTGTTTGCTTAAAATTAATAGTAATCAAAGATACCTAACACTTTGTAAGTAGAATGTAACAAATCACTCAATGTTTTTCTTTTTTTCTTTCCACTTCAACTACCTTATTACTTTCAATGTTTGAGAAATACGTCCGAATTTGAATTGTACTTATAATTCACCATTTTAACCCTCAGTTAAGCATTTTTTAAGGGCTTTGTGGATGTTTTTTGTTGTTGTAATTGTGTTTTTCTGTCTGCAGTGTATGTGACCAATAATAGAAGAAAAAAACTATAATTAAATATTTTTTCTTATTAGGCCTACTATTAATATACGATACCCATACTTTGTACCATGTACCGGTCCACGGGACGAAAATAAATACAAATCAATAATGCATACAAACCTTGATTTTTTAACTATGTTGTCCATTGATGGTAATAATTCTAGTAATTCACACACTGCCTTCCTTATTCAGCTCACCGATCCAAAAATATTAGTATTCATCAGTCATTCATAATAAACGTAAAACTTCCCATATGAGACATTTTTTCAATTTGACATGTTTTTAAAATAATATAACGGTAGTAAATTATTTTCTACCGAGACGCGTGGCCGAGTGGTAACACAGTGAACCGTCATTCGGGAGACCGGGGTTCGATTCCCGCCATGGTCGACCATCCTGATAGGGGTTTTTCGTGGTTTCCCTGTGTCGTTCAGGTTAATACTGGGATGGTTCCTTAGCAACAGGCCACGACCGACTCCTTCCCATCATCCAAAACACCTTATAAAATAACCTTTCACCTCATCATTCCATCATCTCATTCATCATCCACCGACGTAAATAGATCGTAGCCATCAGTATAGTGCGTCGTTGAACCCAATATAAAAAATAAAAAAACAAACATTATTTTCTTAAAACGACTGAACAAATTTTCTCTAAGCTTGCTAGAATCGCAGATACATGGATTTAGTACAATAATAATATTTTGACCAAATTTAATTTCAATCGAATAAAAATAAAAAAAATTAATCAATGTTATTCTTATGTGGATTTACCAACTTTCGAAAGGTTTTCCGAAAAAAAGGCTGGCGTAATTTTGCTCGAAAATAATGTGGATATATTCTGATTTGAAACCAATGTCCATAAGAAGTTTTGAGTCGATTAGTTACCATGTCTGATCTGATGCCGCCCAGAAAAAAACATTCAAAACAAAATATATAAACCAAGTACGATTTTGTTTTTCGATATAGAAGTAAGATTAAAGTTTCGCCATTTTTGTCTTTTATACATCTTTCATGGTTGTGATTATTGAATATTTTATATTTATTTATATATACATATATATATATATATATATATATATATATATATATATATATATATATATATATATATATATATATACACACACCATACAGCCACCCTCAGTAGCTCGGTCAGCTGAGGCACCGCTTCAGAAACTGAAGTCACCGTTGGGCGTGGGTTTTAATCCCGCATCAAGCATGGGTTTTTGTAAACGTCCTTTCACTCATCATCACTTCAAAATCTCATAATCACCTGCTCATTCGTACCCCCGTATAACCTAGCTGTTGGTGGGGTCGTCAAACAATACAATAGCAACAATAGTCGTGATCATATTTAGGTACTGAGTCGAGTGGTCGAGTGACTAGCACACTGAACAGTCATTCAGGAGACTGGCGTTCGATTCCCGTCGTAGTTGACCATCCTGAAACGAGTTTCTGGTGGTTTAACCTCTGTCGTTCAGGTCAATACTGGGATGGTTTCCCAAAACTATGATCAACTCCTTCCCACAAACATCCCAAAAACACAAAAAACAAATAATAAAATCATATTTCATATTTCATCATCCCATCATCTCATTCACTATTCTAGTTCACCAATACCAATAGATCGTACTATCGTAGCCATGAGTACAGTGCGTCGTTAAACATAATATAAATTTAAAAAAATACAAATAAAAGTTTTCAATTTGTATTTTTTTTTTTTCTCAAAGGTTTTTTTCATTATCATAACGACACATATGAGTACATTTTATAGACCCGCAAAGTCAGAGTGTTGACTTGTTAATATTATATAATAATATAATATATCAATATTATAATATAATATATATATTATATATAATATATAATATATAATAATAGTGTTGAATAATAATAATAATAATAGCAGTGTATTGTCTTCATTAAGATCACATTTACATGATATACGACGACAATAAGTAATATATATATATATATATATATATATATATATATATATATATATATATATATATATATATATATATATATATATATATATATATATATATATATATACAGAGCCTATATAATGTTAAAGGGTGCCCATAAGGTTATTTAACTTCAGTATGAAAATGATCCCATCGTAGGCCCACCATATTCAAATAATCATATTGTAAATGAATAATATTGTATTTATTATTAATTTTGTATTTCTATATTCTAAATTATTCTCTTAGTATCACTTCAAATCTAAACACCCTACTTTTTGGCACTAAACGTATTCTTTTCTTACATCTTACTCTGAACTTGACATATAATATATATTATCTGTTATTTTTAACCCACAGATAAGCCTTTCCAGGCTTTGTGGAAAAGAGTTTAATTTTATTTATTGTATTGTTGTTATTATTCTCATTTTTCTTTCTGATGTGTTCTGTTATTTCTCTGTTGGTGCTATTTCAAAACCTTTATGTATTTGAAAAAAAAAAAAATAACCATATTGTAGGCCCCTAATAATCTTGACTGGTCTATACACAGAGTGTCACTTTAATTATTCAATCTAGCAAAGTGCTACAGGATTTAATTAAAACTCCCAAGTAACTAAAACTGAGTAATAGGTAATGGAATGGGTAGTGTAATTACTAATTAGTAATTACTCTATAATTATACTTGGTAAGTACACTTGACAAAGTTTTAAATGACTATAATTGGTTTTGGGTTCGCACTCAAGTAGATTATTCATATAGATAGGCTCATTTGCCTATATTTATTTTGGATCAAATACCTGTTACTCTAATCGATTTTCCTGTTCTATTATACCTGTTTACATCCCTACACATCTACATATTGATGAATGTATTCAAACAATACTAAAAACTAGAATTGAATATAAGAATAATCCATTTGATTCAGGAATAAAAACTGAAACAAAAGTATACTCATAGATATTCAACATAGTTTGTGCACGATGTAGTGATACCAACCTGTTTTAATTGTATCATAATATAAAGAAGCTGTGACCCAACTCGGGTCTTGAAAGTGAAATATAGCATTAACCACAATTACCCACTTGATGACGTCAAATATCAGAGCCACATTGAATTTTAGGATTCTTTAATGTAAATTTCAATGATGTATTACTAGGAAAACGCTATATACGCGTTGTTAGACGAGCGGAAAGTAATAGTATGTCGACTTCATTGCCAAGCTTTTGCCTAAATTCACCAATTGGGTGACATTTAAGTTACTAGGAAAACGCGGGATGCGCGTTGTTAGACGAGCTTAGGGGTATAGAAATCTAGAATGAAAAATAATTTGTCAACCCAATCTACATCTACAGACCTTGGATCACTCCAAACGTTCAAAAACCTTACGAGAATCAGTTATGTCACGGCCTTCCTCTTCATTCATTTTAATCGTTTTGAATTAATTGGTGACACTTGTTGCTATAGATTTAATTGGTTCCCGTAATAGCCTAAATTGATGGGAAAATGCTTTATAAATGCATTTTCTTCGTTATTTCTCATCCGATTGATGCGAAAAATCTCTCAAAATGTGCTTAATAGTTTCCTTTATATTCGACGAATTTGAGAGGTCTTGAAAAATTTTGATTTTTCAAGTATTTTCCTCCGGGTTATTCTAATGGGGATTTTTGAAATTTCTAAAATTCATAAAAAAAAAGTTACCACCCGATAATGCCACAAAACTATACAGATCTAAGTTAGATGAGGAACCATGACGAAAAAAAGTTTGAAGTTGATAGCTGTAGCCGTTTGACCTGTGGAGAACCGACAAAAAAACATAAAAAAAAACATAAAAACGAACACCAATTTTTTTCAGTATGTCAAATTGAATCCTCGCTAAAGCTCGTCTAATAAATGGGTAAAAACGGCTTCGAGTGGTACCAATTTAGCACATTTCATGTTTTTTCTTCAAAATGGCTCACCCGATCAATCTGAGAATTTCCAGAAATGTGTATCAAGATGTTATTCAACTTCACACAAAATTTCAATTTTTTTTAAAATACAAATTTTCAATTTTTTTTTCCGTCGTGTTATTCTAACGGGTATTTTTGAAATTTCTAAAGTTCATAAAAATAAAAGTTATCACCCGATGATGCCACAAAACAATACAGATCTAAGCTAGATGAGGGACCATGAAGAAAAAAAGTTTGAAGTTGATAGCTGTAGTCGTTTGACCTGTGGAGAACCGACAAAAAAACATAAAAAAAAAAAAAAAACATAAAAACGAACACCAATTTTTTTCAGTATGTCAAATTGAATCCTCGCTAAAGCTCGTCTAATAATCAAGAAGACCGTTTTCGGACACTTCTTGTCCGAATGTGTCTAAAAAATAATAGAATTGTGGTTAATGCTATTTCCGGGGTCAGTTCCCGAGTCCAGGGTTCCTATTGCCTGTGGCGGGACTATTGCTTTTATATCGCACTATATAAAACAACAATGCTCAAAAATGCCACACACGACTCAATAGAATTATTATTATTATGTTTGTAGTTAATTGCATTTGTTTTTTTATGAAAATTATAGATTTTGTGAGCTCAAAATGCGATCGGTACCGTAGTCACTCTTATCTACATCTTGTTCACAAGGGAAGCCGCTAAATCGCGACATGCAATCGTGGCCTTTGGCTCTGAACTGACCGCAAGAAACCATAAATACCTTCTATGTTATTAGACGAGCTTTAGCGAGGATTCAATTTGACATACTGAAAAAAATTGGTGTTCGTTTTTATGTTTTTTTTTTTTTTTTTTTTTTGTTTTTTTGTTTTTATGTTTTTTTGTCGGTTCTCCACAGGTCAAACGGCTACAGCTATCAACTTCAAACTTTTTTTCGTCATGGTTCCTCATCTAACTTAGATCTGTATAGTTTTGTGGCATTATCGGGTGGTAACTTTTTTTTTTATGAATTTTAGAAATTTCAAAAATCCCCATTAGAATAACCCGGAGGAAAATACTTGAAAAATCAAAATTTTTTAAGACCTCTCAAATTTTCGCCGAATATAAAGGAAACTATTAAGCACATTTTGAGAGATTTTTCGCATCAATCGGATGAGAAATAACGAAGAAAACGCATTTATAAAGCATTTTCCCATCAATTTAGGCTATTACGGGAACCAATTAAATCTATAGCAACAGGTGTCACCAATTAATTCAAAACGATTTAAATGAATGAAGAGGAAGGCCGTGACATAACTGATTCTCGTAAGGTTTTTGAACGTTTGGAGTGATCCAAGGTCTGTAGATGTAGATTGGGTTGACAAATTATTTTTCATTCCAGATTTCTATACCCCTAAGCTCGTCTAACAACGCGCATCCCGCGTTTTCCTAGTTAGTATGGGAGTCGGTACACATTCTTTATACTAGGAAAACGCGGGATGCGCGTTGTTAGACGAGCTTAGGGGTATAGAAATCTAGAACGAAAAATAATTTGTCAACCCAATCTACATCTACAGACCTTGGATCACTCCAAACGTTCAAAAACCTTACGAGAATCAGTTATGTCACGGCCTTCCTCTTCATTCATTTCAATCGTTTTGAATTAATTGGTGACACTTGTTGCTATAGATTTAATTGGTTCCTGTAATAGCCTAAATTGATGGGAAAATGCTTTATAAATGCGTTTTCTTCGTTATTTCTCATCCGATTGATGCGAAAAATCTCTCAAAATGTGCTTAATAGTTTCCTTTATATTCGGCGAAAATTTGAGAGGTCTTGAAAAATTTTGATTTTTCAAGTATTTTCCTCCGGGTTATTCTAATGGGGATTTTTGAAATTTCTAAAATTCATAAAAAAAAAAGTTACCACCCGATAATGCCACAAAACTATAGAGATCTAAGTTAGATGAGGAACCATGACTAAAAAACGTTTGAAGTTGATAGCTGTAGCCGTTTGACCTGTGGAGAACCGACAAAAAAACATAAAAAAAAAAAAAAAAAAAAAACATAAAAACGAACACCAATTTTTTTCAGTATGTCAAATTGAATCCTCGCTAAAGCTCGTCTAATTATTATGATAAAATAGGTTGGTATCACTACATCGTGGTTCTTTCTTCCGAGTGATCTTTACACATTGTTGTGGTAAGGGGATCCACACTTCGTTTTTTTTTTTTTTTTTGATTTTGGGTTTTGTGCAAATTTTTTTTTTTTTGAAGTGTGACAAATGTATATTAATATAATTTGTTTGAACAAATCGTTAGACGAGCTTTAGCGAGGATTCAATTTGACATACTGAAAAAAATTGGTGTTCGTTTTTTTTTTTATTTTTTTTTTATGTTTTTTTGTCGGTTCTCCACAGGTCAAACGGCTACAGCTATCAACTCCAAACTTTTTTTACTATGGTTCCTCATCTAATTTAGATCTTTATAGTTTTGTGGCATTATCGGGTGGTAACTTTTATTTTTATGGATTTTAGAAATTTCAAAAATACCCATTAGAATAACACGGAGGAGAAAAAAAATTATTTTCAAAAAAATTGAAATTTTGCGTGAAGTTGAGTTACATTCTGATACACATTTTTGAAAACTTTCAGCTTGATCGGGTCAGCCATTTTGAAGAAAAAACATGAAATGTGCTAAATTGGTACCACTTACCCATTTATAACTTAAATGTCACTAAATTGGCGTATGTAGGCAAAAGTTTGTCAGACAAATCGACATACTATTACTATCCGCTCGTCTAACAACGCATATATGGCGTTTTCCTAGTAATATTTGGGGTTCAGGAATTATCTTCAGTTATACATGCGCTTAAAATGTTACCACTTTACAATGCCCGTTATTTCATAATAATAATTTTCGTATAAATGTACCTTTATCTAAAGACATCAAATTCGTTCAAATTTACAAAGAGGATTTATAGTATGATACAAACTTGAGGCAAGGAAATAAATGGTTGATCAACACACATTAAGAACAAACGTTAGCAATGGACTTCAGGCAATGCTGTTCATGTGCACGGCACGAGAACAAATAGGAATTTGAGAGAACTAAACACTAATCAGAAGACCAGCCCAATATCGGCTGAGGTTAAACTGTTCAATAACCTCCCGAATTCATATATATATATATATATATATATATATATATATATATATATATATATATATATATATATATATATATCTATACCGGGTATATTTATATATATATATATAAATATATATATATATATATATATATATATATAAATATAAATATATACCCGGTATATATATATATATATATATATATATATATATATATATATATATATATATATATATATATATATATATATACATTATTAACATTATTACTTTCGGATACACTTGTGTCATTTTTAAAAACCATTTTTATTCCTCTAACGTTTCAACCTGTTTGCACAAGTCATTCTCAAAGAGTGAATTAAATATATATAAACAACAATATAGAACATTTATAAAAAACATAAACCAAATAAAACATCTCAGGCACATGCTATTTTATGGCACTATGTTTATTTAATATATTTAATATATATTATATATTTAACTCATTGAGAATGACTTGTGCAAACAGGTTGAAACGTTAGAGGAATAAAAATGGATTTAAAAAATGACACAAGTGTTTCCGAAAATAATAATGTTGATAATTTCATAACTTGTGAAAGTCTACACACACACACATATATATATATATATATATATATATAAATATATATATATATATATATATATATATATATATTCATACAGGTTTTAACGACGCACTGTTCTGATTACTTGGATCTATTGGCGTCGGTGAATGATATATGAGATGATGGGATGATAGGTTATTTTATTAGATGTTTTTGTATAGTGAAGATGAGTCGGTTGAGGCCTGTTGTTAAGGAACGATCCCAGTATTGACCTGAACGACAGAGGGAAACCACGAAAAACCCCTGTCAGGATGGTCGACTACGGCGGGAATCGAACCCCGGTCTCCTGAATGACAGTTCAGTGTAATAACCACTCGACCACTTGTCTCAGTTACAGGTAGGTCTAGATGAAATAACATTGCAATAAAACAACATACTATTAATAACTACTAGTCTTTCGAATTTCGAATCTTTTTTTTATCATGTAATTGTCTCATTTTATAGTTATTTTGTATTCTTCTAGTTTTAGTATAACGTGTTTCAAAAATTGTATGGCCTGTAGCCATACACATAAGTGAGTAATTGTTAATTTATGTATTTTCCATTACCAAAGAAATAAAACGTTCTTTGAATTGAATTGAATTGAATGGTGATACTATAACCTTGGATCGTACCGATGTATAGGCAACAGTCCTCCAGAGCTGTGTAACCAACAATATTCTAAAGACAAAAATTGTGCTGTCATCACTGTACGAATTACACTTCTTCATTAATAGACGAGCTTTGGCAAGGATTCAATTTTGCATACTTAAAAAAATTGGTATTCGTTTTTATGTTTTTTTTTTTTTTTTTTTTTTTTCGGTCTTCACAGGTCAGACGGCTACAGCTATCAACTCCAAACTTTTTTCATCATGGTTCCTTATCTAACTTAGATCTGTATAGTTTTGTGGCACTATCGAATATCAACTTTATTTTTATGAATTTTAGAAATTTCAAAAATACCCATTAGAGTAACACGGCGGAAAAAAAATTAAAAAATTTTATTTTCCAAAAAAATTGAAATTTTGTGTGAAGTTGATTAACATCTTGATACACATTTTTGGAAATTCTCAGCTTGATCGGGTCAGCCATTTTGAAGAAAAAACATGAAATGTGCTAAATTGGTACCACTCGAAGCCGTTTTCACCCATTTATACCTAAAATGTTACCCAATTGGCGAATTTAGGCAAAAGTTTGTCAATGAAGTCGACATAATATTACTTTCCGCTCGTCTAACAACGCGTCTATAGCGTTTTCCTAGTTATATTCCATTACGCATTCAACTTGAAGTTGAAATTAAATGTTTGATAACGCTTTCATTCATAAAAACAGAAAGGCAAACATATGTAGCCTACGTGCACTTAATTTTTTTTCACATATTTATTTCTGGCTACATTGAAGTCTTCTATAATTAGATGAGCGTAGCGAAGTCTCCATCCCACTCTTATAGGGCTTTGTCTGTGTGTTTTTGTTTTTGTTTGTTTTTTTGTTTGTTTGTTTGTTTGTGGGCACTGCACAGGTCGCAAGGTTTGACTGATCAACGTGAAACTTTTTTTGTATGGGCCAACTTTTACAACTTAGAACTGTATAGATTTTGGAATGAATCGGTCGATTAGATTTTGAGAAATATCATGTCAAAGTTTTTAAAAACCCCATAAGATTAGGCTGGGTGAGAAAATTTGAAAAAATGAAACCTCTCCGAAAAAAATAAAATTTTCTCTGAGTGTTCAAACATAAATGATACACATAACCACCATTTTGTAAGCAATTCGAACCAGCCGTTTCGAAGAAAAAATTCAAATAACTGTTTTTATACATCAAATATATGGAAATGAGCCAAGATTCCCTGCTTCCTAGATTCGATATTTGCCCAAGCATTAAATATTCTTGATATTCGTCAAGGTATGTAGAATACCAGAGAAGATAAAGTAGCAATTGAATGAAGGACAAAGTGTCTAGAATACCAGAGTCGATAAAGTAGCAAATGTAGGACTGTTATTATACCTTATTCAGATATCTCGCTCATCTTACAACGCATATTTCGCGTTTGCCTATAGTATACCAAAACAAGCTCGCCACTGGCAGACGATGTCGGTCTAGTTGGCGAGGAAGTTCATTTTATCTCGTACAAATCGGAAAATAACATCACACTACTCGATCAAGAAAACACTAAAGATCACAGTGATCATATTCACAATATGATCTGAACTTTATTCACCAACATAAAACGTGAAGATCCAACAGTTCACCCTCAGGTTTCCTAGCTCTGGAGCGAGCCTGTATTAAAGGTACGAGCTGCGTGGAGAGAAAATCATTCATTTATGACGGCTGTTCATCTTCACGATGACTGACCATGAAGGTCCAGCTTACTATAAATTAGGAATTATAATTGACGAAAGTATAAATAAGTTATATAATTATGGCTAGGACAATAGTTATCTTCAATAGCGTATAGATAGCTATTGTCCCATAGATTATGATAATAAAATCAAAAACTCAATTAGTAGGCACAACAATGAAAACATAATCAGATTTAGATAATCTAACGATTCTATTTTTCATCCCTTGCCTTAATTGAGGAACAATGATTTTGTATCAAGTTTCGATGTTATTAAAAGAAGAAAAAAATATTTGGATATTAAGTTGATTAAGTAAACGTTGAAGAGATGGTTGTAGAGAATATGTGACGATTTACGTGGGATTCTGAAGACTTTTTCGTCAATGGATGATTTTGATATGTCCTATGATTTCAAACAAGACAAAAAAGACAGAAAAAATACAAAAAATACAGCTTTAATCTAACACATGACTAGGAACAATTTTTTTTTTAATAACATCGAAACTTGATACAAAATCATCGTTCCCCAATTAAGGCTATGGATGAAAGATAGGATCGTTTGGACGGGGCACCACAAGGGCGATCTTACCACCCCAAAGAACAAATTAAATGATATACTGATGTTATAGCCAGCTGTGATGCTTACCAGCGGGAATTTTAATATACTAGTATTCGTATAAATGATTCCACAAAATCGAACCCTTCACTGCTAGTAAACATATCAAATCTATCAAATCCATACGTAATCTAAACTTCTAACAAGAATATACAAAGAATCTGGTTATAGTACCCCTAGCTCCGATATATATATGCCAATATATTATATCATAAATATAATCATATACAATCCAAACTATCTAAATACGCACCTTCGAGTGACGTCGAATATGATTGGTTATAAACCATGCAGAGGCGTCGTCGTTGTCAAGCGGCGCATTCGTTCATCTCTTGGCGACACCGATATTCTATAAAACTGAGATAAAGTCAGATATCCATCACTTTCGACCACTGCTGTGATCACAAGCGATGGAGTCCTTCCAGTCTAAGCGATCGTCCAGCGTCTCTTCACGTCTTGTACAGGTTTCATTACAATTCAATACACATTTTATTTGTTATTTACATGTAATATATACAATGGAAGTTGTACAAATGTAAATTTCTCAATGTGAAAATTTCATCCCGGAGAATTATTTTATTTTTTATTTATTTATTTATTCAATCTTCTGCCAGTAGATTTACAATATTCTTTTTACAGGGTGTAAACAGTTTCATATTAAAATATTTGGCACGTCAGGTACATATAACTAGGTAACTATAGGTACATACATGATACAAAACAAATACAAACATATAATATACACATTAAAATTGGAACAGTTAAAAAAGAAAAGAAAAATAAATGACACAATTTAAAAATATTGTATTAGTTGAAAATATTAGTTGAGTATGGTAATCGATTTAGGGAAATATTAGTTTTTTGGTGATAACTTTTGAATGGTATGAGATATCAAAATACTAATACGTGAGAAACATATATAATTATAACAGCTTCAAGATGGTATAAGTTATAACTATCTATATAATAATGCCGCCTAATATCCCCTACAGCTAAAAATGTGTTTTTCTCAACTGGTGTATGCGCTTGACAGTGATGCAATATGAGTTTAATAGTTATAACTTATACCATCTTGAAGTTATTTTAATTATATGTGTTTCTCACGTATTACAATATTGAAATCTTACCGTTCGAAAGTTATCACCAAAAAACTGATATTTCGCTAAATCGACTCCCGTGGACTTAGATCTCAAAGTAAACATTGAAAGCATGAAACATGGTGTAAGTGTGAATTGTAGAGTTGAAAATTGAAATTCTCGATAATGCAAATTTGTATCCCTACTAACTAATATTTATAAACATATATCCAATAATTATACATTATAGAAAGAGCTGAAAAATGAAACTGAAACTAAATCTTGATCTATATAAAACCATGACTGAAAAGATTTTTGTTTTCAATATTAATTTGTTCATTTTCATGATAACTAATTCATATTATGTTTCATTTTATTATCATTTTTTCTATGTTCTTGTTTTCATCCTTTATTCATCAACTCGTTTTCCATTTATTTATCCTAAGATTAAACCTAGCTTATTGATATCGCAATAATATCTAGGCTACGGTACTATATTTTTGATTAAATGTGTGTTTAATTATTCACTGAGAATACCTGACCAAATGGGTTGCCTATAATATGTCACAGAATATTATAAAAGAAATTGAAATAAGAAAACACTGGAAAATAATTATAATGACCAAGGATAAAAATAGAAAATATTAAAATAATGTTGGAACGTAAATAGGAAAGTTGGAAAATCATTCATAATTGAAAGCATTCACGAACATATAGTTATAATCACAGTAATGTAGTTATATATATATATATATATATATATATATATATATATATATATATATATATATATATATATATATATATATATATATATATATATAGGGGGTATATATATATATATATATATATATATATATATATATATATATATATATATATATATATATATATATATATATATATATATAGGTATAGTTATAGTTACGAATATCATACCGGTAGTTGATAGTTACGAATAATATACCGGTGGTTATAGTTGCGAATATTATACCGGTGGTTATAGTTACGAATATTATACCGGTAGTTATAGTTCATTGCGAATATTGGCGTTATTTATCATCAGTCAAATGATTTCTGACAATAATGATTGAACCAGTGCCGTGTTTAACCGATCAAAACATCTCAAAAGAATTCGTTATAAATCTTCTGTCATACGAATTTAATCAATGACTTTGATCAGCCTATTCTCCTGATTTTATTTCTATGTACCTTCAGACGTCTGTATTGCAAAGATTTAATTTCACAAGAGAAGAAAAAAACTTTATTGGTCCCTAGCTGACTATATTATAAAACAGGATAGCAATCAGTATAAAAAATACATAGAATAATATAGAGAAATAGATTGAAAATATGACATATTGGTACATAACAAGGGAACTGATCGAATAGAAAAAATGTAAAAACAAAATAGGATTGAATAAAATAATAAGGAGATTTAGTGACTACAAAATTGAAAGTGATATATTGAAACGTTAATTATACAAATGATTTCTTAAAATTCTTACGGAGTCTTAAGAGCTGCCATTCCGATTCGATATTTTAAAAAGTTACTCATAAAAAAACGTTCACAAAAGTAAACTTTTTGCGTGCATTACAAAAAAAAAAACGGCGTATAAGTGATTTAATGCGGTGCCAAATTGGCTACAATTATTTAGAGTTATGTAAGGGTAACACGTGTAACAGGGGTAATACACGGCAAAGTAGTTTTCGGAACCCCCCTTAGGCTCCTTCTCTGGCGCCATTACTATATATATACATATATAATATATAATAATATATAATATTATATATATACATTATAATACTGTTCCTTTGTGTGATCTTGTATTGTTCCAATCTTTCACCGCGTAGCCAATAAAATTCAACATCATCAGGTGTGTTCTGCCAATAATCAGGCCTACATTTCACTTGATGCTGGAAAAAATCTGGATTCGTTTTTTTCTTCTTCTATTTTTTCTCTTTTTGAGGTTTCGCAAATGAGTTGGGTAAAAAAAAATAGTGAATTGGCTTGAAAACTCTTTCTGGACATTGAAACAAAGAAAGAAATTGAAGAAGAAGAAGAAGAAGAAGAGGAAATCTCTCTCTCTCTCTCTCTCTCTCTCTCGGAGTACACCAGAATAGATCATTATTATTTTTTAGCAAAATCTGTGTTAAACTTAAAAAAAAGAAATATTGTCAATTTTGAAAATCCCTAAAAGAATGACCCAGTGAAGATATATTTAAAAAAAAAAAGAAAGTTAAAAAATCATCTCCTGAATACAAACACATCATTGGTACACATTCTCATAGAATTGTACATCAATTCAATCGGATGAGAAATAACGAAGAAAATGAATAAAAATTCAATAATTAACTTATTTGATATCAAGATCAAAACATGCAACTAGAAATATCAACAGGTTCATAATTAAAATCAACAGGTAGGTTATTTTTTAAAACGTTGGAAGTATTTAGTAATCCAATCCCAGGTCGCTATTTATATGCATGGATTGCATTGACAGAATATTATCTTTGTACATTTTCGTATTTCTACGATCGTCTCGCAAAATATATTTGCTGCGTTTTCCTAATGTTCTCAACATTATACCCACTGGGTATAATACCCACACTATAGAACTGAAACAGTACCTTGAAAAAATGAGAAAACCAGTCTGAGTAGAAATTCTTGATTTAATTTGAAAGTTGCATCTGAATGAAATACAGAGGTGATACAAATATGATATCCATAATTCTACCATAGAATAAAGAACATTGTTATTTATTCTATGGTTCTACTATTCGAATGTAAAGAATACAACAAAGTATTTTATGAAAGTAAAATACCAGTTTGAACCGGCACAGTAGCTGAGTGGTTAGCTCACTTGCTTCATGTGACCAGGGAGGTAGTGGGCATGTCGGACCCGGTTCGATCCCCGCCACCGTCCATCTTTACAGGGGTTTTTCGTGGTTTCCCTCTGTAGTCTAGGCTAATGCCGGGATGGTTCCCACAATATAGGCCACGACCGCTTCCTTCCCACTATCCTTCCCACTACCCATAAAAACCTCCATCTCATCATCCCATCATCTCATTAAACATTCATCCGACGCCAATAGATCTTAGTAATCATTACAATGCGTCGTTAAAACCCAATATGAAAAAAAAAATACCAGTTTGTATTTGAAACAAACAGAATGTCCAACAAACTACGCGTGAATATAAAAAGTGTCCAAAGAGAAATGAAAATAAGGAGAGATTTTTTAAAATTCTATGCAGCGGTATAATTTACTATCTAATCAAATTTGAAACAAAGGAATAATTGAGAAAAATTAATTTTTTTTTTTTTCAGTTATATATTGATGTTTTTCCGAAATATCAAGTCAATCGGACCCATATCCCAGAACAACCTTTTTTCTCAGTTTTAATACCCTTCGATCTTAATTAAACATTTTAATTGTTGATCATTTTATTTGATATTTGACTCACAAAATAATTCTTTTAATTCTTCTTAAACACGTGAGATCTGATTTATGTAAAACTTTGAAATAATATGTAACACAAAAAAATGGTAAAAATACAAAAATCATTTTTGGTCGATAAGTTGGTGTATAAATTGAATAACTTTAATCTCATTGACACAAAGATTGCGTGCAGCATCAAGGATTTGTGTTGTTCT
>OZ023326.1:81867443-82022443 GCA_964007535.1 Brachyptera risi
TTTGAAATGTTACCCAACCGCGGTAGGGCCCTCCTTTTTTTCACTGTTTTATATGCCTATACATATTTTTTTATATTCCCTCATTTTTTAGGCCATATTGTATTGTTCGATGTAATTGATTCATACCTAAATTCAATTGACCTGAGAAGTTGATATCACTGGTTTATCATTGTCCATTGGCCACATTGGTATTATTGGATTTGTATTATTTGGCTTATTTGTGTTCGCTTCGCAAACATAACACGCCCAATACTTGATTTTCGATATAGCCCGTACACAAGAGCTCAATTCTCTTGTGCTGGTTCCTCGTTATCTATATCAATTGTTTTCTTATTTGTACTGAGACGAGTGGCCAAGTGGTTATAACACTGAACCGTCATACAGGAGACCGGAGCTCAATTCCCGCCATGGTCGACCATCCCGACAGGGGTTTGTCTTAGTTTCCATCTGTCGTTTAGGTCAATACTGGGATGGTTACTTAACAAAAGGTCACGACCGAATCCTTCCAGCTATTCAAAAACACCTTATAAAATAACCTCTCACCATCCCATCTTCTCATATATCATTCACCGACGCCAATAGATCGTAGTCATCAGTATAGTTAATAGTGTGTCGTTAAACCCAATGTAAATGAATAAAAATTCATGTTTTTCTGTGTTTTCTGTATTGTTTAGAGAATAAAAATGTGTTCGAATTGAAAATGTATTGGTATTTGTGTGTGGCCCATGTATTATCAAGTTTAAACAATGCTCTTGATTTGCAGCCAACTAGGTTAAACAGGAAACCATGACGTAGGCAATGGTTACAACATTATTTTTAAATATACCCAACACTGTCAAGAACACCGCGTTGCATAAGTACGTCTGTTCGTTTGTCCTGAACTACCTGAACTAGTTCTTCAGTTCTTGCACTTTCGTGTTTGTTTGTAAAGCTGGATTCACAATGCGAACTAATGATTACTGACTAATACTAAATACTAAAATTAAGAAACTGAGCATTCACAATAAGAATTAATTTTCATGAGTCGTAGCTTTCTTAAGATGACAGATTTGAATTGAAATCTACATGTTAGAAGGCTGTAAACGAGCGGTTCATCGAGCGGGATAGCTTCCTTTTGCATTGACTTTCTGTCGTTTCTAATTCAAGACTTCTGATTGCTCAGACTAATGATTAAAACTAATGAATAATACTAAAGTTGAAAGTTGGTTAACTTTCAAGGTCAGTCACTAATATTAAGGGAGGAGGCCAGTGAAAATCCCAACTTCTTAAATATACCAACAAAGTGGATGAAAATTCAGTGGATTATCATTTGATGGGCAACAAAAAATAAAAAAAAAAATTCAAAATTATTTATCCAAAATTTGCCTTGGAATTAAATTTTTTATGAATTTTCACGAATATTGATGAAGAAAGCCCTCATTCGAGTAATTATTTTTTTACATTTTTTTTTTTCATTTTAAAATGGAGATAAATGATACAGTAATGAACAACAGTTATCATCCTCTTATATGTGACATACTATCAGTATATTTCAGGATTGTATTCCTCAGCAAATTTTTTGAAACAATACATTTCAAAGGTATTCAAGTTATACAATTATTTGCAATAGTTCCATCAGACATAACTGACAAAGATAACTGTCAATGATTGAGCATGTATTCAAAAATATTCACAAAAAAAATGGATATGTTTCATAAAATATTATAGAAGTTACATCATTCTCCATATTGTATATTGTCGAAAAAATATATCCCAGAAAATACATTTGCAGATTTGAGTTGAGATTTAGTAAGTCAGTTCCTCATAACTCCTTGCCTGGCATACTAGAAGGCACCAGCCCCATACGTGAGACCCTCATTTTTCTTCAGTTTTTCTTCAGCTCTCAGCATAGCCAGCTTCTTTATATGTCGCATCTTCTCGAAGGCCAATGCTGCACGAACTTGGCTCTTTCCCACCCGTCGTTTGTCTCGTCTCTTCGTCAAGGATGCTGTGGAATGGCCTGGAGAAAGTTTTGCATTTGCCATATTTTCTTTCACTGATACACTACATCCGTTGTTGAAAACAGAGATGGCTTCCACAACAGCCATGTCGATACGCATTTTAGAGACAAATGTATCTTTCGGACATCTGCGCCAGATGGTACTATGCAAACTTTCGTTTGCGTTCGAAGTCCGTCCGAGTAAGCACCGTTCAAGTAGGGAATCTGACGCAAGGCGCTGATAGACGGGCAGGATCTTGGTCACAACTTTATTTGATAATGGAGTCCCAATGTAATCTTTATGGTTTCCAGGTTTAGAATTATTAGCCAATGCTTTGTTGAAGAAACACCACGTATTCTCGCCTGTTGGACACTTATGGTGCCGCGGATTCAAATCAGTGGACGAACAGTGGTAGAGTGTTGCAAATATTGCGGTCTTCATCTCATTGGTGCTGTGCATATTATTGACAATAGCATTTCGATAATACCTAGTCAGAGATTTGATGACGTCAGGTTTCAGGCTTCCATAAGAGCGACCTCCGAGAGTAACTCCTTGACCTTTTTCGTGAGCAATCACATTACGAAGACCAGTGCCAAGTCTCTTCGCAACGTGGTTCAAGCATTCTTCTTTTTCGAAACTAACATCTGGGCCATAAATCTGTTCCTTCACAAGATGGTTGAATGTCTTGGCATCACCGTCAGACAGTAAAGTGGTGTACCGCATTCCGAAGGATTCGGACCTTCGCCACAGCCTATCGGCTGCAGTGACCTCCATCGCAGGAGATGAACCTTCGTAATTTTGTTGACAAGATGACTTGTGGCCGTTGTACCAGACTTGATATTCTGGAGAATCTTCACCCAGTTCCGACTTCCCGATTTCACAGGACTGGCAATACTTCGATAGCACTTCAAAATCTACTACAAATCCTGTAAGTAAATCGATTACCGCAGCGAAACCATACTTGGACGTGAAACCTCTTTTGTGCCAACTACCATCAAAACTCACAGCAATTTCTATCATGGCATCCAGTAGCAACGATGGGTTCAGATTAGCGTACGCTTCTCTCACTGCTCGACGCGCTTCATCCAAAAATGATGTTTGACTAGTGACATCATTGCTATAACTTTTCAAATGGCTCGCGTAGGAGGTTTTGCTCATCGGATTCAATCCCATGATGGTGGAAAATTGTTCAAACCCAGAGTAGCCTTTTCCCATGTGTGTCATAGCTGCTGCGGCTCGCCGATTCACATCGAACCCAGGACGCGATGAACCGGTCGACATACGGGCTGACGTATACACTGATCTATTGATATCTCCACATAGTTCACAGTGGAGTGACAATTTGTGAGCTAATCCAGCTGAGTGCGTCTTAGTAACAGTCAAACTGTGCACTTTACAGATGGAACATACGCAGTGACTCAATAATTCAGAATATGTATCAATATTTGCTATAATATACTCTACAGTGTTATCAGATGGCATGGTAACAGGATCATCCGCAGTAGCGTACACTGCCTGTATACGCTCACTCTTCTTATTCGGGCCAGTGACAACGGGCGTGGGCTCACGTTCAGAAATATTGTCTGACACTCCAGTACCGGTACTTGTTGAAGGCTGACACTCCTCAACAGTCGAGTTTTCTAGTTCTTCCACACCTGACATGTATTCTGTGTCTGAAGAACTCTCGGAAGCTGCACCTGGGCTTATCGGTATTTCTGCCAGCCCGTGAATAGGCCTAGGCCTACGTTTGCTGTTACTGGGTACAGTTAGCGTACCGGTACATATGCCTACATCTATTTGTCCAGCTATAAGTCAAACAAGCAGTCATAGTTACATAACAATCATATGCCCAACAGATGAGTATTATGAATGAGTATTGTTGTTGTAATTTTAGGCTTACCTGTTTCATTCAAAACATCATCCACTGGCCTAGGGCTGAAAATAGCTCTCTTTTCAGAATTGACCCTAGCAGCATTGGATATTTCTTTCTTTGTTTTCCTTATATACAATTTCTTGTTTTTACCCATTTCATAAATGACTCAAACCAACAGAAATGACAAAAGACTGTAAAACGTGTGAAGTGAAACACAAGGGAAAAAGTAAAATCTTGAGTTTCGTTCTAGATGGTTCTAGTCTGACAGTTTGAATTTGTGAACCAAAGCTTCTTGGATACTAAAAAGTAAAAACAGTGAAATGATTGCTCAAGCAAGTGGTGATACCTATCAGCAAATACACTAACCTTGGCAACATAAATTGTGGGTGATTCAAAAGTCTGTAATCAACTGAAAATATAGCTACAAAATGGCTTCAAAACAGCGAATTTTGGGCCATGAAACTATACATACAGGGACTATGAATCGAAAATTGATTAGTTGTGGTAGTATTATCAGTAATATGGAGTAAAAAAAGAATTATAAATACATAACAAATTAAATATATGAAAAAAAAAAAAAGTGAAAAAAGTGAAAATTTCACTGGCCTCCTCCCTTAAATACAATGTGAACGTCAACACTGATTCCGTATCTGCCAACTTTAGTTAATCATTAATCACTAATCATTAGTTCGCATTGTGAATCCAGCTTTACCGAGGTGCTGCACCAAAGTTACACTATCGTATTTGTTTGTCGCAGTTCACTTGCACCACAGATAATTTTAGCTCGATTATCTGTGCTTGCACTATAGTTAAGGCAGTGCAGTTCAAGATGGCAGGCGCCGAAATCAAGTTGTAGCCTAGGCCATGTACAGGCTATGACTATCAATAACGTTACGGGATAAGCAGCATGGCATCTTCCTTTCGCACCATGCGTATATCAAAGGGATGCCGCCTCACAAATTGTATGATGATCTGCTGGTATTATTGTATGTTGATCTATACAAGTGATAGATGTAATGCAATCTGTGAATCCAGCTCTTCCCAACTGCATTAAGCAATATTGGAATAAATTTCATTTAAATTGGTCAATCTAAATTTAAAATACGTCTGTAAAAGCATTTAGTCCCCTATAGTCAAGAGCCCTACTGCTATATTTACCATTTGATAACTGGATAATTACTCATCATCTACGAGAAAGGTCAGAAACAATGCAAGTATACAACTATGTACTATACATTGATATACGAGCCCAATACGAACGATTTGATTTGAAATTGCGAATCTCAGAAATGTACACGAAAGCGCGCTAATTCCATCACGGTGAAAACGGTCTAATTGTTAAAAGGATAGGACTTACGCCATGTTGCTTATCCTGTTACGTTATTGATAGTCATAGGTTTGTCGCAGTTCACTTGCACTATAGTTTAGGCAGTGCAGTTCAAGATGGCATGCGCCGAAATCAAGTTGTAGGCGGATGCACTATGTAGGCCCTACATGTGTACAAGTTGTTGACGAGTTGTTGACAAGTTCAATGAGAATGAAAAATTATATATTTGAATAAGGGCTGTAATTATTTTTGAGCAAGTTGACATACAGAATTACGTCTCCGTGATTTTAACGAAATAACTTTTTCCATTTTCAAAATTCGCGTCAATAGCAACCGTTGCTTGTTTGTACCTTAACATTTAGGGACCAAACCCGCAATATGACGCACTTCCTTTCTGCACCAAGTAGTATTCAAATCTATTATTACCAATCTGGCTGTTTTCTCACAAATACATGGAACACATAACCTAATTACAAAATGGAGTCACAATTCATCCATGACAATTTACATAACGAAATAAACAAAACAAATACAGTCTTATTCAAGATTATTATTATAATAAACTCTTCAGAGGTCACACAAATGACACAATATCAGGGTTTTAGTTTCCACGAACAGTTTTTAATTATTGTTATACTTTCTCGCCTGAAAATTGCAACATTATCTACATTCTAAATTCCATCAGGCAGCCTGCAGCAACACTTTTAGTGCAGGTTGGTGCAAGTCAAACAAACAAGCCTAGTGTTGACTGAAATCGCGCTAAACTGCAGGCTGTCATTATTCTCACGGTACACCCACCTTTCAACATACGGCTAAAGCCACACTAAATCAGGGGACAATAGATTACCAGAGAGATTTACGAAGTGATATAATGATAACGTCGCGTTATTACGGAAACATATACCATAACTTATCATAATTAATTCATAAACATCACAATCAAGGTTCCATTTTCATTGTCGGCCCATAACTGATTGTGTACAAATGAATGTTACAGTTTAGGTTTGATTGTGCTTTTATTATTATTTATATAGTGGTGTTTTGCTGTTTCCGCTTGCGTCTTGTATATATGTTACAACAATGACATAAATTCAAAATATTACATATTGTTGAACGTTTTATTGCACACTTTTGTTGTAAAAATTGAATGAAACTCATTCCATTGTTGTTTTATCATACAACCACTCGCCGCCCTCCGTAGCTGAGTCAGCCAAGCCACTACATTATCAACTGAAGTCACCGTTGGGCGTGGGTTCGAGTCCTGCATAAGAAATGGGTTTTTGTAATCGTTCTTTCACATATTATCACTCCATAGTTTCATAATCACACCTGTTCATTCGTACCCCCAAATGACCTAGTTCTTGGTGGGTCAAACCATAATCATCAAGGTTCCACTCTATAGCTAGATCTTGTAAAATGGTCCTAGCAGAGTCGATAAAGTAGCATGACTAAAGAAGCTATTGTATATCGACTGGCCCTAGCTTGTAGCACTTGTCGTGTCCACGGTCAACAATGCTCTGTCTCTCATTGTGGCAACAATGTAGGTTTATGATTTGTCAACTGAAAGCTATTGTTGTCATAGCGATATGGGAACTAACTGGTGAAAATACAGGCTTTTGTCACGTAACAAATACTACTAGCAGCGAACTGGACCCTTACCTAATACATCCCGTGCTGGCGCTGGCTAGCTCCAAGAGGCTAGGACTTTGATTGGTTTATGGTCACTAGGAGAGCTATACCTGTCATGGCAACGTGTCTGGTCTCTGTGTATTTCCATTGTTGTTAGCACAATATTCCAGCCCTGTCCATGGGGTGTTTATGGGGTTATGGGGTTCGAAATATGGTGAAATTATTCAGTCCAAGAGACCGTGAATTAGTTTTTATGATATATTGTCATTGTTGGTTGCTTTTTTAGTGAACATTAACCAATCAAAGTCACAGTCTCTTGGAGCTAGCTAGCACTAACACGATATTTCAAGTGGATTATTAGGTAAATCTGGATTAACAATGCGAACTAATGATTAGTGATTAATGATTAACTAAAGTTGGCAGATACGGAATCAGTGTTGACGTTCACATTGTGTTTAATATTAGTGACTGACCTTGAAAGTTAACTAACTTTCAACTTTAGTATTAATCATTAGTTTCAATCATTAGTCCGACCAATCAGAAGTCGTGCATTCGAAACGACAAGAATTCAATGCAAAAGGAAGCTATCCCGCTCGATGAGCGGCTCGTTTACAGCCTTCTAACATGTAGATTTCAATTTGAATCCGTCATCTTAAGACAGCTACGACTCATGAAAATTAATTCTTATTTCAAGCCTATATGTGAATGCTCAGTTTCTTAATTTTAGTATTTAGTATTAGTCACTAATCATTAGTTCGCATTGTGAATCCAGCTTAGGGGTCGGACTCAGTGAACTATCAAAGATTGTGTTTGCTTAATATCAGATGGTTGTTACATATAGGGTTTAACGACGCATTGTACTGATGACTAAGATCTATTGTCGTCGGTGAATGATAGATGGGATGATAAGATGAAAGGTTATTTTATTAGGTGTTCTTGGATAGTCGGGAGGGGTCGGTCGTGGCCTGTCGTTAAAGAACCATCCCAGTATTGACCTGAACGACAGAGGGAAACCACGAAAAAACCCTATCAAGATGCTCGACCATCGCGGGAATCTAACCCCAATCTCCCGAATGACGGTTCAGTGTATTAGCCACTCGGCCACACGACTCAGTCAGATTTTTTTTATATTGGGTTTTAGCGACGCACTATACTGATGGCTACGATCTGTTGGCGTCGATGAATGATGAATGAGATGATGGGATGATAAGATGAAAGATTATTTTATTAGGTGTTCTTGGATAGTGGGAAGGGATCGGTCGTGGCCTGTCGTTAAAGAACCATTTCAGTATTGACCTGAACGACAGAAGGAAAACACGAAAAAACCATATCAGGATGGTCGACCATGGCGGGAATCTAACCCCAATCTCCCAGATGACGGTTCAGTGTATTAGTCACTCGGCCACACAACTCAGTCAGATGGTTGTCATTGTTATCGCTCTTTTTCAGCAATGAGTCACATCATTGGAAAGAAGCATATCTTGCGTTTTTATATGTATAGTACAAGATGCATTGAGAGTTGCGTTGGTTTGCCGGTTGGAGATGATGACTTCACCAATTCGAAAACATTCCTGTTCCATTTCCTGCATGAGTACTTTCCTGAGAAATATTGATCGCTGCCCTACCTAGTGTTGTTTTGTAGAAACGGCTGATGGGCTGGCAAATTTGATGACAGCTCTTATTAGCTGAGCCAACGTCATTGAGTAAAGTCAGTTCCTTTCATCACCACTTATAAACACTTATAACACTTACGCACAGTCAATAGTTCTTTAAACGTGGACCGTGAATTGGAACATATTTTTAATATGGGCGGGATAGGAAGTGAGGACACCATCTCCAACCGGCAAACCAACGCAACCCTCAATGCATCTTGGTTCGCCGGTTTCTTATAGTGGTTTAACTTCCCATTCCACCAATATTAAAAATATGTGCAAATTTAACGTCCAAATCTATGAAGCTACCGATCGCGAGGAATCTAGCTGTGGTAAGGAACTAACTTTGTTTACAAAATGAACGCAAAATTACGATTACATCGACTTAGCAGTGGCAAAAGTAATCTGAAATGCCAATATTTCCGGTATATATAGAAGGCATGCCGCATAGTTTCATATTGTACACTATAGGGTGAGCAACGATCGGTAGGTTCAAGGAGACGTCCATAAATTATGTCACACTTTTTTAGGCCACTTTGAACCCCCCCTCCCTCCTTTGTCAAAGTTGGTCACAAAAACTATTACCCTCCCCCCTTTAAATACGTCACAAATTCTCATACCCCCCCCCCTCTAACAAAAAAAAAATGAAATTAACAGGCGGCAAAGGTACAATAAAGTAATCAAATCAGAATATTCATTTCTTCATGTTTGCTTTTTGAGTAGTCAAACTTGATAATTATTTGAAATGCATCTGCTGTCTCTAGGGTGGGTATAAATATAAAAATCTATAAGAATGGCGCCAAATACATAGAACAAAAAAATGGTACGTCACACAGTTGCCTCCCCCCCCCTACCCCCCTTGTAACACCTTGTCACAAATCTTGACAACCCCCCTCCCCGCCTAAGCTGTGACGTAATTTATGGACGTCCCCCAAGGACAGTACTCATGAAATAGAACAAGATTGACAGATAGTGAAACCATGCACCATGGAAGCTCGAAACATCCTGATGTAGCTATTATATGTGATATATAGTTTTGAATCACACTGTACAAAAAAGCTTATTGTACTCGGGTATAACTTTATTTAATTTTACTATAATACATGATGAATATTATCGACAGGGTGAATTTTTTAAAATTATAACGAATAAAAATGTTGTACATTTGGATACAAAATTATAATTTCTATATTATGTTCGTTGATTTTGACAATAATTTTGAGAAACTACTTGTGCAGTTGGTACTTAACAGTTTCAAAACAATAGTATGCATGCACAATATTCAGACCACTGGATATTCAAATTAAAACTAAATGTGATTCATACAAGGTATCAACCGATTGTTGACGAAAATTGTCGAAAAAGGTAAGTCGTATCACAAATATAAGTGATAACAATCAATCATACGCTTCAGATCTTTGGTAACGATAAGTATTCAAGAGAATATTATGCAAGGCAGAATGAAACTATAACTATACTTATATCAACGTGAGTTGGAGTTCACCTACCAACCTAAAAAACACTAATATCACAATTGATTTGGTAATAGCCGATGGTATTCTAAACTAGCAATGAAATTACAAGACGAGACTTCGATTGCTAAGACAATAATTAAATTTGGAAAAAATGAAGATGCAGCGATTTTCACTATAAGTACAGAAGTTTTTATCAGATGAGCGTAGCGAAGATTCCATCCCACTCTTACTCTTATGGAGCTTTGTCTGTGTTTTTTTTTTTTTTTGTAAGCACTGCACAGGTCACATGGGTAGACTGATCAACATGAAACTTTTTTTGTACGGGCCAACTTTTACAACTTAAAACTGTATAGTTTTTGGAATTAATCGGTTGATTAGATTTTGAGAAATATCATGTCAAAGTTTTTAAGAACCCCATAAGATTAGGCTGGGTGAGAACATTCGAAAAAATGAAACCTCTCCGAAAAGAATAAAATTCTCTCTGAGTGTTCAAACATGAATGATGCACATAACCATCATTTTGTAAGCAATTCGAACCAGCAGTTTTGAAGAAAAAAATTCAAATAACTGTTTTCATTCATCAAATATATGGAAATGAGCCAAGATTCACTGCTTCATAGATTCGATATTTGCCCAAGAATTAACTATTCTTTATATTCGTCAAGGTGTATAGAATACCAGAGAAGATAAAGTAGCAATTAAATGAAGGACAAAGTGTGTAGAATACCAGAGTCGATAAAGTAACAAATGTAGGACTGTTCTTATACCTTATTCAGATATCTCGCTCATCTTACAACGCATATTTCGCGTTTGCCTATAGTAATTATATAGTTGGTAGCCCATGCACTTTCATCTCTCGTGGAGACAAGTATATATAATGTCTATACAACTATCCTTGTACGCCACTAATGATTAAAATAGGCTCACCGCCTCCTACAATCGTTAAAGGCCAAGTTGAGAGAATACACTTTGTAATAAACATTCAAATAGAAGATCACTATATGAACAAATAAATAGACTATAAATAAGAATTAAGGCCACATTTTGATTTCGTTTTTATTTGCTATTGTGACGCTTCATTGCACAGCAAATACAATATAACAGCGAGCAATGGCACCAACTTTGTCAAGGCCGATAGAAATTATTAGGAGTTTTGTAAATAATTCAACGATTCAATCTAGTTGAAATTTCATAATCTGATTTCATCTGAAATGCAATCAATTCAAAATGATATAATGTGAAACTTATCTCTATTTGGAGTATAGGCAACCTGTTTCACTACGCGGGAAATTAAGTTGCCTATACTCCAATTGGTAACTTCTCATTTGATTTATATTTTCAAATGTATATGATTTAAAAAAATAATTTGATTTTCGGTATCAATTTATTATGAATTAATTCAGTTTTTTCATCCTAGTACTTGATCACAGAAACTAGATTAGATTATTTTAATAATTTTTCATTTCAAAATGCCTATAATAAGCCTCAACATTTGATTTTGTTTCAGGTTGGAGCTTAAATTTTTCATCGCTGAACTCATTGAAGAAAGAAAATCGATAATCCCCCATTTTAAAAAATAGTATTCACATCACAATTGATTATTTATTTTGATGTATGTAGTAAAGTGGACCCGTCTGAACAAACCTATCACGTGACCCACCACGTGTCACTCTTTAGTCATTAATCCTCAGTGAACCTTAGGTTTAACTGAGGAATAATGACTTTGAATCGGGTGTTCGATGTATTCTTTTTTTAAAAGTTCAATCGAAACATATTGTGCGTTTCAGAAAATTAAAAATGTACCACAGGTTTTAAATTTCCAGTACCACGTCCCTGACATACCAATCAATACCTATTTGAAAAATAATTTTACCCTCAAAACTTCTCAGATGTATTATAAGTAGTTCACCATCAGCTTCCATTAAATCCTTTCGTATTTATTTCAAAGATTACGTATACTGCAAACTTTACATTGAAAAAAAATTATGTTGGGTTTAACGACACACTGTACTGATGACTGAGATCCATTAGCATCGGTGAGTGATATATGAAATGGTGGAATAATAATAAGAAAAGTTATTTCATCAAGTGTTTTTGGATAATGGGGAGAAGTCGGTCGTGGCCCACTGTTAAGGAAACATACCATTATTGACCTAAACGACAAAGGAAACCCACGAAAAATCTCTGTCATCAGAATGGTCGTTCATGGCAGGAATCGAACCCCGGTCTCCTGAATGATGCTTCACTGTGCTAGCCACTCGACCACTCGTCTCAGTTGCAAACTTATAGACTGACGTCATACGAGGAAGTCGGGTGGTCATCGCTCACTGACAGTATACTGTAATAATGATATGTGGCCGAATTTGTACGCCCTTAAAATCAACAAACCCTTGTTGTGAGTGATTAGGTACAATAGAATTATATTCCTGAGAACAGGGGTATACGAGGGGTTGACGTCTCCTGAAATCTGGTGTACACTTGTCATGAAATCTTCCTAAAATCCCTTGAAATCTTTTTGAAATCCCATGAAATCTCACTGAAATCCCTTGAAATCTGAAATAAGGTGTACACCAAATTTACCAGTTGTTTACCCCTTGGAGGTATTTAATAAAATGAACGAATACCGGTAAAGTGGGGTGACTTTGACCCCTGGTGTGACTTTGACCCCTGGTGTGACTTTGTCCTTCTGTTGGAGAAAGTTTCAAACTGCCACAAATGAGCTAGTTTTGATTTTATCATATCTATTTTGATACGTATTTTGATTTTGATATGTATCTATTGAGATACCAAAAAAATGAATACGATAAAATTAAAACTTTTTCATTTGAAGCAGTTTGAAACTTTCTCCTACAAAAGGACAGTCACACCAGGGGGTCAAAGTCACCCCACTTTACGGTACTAATACTTATCAGCGCGTAGGCCTATAGGAGCGTTGGGAAGGGGGGAAGGGTTTGAAGATTTGAATTGAAGATCAAATGCTGATAGGGACTCTCGTATACATAAACGGGATCTGGGAATGGGAATGAGAATGGGAATCTAGTGGTTGGAGGCGGAATATTTTGAGCCCTTTTATTGCCTTTAATTCAACTATGTGCACTACCATGAAAAAATGAATGAATTTGTTGAATTGGATGACATTTTTTCAAAATATTTTGGACCGTTACCTTCGTAATGATTTTCAAGTGGATACCAAAGAAAGCTGTCTAATAAATGACATGTTTGAATGACTCAAAAAGATTGATACGGTTGTTAGACGAGCTTTAGCGAGGATTCAATTTGACATACTGAAAAAAATTGGTGTTCGTTTTTATGTTTTTTTTTTATGTTTTTTTGTCGGTTCTCCACAGGTCAAACGGCTACAGCTATCAACTTCAAACTTTTTTTCGTCATGGTTCCTCATCTAACTTAGATCTGTATAGTTTTGTGGCATTATCGGATGATAACTTTTTTTTTAATGAATCTTAGAAATTCCAAAAATACCCATTAGAATAACACGTCGCAAAAAAAAAAATTTGTTTTTTCGAAAAAAATGGAATTTTGCGTGAAGTTGAGTTACGTTATGATACACATTTATGAAAAGTTTCAATTTGATCGGGTGAGCCATTTCGAAAAAAAACTATAAAATGTGCTAAATTGGTACCACTCGAAGCAGTTTCCACCCATTTATAACTTGAATGTCACCCAATTGGCGAATGTAGGCAAAAGTTTGGCAGAAATATCGACATACCATTACTGTCCGCTCGTCTAACAACGCATATATGGCGTTTTCCTAGTTAATTGAACAACAAAAATTCGTCACACTAATCACATTAATATTGTTTGTTTCAGGTTCTCGTGTCGAAACAATTTCCAAGTTCCAAGTTCAAGTTTCTATGGCTACAAACTCGTAGCTACTAGGAATTTTATTACCATCAACAAATATATTTATATTTTAATTTTCAACTCTTTGTTTGTTCAAAAAATGTTCTAGATATGATTGGTAAAAATTATAAAACTCAAAATGAACTTGTTGTCGATGTACCTCTGAAATCGCATCATATATATATATATATATATATATATATATATATATATATATATATATATATATATATATATATATATATATATATATATATTTGAAATTGGGTTTTATAAATAAAGCCTACCTACATAATTACTGTCGATTAGTAATGAGAATATATATATATATATATATATATATATATATATATATATATATATATATATATATATATATATATATATATATATATGTATATACATATATATATATATATATATATATATATATATATATATATATATGTATATACATATATATATATATATATATATATATATATATATATATATATATGAATATATTATACATGTTAACATTAAGTTTGGGTGTAATAGCGTCATTCGTAGCTGGAAATATGTTCACTGTTTAACCATAGAGATGTCTCTATGGTTCAACAATTGAACCCTGTACAGAAATGGGCAGCCAATAATTAAATATTCGTTCAATGAATTGAAATGTGTCATACTTTTAACTGAAAAAAATGCACGTTTCAAAAGAAATGTGATTCTTCCTCCTTTCATAAAAAAACAAACATAAATTATTCAGTTGAAGTATTCTGAAGTATGTCACAGGTATTTTTTTTGAACAATGAAAAACTCAATTTTAAATAACCTCTTCATTCTTCCAATTAATTAAAATATATAATTCAATCTTGAGATAGACAAATAAAATACCAATACTTCATGAATTGATATAAATAACAAATTGTATGCCCACAACACATTTCAAATTTAAATTAATATGATGAACTAATTAAATCTCCAAAACACTATTCAAATTATTTTTTGAATGTTTTGTTAGTTTGATCAAACCCCCATTTAATAATACGTTTGTTTTTGTCAGGTTTTCGACTGATGCAATCGAAGAGAAGTCCGTCGTGCATAAAACGGTGTGTGATGCAAGGCGCCTTGCACCCGATCCAATGTCATTCACTTTGCTAACAATACGTGGTAAATACATTTTACATGCATGCCAACATGAATCCTTTACGGTTAAGGTCCGGTATTACCACGGCCAGTTAGTATTTATCTGAGAGTTGATGAAAACAAATAGCATAGGTAACCATGGTGATAACAAGTTTGAAATTGTCGGATAAAGGCTAACTAGACTTGGTAATACCGGGCCTAAATGAGGGGAAAACTTCTTACAGGCCAAAATATTGGATATGAAGAAATAGAAACGACAAATATCAATTAAATAATAGTTTGAACGCGATGTAGTGACACCAACCTAGTTTATCATAATATAAAGAAGATGACCCAACTCCTCTATTAATAACATGGAAGGAATTTGTAGTTTCTTACCGTCAGTTCAGAGCCAAGGGTCCCGATTGCCTTTCGCGATTTAGCGGATTCCCTTGTGAACTAGATGTAAGATAAGAGTGGCTACGGTACCGGTGACATTGTTGAACTCACAAAATCTATAATTTTCGTAAAAACAAATGCAACTGATAACATAATAATTCTACTGAGCAATGTGTAGTATTGTTGAGTATTGCTGTTTTATATAATTCGGGATAAAGACGATAGTTGCGCTACAGGCAATCGGGACCCTGGACTCGGGAACTGGCCCCAGAAATATTTCACTTTCAAGACCCGAGTTGGAGCACCTCCTTTATAATTATTATGATGAAATAGGTTGGTATCACTACATCGTGGTTAAATGTTGTTTGTTTGGCAAAACCGATTGTTGCCGACAACATTGTATAAATCCAGAGCCTTCTCTACTGTCTCAATAAATTATAATTGCATGGGATATGTTTGTTTTATGTTAGACTCTATAGTAAGATGCTGGCCTTCCATATCTGCGTTATTCGGATTGTGAATTCGCAAAGCGGTTTTTTAAGCCACCATGATGATGAAACGACCAATCAGTGACGAAAGTTACGCGATTTCTGATTGTTGAGCTCGCCTCAATTCCACCGCCTTGCGATTGCGAAACGCAAATCGCGTTCATGGAAGGCTAGCATTAGGCCCTGCCCTGTATTACTAACGTGGGAGTTGCTCTGACTGGCAGATAAAGGTTTTTATCAACACGGTTACCTGTGTTATTTGTTTTCACCAACTCTCAGATAACTGCTAACTGGACTTAGGTCCAGTATTACCAAGTCCAGTTAGTATTTATCTGAGAGTTGGTGAAAACAAATACCACAGGTAACCATGGTGATAACAAGTTTGAACTGTTAGATAAAGGCTAACTAGACTTGGTAATACCGCGCCTTACACGTATTAAAAAAGTACTACGATCAACAGTTTTAAATAAACTATTGGTTGTTTTGAGTCTTATTATTTTCAGTAATAATTATGTAATGACTCTCAAATGTAGTATCTATGACTAGGTAGTATAGACTTTTCAAACATGTACTATAGTTACATCTTATTTTTATCATCCTATTCCAATAATGTGTCTGCTCAAATATGTCGTGTATTTTACTTTGTTTAATGTAATATAAGATGGAACACAAAAAATCACTCATTTCAGATCTAGCTAACACATGTTTTTATATCACAGGGTAACTGGTGAAGAAAACGAATGGAATTTTCGAGAGAAGAAAACTATTTGATTGTATTTTTGAAAAATGAATTGTTTTTAATGTATTGTGAGTCTGTGAGACAGAACAATTGAAAAGATCATGCAACTTACTGATCGATTATTTTGTTGACTGTATTCAATGCTGCTGGCGAAATGAAAACTAAACAAAAGGTTGGAGTAATTCATTTGTAGAATGATCAGTACGCACCAGACTTGCTCACACTGTAATCACTAAATATTTATAATAAATAATACACTGAAGAGTTCAAGTAGCAAATACAATTGTCAGTAAATATTACCTATTATTTTCAATAAATTCAATGGTTGGTCTCATATTCAATTTTTCAAGTAATAATATATATTATTTACAATTAGGCTACTCCTCTGCCAATCCCTCTGCTCCTGATTCCATTTACTCTAAGTTGCCACACCAGTTTCTTCAGATTTTTCATAATAATTGGATGAGCGTAGCGAAAACTCAATTTCACTGTACTTGAAAAATCGAATGTTTTTTTTTTTTTTTTCGCGCTCTACAGGTCAAACAGAAATTCAGATCATGATGAAATTTGGCACACACATGAACCCCTATTTGACTTGATGCTGTATAGTTTTGAGGCAAAATCGGTTCAACAATTCTTGAGATAAATCATTTTGAAGTTTTCAAAAAACCCATATGAATAAGCCAGGCGGAAAAAATGACAAAGTGAATGTTCTCCGAAATTTTTCAAATTTTCACAGAACTCGAACAACATAATGATACACATTATTACGGACTTTTACAATAATCGAGTGTGACGTTTCGGAGTAAAAAATTAAAAAATGCGATTTTTATCATGTTCAATTTCATTCATTAGAATAGCCTACGAATACTATCAATCAGATCTATATACAGAAGGCTGGGATTTGATCTTCAAAATACAAGCTTCTTATATTTCGATTAGGCCTATTATATTCCATTATAACCACTCATCCAAAGCCTTCCATTCGTAGGAATAATCAGCCTGTCTACGAGTTTTGGAAAAAACCACTGCACACAAATCTTTCTCGAGTTACAAAAACTTCATGGAGCCTATTTGTCACGACTTAAAATATCAAATTAGAAAAAAAATAATTACTTCATTTTTTTATTCGCTCTCTAGGGTCTTTCACACGGTTTCACATGTTTATTCTATTTCGATATTTTTAAAATATCAATTTAAAAAAATAATAATTACTTCATTTTTTTTATTCGCTCATCCATCAACGCGGAAACACATAACGCGTTTTCCTAGTAACAATAATAATAATGGCAGTTTATTGTCTTCATTAGGATCACATATACATGATATACGACCACAGTCAGTAATATAATACGATACACTCAAACAATATGTAACAAAAATAGGCCAACACAAACAAACTTTCAGATCATAAGAGAAATAACTTAATCCGTGTTATTCATGAATTCTGTAACGGAGTAAAAACATTTTTCTCACAAAGTATAATGTTTCAAATGTGTCTTGAAATCTTTCTGACCTTTCAAAAGTTTGATACAATTCGGGAGGTTATTGAACAGTTTAACCCCAGTCGATATCGGGCTGGTCATCTGAATAGTACGTGTTTAGTGCTCTCAAATTCCTATTTGTTCTCGTGCCGCCCGCACATTAACAGCAAATTGCCTTCCATTGATAAATGTTTGTTCTCAATAACAAATAATATAATGTTGTACATTTTATATAGGCATGGTAGAGTCATTATTTTGAAATAAATGAATAGTGGTCTATACATGAGTCTTTAACATATACTCCTGGTGTGGTATATAAGAATTTTATAAGACATTATATATATATATAAATAATTTATTGATGAAAAATAAAGTCTCTGCCTCACAAAAGGTTGCCCATTAGACACAGAATAATATAAAAATGGAAATAACATATTAATAAATAGAGCAAAATGACAATACAAAAGTGTTTGATGAAAAAATTAGTAATAATATTGAGTCATAATCTAGAAAATTGAATATTGTAATTGATCACTCATTTAGAATGGAGGAAAAAAATGGAATATTAAAAAAAGAGAGGAAAGAAATATTCGAAAAAGTCATTTGAAAAAGAAAAAGAATAATACATATGTTATAAAAGCGATAAATTCAGACCTACACCCACGATTCATTCAAACCATATGAATGTTTCTAAAAATTGATATTGAACCTTTCAAGGCTAGGAGGACTATACTATAAATAAAACTATTACTGAGGTTAAATCTTCTACAAAATGTATTTATTGGAATATCAAATCTATAAACTTATATGTTTAGCTTGAGTAGCTTCCATAAAATTTTCTAAGAATACATGAATTTTAGTGAATTATGTGGAAGTTACATAGGCCTACGTTCCATCATGTTTTTGAACGAATAGGCCCAATTGTTTTTTCACAAAGTAGGTTCAAATTAGAAATAAGAGGAACCAAAGTTATATGATTTTTTCCCCCACGAATAAATATAATGAATTATACATGTAATGATTTATTTTGAAGTACGTAGAGAAGTATTACAAATAAAATTGATAAGTAGTGAAAAAAAATCCCAATTGCACTATTTCATAGCACTTAGAATCACATTCACAATATCGGCCTAGGTGTTTACTCTACCATATTTTACTGAATAACTACTGAAAAAATTCTTAAAAAAATGTATCATCACTAATAAATCATGATTATTACATGCTTCAATTAATTATAATATAATACAAAAATGCACTTACCGAATCAATAAATAATAATATCAAACAATTACCGACAACTATTTTAACAGGTTTACAATCACAGATGTGGTAAAGGCCAATTCAGTCATCAATTATCTCTACATAGATAATGTTTGATTTGATTACGTAAACACCGTATAACCCAGCTGTTGGTGGGGTCGTTAAACAATATTATAAATCACGTAAATGTGCTGCGTAAACCATTGTGCAATCATCATAAAATGATTCTACTCGAGAATTTGCTCGTAAGTGAAATTGTGGGGAGTGGACGTCATTGCAGAATATAATAATGCATTACTATCTCTGACGTAGGCCTACTTCAACTTGGGTATGCAATTATATATAAATCTTTATTAGATTATGTCATGGTATACATGAATGCCTTTTGACACATAATAATAATCAAATACAAAATTAATGAAGTAGAAAAAACGCATAATAATAATATTAAACTTGATACTACTAGGCAAACGCGTTATGTGTTTCCGCGTTGATGGATGAGCTGGAACATATCAACTTATCTTTGGATTGGTTATTATATATATATATGTATATACACCTTGAGATCCAAACCATTACATCACTGCCATCTTATTTTCCATCAATAATTTATATAATAATAAAGAAGGCTTTGTTTTAATCGTTTACAATCAAGTGGTGACACTTGTTGCTTTGATTTAATAGGTATCTTAATAGCTTTGAATAATTGACACAAATAACATTATATATTTTTTTACATCAAAACGGCTGATCCGATTTGAGTAAAAGTTCGGAATAATGTGTATCATTGTTAGATTGAAATTCTCTGAGAATTTGAATCCTCTCAGATGAAATATTTTTCACGAATGTTTTCCTCTGGGTTATTCTAATGGGATTTTTGAAAACTTTGGAATGAGTTTTCTCAGAAGTTGTTCAACCAATCGTGCCTCAAAACTATACAGCATCAAGTCAGATAGGGGTTCATGTGTGTGCCAAGTTTCAACTGATTTTGAATTTTTGTCTGACCTGTGGAGCGCGAACAAAAAAAAAAAAAAAAAAAAAAAAAAAAAACAGGCACTTTTTTTTCGGTATAGTGTAATTGAGTCTTCGCTTCGCTCATCCAATTATTGAAGGGAATGTGTGTGTACATATATATTATTTCTGAACCTTTTTTTTCCATATATTTTCCAATGTAAATTTTTGAACAAACTTACGTTATTTATTATTTGATTTTGAACTCATACAGCAGCCACGAAAACAAACTTTGAAGTTTTTAACGATTGATTTATTTGATATTGAACTGAACTTTTCAAAAGTTCCTTTCATGAGTGAACTTCCCGAACACTGGTTTATTTACTGAGGAAATTTACTGAGGAAACGCGGTATTTGAGTTGTGAGAAAAGCTCAGAAGTATAGAAATCTAGAATGAAAAATAATTTGTCAGCTCAATCTACATCTACAGACCTCGGATTACTTCAAACGTTTAGAAACCCTACCGGAATCAATTGTCACGGCCGCCCTGTTTCATTCATCACTCATTTTAATCGTTCTTAATTAATTGGTGACACTTGCACTGTTGTTGGAGCTTTTGATGGATGGGAAAATGCATTTTAAATGGTTTTCTTCGATATGTCTCATCCGATTGTTGCCAAAGTCTCTGAAAATGTGTAAAATAGTTTTTTCATATTCAGTAAAAATTTAAGAGCTTTTTGAAGATTTCTTATTTTTCAAGTATTTTTCCTCTGGGTTATTCTTATGGAAACTTTTCAAACTCTCCGATTATTTCTCGGAAAAACCGTTGAACTGATTTTTTTTTTAAATAATCCAAGCCTATTCTGGTGTGACACCAAGATGTGGAAAAAATTTTGATTCGATGCTTTTTTTCTGACCTGTATGCAGCGCACAAAATTACAAAAATAAATAAATTAATAAAAAAATAAATAAAAAAAAGGATTTTTTCGGTATATGAAATGGAAATCTTCGCTACGCTCATCTGAATGAAAAAAGAAGGCGGTGACATTTTGAACGTTTGAAGTAATCCAAGGTCCGTAAAGATATGGATTAATTGAGCAACATAATATTTTTCTTTATAGATTCCCCTACTGGCTACTTTTAACAAGGAGGTTAAATACTAATAGGCTTATTATTAAATAGGATTATTAGTATCTAACCTCCTTGACTTCTAAACTCATCTCACAACGCATATTCCGCGTTTTCCTAGTTATATTGAAATTCCGTGAAAATTTGAATTCTCACGAAAGAAATATTTGTTGCGAATTTTCTCCTCTGGGTTATTCTTGTTTTTTATTCAAACTTTGAAATGAGTTTTCTCAGAAGTGGTTCAACTGATTGCGCCTCAAAACTATACAGTGTCGAATTAGATAAGGACACTTTTGAATGCCAAGTTTCAATTGAATGTATATTTTAGTTTGACCTGTGGAGCGTGATCAACAAAACAAAACAACAACAACAGCAAAGAAACACGTACTTTTTTTTGAGTAAGGTGAGATTGAGTCTTCGCTTCGCTCATCCAGAAAAGAAAAGTGGATGTAGGCCTGTATTTGTTGATTTCTAGTTGCATGCTATAGTTGGTACACAATAGATAATATATCGAATCACAATTTATATTCGTTAGTATAAAATAGTGTACAAGACATCAATTCTTTAAATATTTATCAACAATGTAAAATCATTTTATGATTTATGATAACCTTTTAAAAATCAACTGTCTTTGAGAAAACTTACCTTTGAACGGTCAATTATGACCATGGCATTTTCAAGTGACGTCACACATTGTTGTGAGAAGAGTATACAACAATGTCACTTCAATTGTTTTCCCCAATCACAACTTCAATAATCGTTTTTTAAACCCTCCCCCCCCCCTCAACTTTCCTAGTTGACAAACATTCATCCCCTTATAAAAAGATTTTGTTTGACTATCATTCTCCTACGCACAATATCTAGAACGTTTTACCATTGCAACAACAATGAGAAACAGTTTCACCGCGATCTAGTGATACCAACATACTTTTTCCGAATATAAAGAAAATGTACCGACTGAGTCTTCAAAGTGAAATATTTCCGGGGTCAGAATCTGAGTCCAGGGTCCCGATCGCATGTAGCGCAACTATCGCTTTTATATCGAACTATATAAAACAACGCTCAGTAATCTGTACAATTATTATGTTAGAAGTTGCATTTGTTTTGCACGAAAATTATAGATTTTGTAATTTCAACAATGTCACCGGTACCATAGCCACTCCTATCTATACATCTAGTTAACAAGGGAATCCGCTAAATCGTGACAAGCAAACTGAACCTTTGGCTCTGAACTGACCGTAAGAAACCACAAACACTGTCCATGTTATTAGTATGGGAGTCAGTATACCCTCTTTATATAATAGAATATGTTGGTGTCACTGCATCGTAGTCCAAAGAACCAAAGAACCCAGAACAAAGAAATAATACAAAGAATAGACCAAAGAATATTATTCTCTACAAGAAAGGTATTGTTTGGTCTGGTATTATACGTCGACAGTGTGATCTTATGACGCAGAGACGGCCATTTATTACGTGCCGTATAGACTAATACTTATTCCAATTACGTACCAGCTCATTTTCAAAGAAGCTATTTGTTTACTATTTATACGATACCATATAAATAATAGGAACAAATGTTTAATTAAGGTAGGTAATGTTTTAGTAAAGTTTATTCAACGGCTGTAGAGTAATAACGTCTGCAGAATTGTGCAATGTGTAGGCCTGCCCCCTCCCCCCCCCCCCCCCCCCCAGAGATAGTGTTGTTTCCAACTATTCAGTTCTATGATGGTTGGAGGCTTTGGAAACATAGGAAACAACTTATATTTGTTGTTTTGGCATTTTCTTGGTTTTCGAACGACTTGACCAACAGCTAATTAAACCAAGTTCAAGTTAAATGTATATATATATGTTTCATTTTTATTTTTATAACTATCGATACAAATATTTCTTTCATGAACGTCAAAATATCACGATTTCACGGAATATTCACGGATTTCATAACATATGATGAAGAATAATGATTATAATTTCCGTTTCGAAATTGTTGCAAAATTGGAAGCAGCAGCGCTCAAATACTTTTTCTGTTAGCTTTAAACTAGGAAAACGCTATATACGCGTTGTTAGACGAGCGGAAAGTAATAGTATGTCGACTTCATTGCCAAACTTTTGCCTAAATTCGCCAATTGGGTAACATTTTAGTTATGAATGGGTAAAAACTGCTAACGAGTGGTGCCAATTTAGTACATTTCATGTTTTTTCTTCAAAATGGCTGACCCGATCAAGCTGAGAATTTCCAGAAATGTGTATCAAGATGTTATTCAACTTCACACAGAATTTCAATTTTTTGAAAATAAAATTTTTTAATTTTTTTTCCGTCGTGTTATTCTAATGGGTATTTTTGAAATTTCTAAAATTCATGAAAATAAAAGTTATCACCCGATAATGCCACAAAACTATACAGATCTAAGCTAGATGAGGAACCATAAATAAAAAAAGTTTGAAGTTGATAGCTGTAGCCGTTTGACCTGTGGAGAACCGACAAAAAAACATAAAAAAAAAACATAAAAACGAACACCAATTTTTTTCAGTATGTCAAATTGAATCCTCGCTAAAGCTCGTCCAATAAAATGCTCAGTTTAGGTGGGATATTAGAGGAAGTTTGGTTATTGGTTGATTGCTGATGGTCACAATAGTCATCAAGCTGATGATCTGCCAAATTCATAATGACTCACTGCCCTCCAGATATGTGTTCCACTTCTCAAAACGAGATGTGTTTGTGAAACCCCAAATCAGAACATTGACTTCTGGGCCCGGGTTTACAAAGAGTCCTATCTTTGGGACGTCTTAAGGGGGGAGCCCCAGCCTTAGCTGGCAAAGTAATATGAAACTTCAAGATTACACAAATCTGTACATATCCATGCAAACTTACTGAATTTTTTCCTACATATGAACATACCTATTAACCAATATTAAAAAAAATATATTCACATTTTTAAATATTTTTGGATCTTTTCAAAACAATTTTCTTGTCAACAATGTTTTTTGAAGATTGTTGGTCAGATGAAAAGATAGTTTGACCATCAATGATCTGATTTCGGTCAAATATTTTTTTATATCATCTAAATGTATGTAACTCTGAGATAGACTAGGATATTTATTCTAAGTGCATTACTGAGGTCAAACTTGAATAGATTCATAATGGACTCAAAAATAAGGTAATTTCAGGTGTATTACAGGCTACTGTCATTGTACTATCCGACCAATCACAAATATCTTAGTCTATTTCAAAGCTTTACATGAAATGAACTTGTGGTTGAAATTTCACAAACATCGGTTCAGTAGTTTAGGAGTTACGTTGTCATTTAGGTGGAATTTATTCATTTGCCGTAAAATGGGTTTGTATAGTTCCTTTATTATACCAACAATAGGAGTTACTTGTATTCAAAAAAATAATAATTCTAAAACTGTTCGACTTATCATCATGAATCTTCCAGTGTTTCGCAAAAAATAGTCTAATTAATATAATAAGACAAAAAAAATAAAAAATGCACCCAAAAAATGAAGGCTGGGGCTCGCCCCTTAAGTTAGGACCATTTTACTGAGTTGAGACCAAAATTGATCTTGACTCCGTGAAATGATCCTAACTTGACACACATATTGGTCCTAACCAGGGACGCCGTTAGGATTTGTGTATTGGGGGGGTAAATAAAAAGGGGGTAAATATTTGAAATACGGAGATTTTTCAAGAGATCTTTGCGATTCACGAGTGGTTATGGAGTCTTATAATTGCATCATCATGGACATTTTCGAAGCTGTACTTTTGCGATTTCTCCCAGCAAAACCCCGCAGGGAATTTTTTGAAATAGACCCATGTCATTTTTCAAGTGATTTTTGATATTTACAAGCGGTTTTGGAGTCCAATGATTGAATCACCGAAGTTATTTTCATTAGTATAATCATTATGGACATTTTCGAAGCTATTTTCGTGATTTTTCCCAGCAAAATTCCCAGCAGTGATTTTTTAAAAATATGGTCATTTTTCAAGTGATTTTTGCGATTCACGAGCAGTTTTGGAATCTAAATAATTGTATCATTATCAAAAATAAAAAAGGAAGTGTAAAGTAGTAGAGTGTATATACTGACACAATTCATATGAATAAGTCATCAACTCATCATATTTTATTGTGTGTTTATTTGTAGGTCAACGTTATATATTTTTAAAGGAGGATAAGTTATTGGGGGGGCGCAAATGTCGGTTGGGGGAGGCGCCTCCCCCCCCCTGAGACCCCTAACGACGGCCCTGGTCCTAACTCAGTAAAATGGTCCCAAGTTTAACGTCCCAAAGGTACGACTCTATGTGGATCCAGGCCCTGAACAAATAAGTCCTATAGTTTCTATAACACCTTGCCACAGCGTGAATAAAATACGCCAATTTCATGAAAATAATTACATTGATGTATTTTCTCAACTTTTTTTTTCTCAAATTTTTCTTTCAAAGTTTCTATTTTGAGTTCCTCATCTCGTTTTGAGAAGCAGAACACATATCTGGAGGGGAGTGAATCATTCGTTGCTCAGTCAGCTAAGGCACTGCTTTAGAAACTGAAGTGTTATGTTGGACGTGGATCGAGTCCTGCATCGTAACCTGTTTTAAGGGAACCTAGTGTTCAAACTTATGACTGTGATCAAGCGTGGAACATCTGTTTGTCAGGATGGTCTATGGTCGGCCATGCCGGGAATCGAACTACTGTCTGCTGAATCACGGATACTGATGACCTACCTGTCTCAGTCAGTAATCATCATAGCACGCCTCGCAAAAGAGTACTAAATTATTATAAATCTTGCAGAATAATGTTTTGTCTTGTACATTTTTTTAATTTTTTTTTTATAATAATAATAATAATAATAATAATAATAATAATGTTAATTTGTACAGATTGATCATATACATGATATTGCCATCGTCATGAGAGAGAATATTGGGTTTAACGACGCACTGTAATTATGACCAAGGTCTATTGGCGTCGGATGGATGATTAATGAGATGATGGGATGATGAGATGAAGGTTTTATGTGGAAGGATAGTGGGAAGGAAGCGGTCGTGGCCTATATTGTGAGAACCATCCCGGCATTATCCTAGACTACAGAGAGAAATAAAAAACCCTGTAAAGATGGATGGTAGCGGGGATCGAACCGGGTCCGATATGTCCCTTCACCTCCCAGATCACACGAAGCAAATGCGCTAACCACTCAGCTACATGTGCCTGAAAGTATATTACATTGTATTATATTAATTAAAATTCAATATAGGCCTATTGAATATCAAATCTCCCTTCTACCTTGAGCCTATCTATCTTTGTATCTAATCATAGAGATCTAATACATCTCTAAACATGCATCTCATATAGCTTTGGCTCGATGCAGTAATACCAACATACTTTATCATAATATATGAAGAAGGTGTACCGACTCCCATACTAATAATATGGAAGGTATTTGTGGTTTCTTGCGGTCAGTTCAGAGCCAAAGGTCCAGATTGCCTGTCGCGATTCAGCGGATTCCCTTGTGAACTAGATGTGGATAAGAGTGGCTATACGGTACCGGTGGCCTTGTTGAACTTACATAAAATAACATTTTCGTGCAAAACAAATGCAACCACTAACATAATAATTCCTTTTGAGCTGCAGCATTGTTGAGTATTGTGGTTTTATATAGTTCGATATAAGAGCGATAGTAGCACTACATGCAATCGGGACCCTGGACTTGGGAACTGACCCCGGAAATATTTCACTTTGGAGACGCGAGTTGGTTTACACCTTCCATGATAATGTATGTTTATTTGTATCACTACATCGATCGTGTCTTTGCTCTATGCTTGTACTTATTATTTTACAAAAGACGAGCAACTTTTTTTACGCGATTTCAGTCTTGGTTGATTCCATCAGGAAGTGAAGGAATATATCATGAAGATTTCCCAGCAATCCTGGGGGAATCACAGCTTCAGCCCGCTAATCATCACGCCAGTAAGAAGATATCCCGCGGGAAGATGAACAAAGGAGGGACTAATACTAATAGTGAAGGTCAGACAAGGGTGAAAATAAAGATGTAACGATCTTCCCACAGTTTCAAAACACATAATCACAATTTCTGCAGATAAAGATGATGACGATGATACAGGCGGAATGATAATTTATAAATGTACTAGCAAAAAATAATGATAAGAATATAAATGATGTGAGGGTATATTAAATTAAGTTCACATCAAACTTTGCTTACATTCGTAGGCTTGGGTTAGAGCATAGAATAAAGATATATATTTTTATGGTTTAGCAAGAAATCGCATAACTTTGGAATCTCATTTCGAGCTCATGATTTTGTCTTGTCTGAGTAATCGAAGGTTATTTTTGTATGGAATCAAGAAAAGCATCGAGATAAATAAGACTCGAAGATAGAATAACCCCAAAACCTAACGATTGTTGGGTTCTGTTGATAATTATATAAGACTAGGAAAACGCCATATATGCGTTGTTGGACGAGCGGATAGTAATAGTATGTCGACTTTTTTGCCAAACTCTTGCCTACATTCGCCAATTGGGTGACATTTACGATATAAATGGGTAAAACCTGCTTAATGGTACCAATTTAGAGCATTTTATAGTTTTTCTTCAAAATGTCTCACTCGATCAAACTGAAAGTTTTTAGAAATGTGTACCATGATGTAACTCAACTTCACGCAAAATTTCATTTTTTTTGGAAAATAAAAATATTTTCTTTTTTTTCCGACGTGTTATTCTAATGGGTATTTTTGAAATTTCTAAAATTCATTAAAAAAAGTTATCATACGATAATGCCACAAAACGTTAGATGAGGAACCATAACGAAAAAAAGTTTTAGATTGATAGCTGTAGCCGTTTGACCTGTGGAGAACCGACAAAAAAACATAAAAACAAACAAACAAAAAAAAAGCATGAAAACGAACACCAATTTTTTTCAGTATGTCAAATTGAATCTTCGCTAAAGCTTGTCTAATAATATAATATAAACTATTATATTCAATTATGTCGAGGTTTCCGGATCCTCGAGGGGGCTTGTGAGGAATGATTTGAGGGATGATATTTATCTCTCAAACCCAGATAACCAATTAAATTCATCTTCTTCCAGGGCAGACTTCTTATATCAATCAGTTCCAACTTCTTCCTCCTCTTCTTCTCTTACTATAAGTTTCCTCCACCGTTCTATATCCTCCCACCATCTCTCCCATTTCCTACATTTCCCATCCTACATTTCCTCCCATTTTTCTCTATCATTATATAATCTTACATAATATTGTAAACTATTATTCTTCAAGTCTTAATTTGTGGAAGATAGAAAGAATAATATTTTTTCAATAAACAAATAAGAATGTACTCTGAGGGGGGAGAGGTTGGAGGGAGGGGGGGGGGGGGTTGGATGAGACATTGTACATTTTATTCGGGGCAGCTTGGACCATTCGAATTTGGTTTTATTTTCATGTCACAAGGGATCTGGCTATCAAAATCTGGCCAAGACGTTTAATGACAGGCCATGTAAAAACACAAAATTGTATATAGAAAAGTATGTTTAGACCATTTTGAGAGCAAGAGTTTCAAAGTTTTTAAGCATCAATCCTCCCATTTATTCAGGAGACGACCTGTTTACCTAGAATATTCATATCGCTACTAATTAAAGAAACCTTTCTTATTGATTTTAACGACGCACTTTAACGATGATATAGAAGATCTATTGGTATTGATGTATAATAATTTGATAGTTTTTATAGTTTTGATTAGATAAATATTATGTGTCTGATGTGTAAATTATATCTTTCATCCATAGCCTTAATTGGGGTACAATGATTTTGTATCAAGTTTCGATGTTATTAAAAAAAAAAGATAAAACTAATTTGATAGTTTTGTCGCACAAGTGTTTGTTAATCCTTTTCTCACTTTCAAAAGATGCCTAATTACAGTTGCAATTGCCGCAAGGTGATTCATGTATCAGCATACACGCTCATCCAATAGAACACCAGACATTATAAAACAGTACCTATATATATATATACTAGTCAAACGCGAAATATGCGTTGTAAGATGAGCGAGATATCCTAATAAGGTATAAAAGTCGTTGAAGTAGTTCTACCCTTGCTACTTTATCGACTCTGGTATTCTACACACCTTGATATCTGAATAAGCTATAAAAGTCGTTAAAGTAGTTCTAATCTTGAAACCTTATTGACTCTGGTAATCTACACACCTTGACGCATATAAAAAATACTTCATTGTTGGTCAACTCTTGAATCTAGAAAGCAGTGAATCTCAACAACTTAATTCTGTAACAATTTGTATGATATATTTGATGAATATTATCAGTTATTTTTATTTTTTTCTTCAAAACGACTGATCAGAATTGCTTAAAAAATCGTAATAATGTGTAAAATCCATGTTTACACATTTAGAGAAAATTTCATCCTATTTGGAGAGGTTTCATTTTCCAACATTTTCTGCCCAGCCAAATCTTATGGGGTTTTTAGAAACTTTGAGATGATTTTTCTCAAAATCGGTCTGACCGATTCATTCCAAAAACTATACAGTTCTAAGTTGGATGAGTTTGCGTGTACAAAAAAAGTTTCATGTTGATCAGTCAACCCTTGCGACCTGTGGAGTGCTTACAAACAAAAAAAAAAAAAAACAAAAAAAAAAAAAAAAAACACACAGACAAAGCCCTATAAGAGTGGGATGGAGACTTCGCTACGCTCATCAATAACATAATCTTGCACGACTATAACTATGTTGACCCACCAGGTAGCGCATTTCCTCGACATTTATTTAGTATAGATTAACAATACATGCGTCAGCCATTTTATCATTTCAGTTATTATAAATTTAAATCTATTTAAATAATCGTAATAATCCATCCATGGTGTATAACTGTCAGGAGTGTGTGTAAGTGTAATAATTTAGCGTGATGTTTGCAATTACTTAATTAGTTGTCATATTCGGTGTACGGAGGTATTATTCAGTTATCGCACACGCAGCATCGCGAGAGCATCTGTGCAAGAAAATGATCTGGCTCGTACTTTTGTTCTTGCCGACATTTGGCCTTACGTTCAACACGTAAGTACACAAAAGAGTCGTTGTGAATGTCATCGAATTATTTCAATCAATCGTGTATAATTAGAATGTACAATTTTGTGTATCTCTCAATATAATTATATATATATTTATGGATAGTGTAGTTTGGAATGAGATGATTGGATATCGTTGTGGAACGGATGTAAGGCTTTACCGATGCGAGGCAATCACCTTTCAAATAATAAAACATACACATAAATGAACCAATCATTGAATATATGTGTGTATAGGTGTTTTACATTCTTGATCAAAGATAGGTAGTTTTGTCATGATTATTCTATCTTTATTTCTAAACAAAATTCATTACATTTTTAGATAAGCGTAGTAAAGGCCTATAGCTCACTCCAGAAAAAAAAAAAAAAAATAGGCCCTCGTTTTTTTTGTAATTTTGTTCGCGGCAGGTCAGGAAAAGTAACCAATCGTCTTCAAACATTTTCTGAACATTGGTGTCACGACAGAATAGGTTGATATTGTTTTCCAGAAAAATCGGTTGAATGGTTTTTGTTACCAAAACAAATGAGAAAGTTTGGAAAATCCCCGGAAGAAAGAACTCGGAGGGACAATACTTGAGAAACAAAAAATTCTCAAAAAGCTCCAAAATTTCTACTGAATATAAAAACTACTATTATACACATTTTAAAATTTTTTTCACAATAATTGGATAAGAGATAACGAAAAAAAACGTATCATTACGATAACTTTCATTCAATATCAGGCTCAGTACTGAGACGAGTGGCCGAGTGGTTAACAGACTGAACCGTCATTCAGGAGACCGGGGTTCGATTCTCATCATGGTCGACCATCCTGACAGGGGTTTTTCGTGGTTTCCCTCTGTCGTTCATGTCAATACTGGAATGGTTCCTTAACAATTGGCCACGACCGACTCCTTCCCACTATTCAAAAAAACACATAATAAAATAACCTTTCATCTCATCATTCCATTATCTCATATATCATTCACCGACGCCAATAAATCTCAGTTATCAGTTCAGTGCGTCGTTATGTCAATATAAACTGAAATAAAAAGGCCAACAGTTTGCACTATAACCAGTAGCACACTTAGCAACAAATAGCTGAGGGTTTTCAAACTTCTGAAGTAATCCAAGGTCTGTGAATGTAGAGTGAGCTGACAGACTATATTTCAATCTAGATTCTCATACTTTTAGCTCATCTCACAACGCACATAATTGACGACTAGTGATTGACCCGCCCACAAATGTCATAAAACAAAACATCCAATCAAATGGGCTTTGTTATGTCGGTGAATTGACATTGCCTATCAGAGTATATCTAAATGCCCACATGAAGTTTAGTATAGATTAAGGTGGCCTGCCAATAAGCCACGCCTATCACTAGAGGACAGATTCAAATTTGAATACCGGCAGAGGTAGCTGAGTGGTTAGCGCACTTGCTTCATGTGACCCGGGAGGTAGTGGACATGTCGGACCCGGTTCGATCCCCGCCACCGTCCATCTCTACAGGGATTTTTCGTGGTTTCCCTCTGTAGTCTAGGTGAATGCCGGGATGGTTCCCACAATATAGGCCACGACCGCTTCCTTCCCACTATCCTTCCCATTACCTATAAAAACCTTCATCTCATCATCCCATCATCTCAATAATCATTCATCCGACGCCAATAGATCTTAGTCATCATAACAGTGCGTCGTTAAAACCCAATATATCAAAAAAAAAATCAAATTTAATATTTTAAGTTTGGATGAATGTCAATAATAATTAAGAGCGTTTTTCAAAAAATAAATTGAAATCACTTCGTACTTGCATTGATCAACTCTCGCAATGTTTATATCCTAATTTACGTTCTTATAGTTGATATTTTCTATTTCTCTTCCATCTATTTATTTATTTATTCATTTATTGTTCCAAAGATTTGCACATAGTACAAAAGTATGGGAAAATAAATATCGAAACGTAAAACTGGAAATAGGAATGAGTAAACATGCAGTAAGAGATAATTGAGAGAGACAGATAATACATGTGTGATGATGATGAAATGAAATGGTTGACAAGTCTGACTTTGAAATCAGTAATTCATTAGGGGGGGGGGGGGGGGGCAGGAAAGCCCTATACTGACAATTTTAAAATAACAGTTTTTAGGTACACTTTTCTCAGAGCTCTCTCAAGTTAGAGTGTTGCAACTTTTTATGTAAGTACAAACATACTTTTGTAACAACTGGTGTGTAGGTTTTTTTTTACCAAACATTTTTTGGAGTTTTGATTTTTTTCAGCAACAACCAAATTTTATGACACATTCAAGCAAACAAACATTTTTTTCTTCTGAGAAATTGAAAAAAAAACTGAATTTCCTTCACACAAGTTATAGTAAATATAATAATAAATATAATAGTATAATATATATATATATATATAATCTATCATTATATGCTGAAATTTTAGCTCTTCAACACAAAAATTGCAGAAAATATAGATACCTGGAAATGAAAAAGTATAGTTTTGAGGAATTGAATGTTAAACAATTGGCAGCAAATGGTAAAAGTTCATTGCTACTCACAAAATTCTTCCAACATTATCCACCTAACTGAACAAGGAAATAATTAATTGATGGAAATCTATACCAGATAGTTATATGAAACTTTCATTAGTTGTAGTCATAAATCTACAACGAATTCATTAATGAAAAAGAAAAAAAAATGAAAAAAATGCTTCCTTGCGTTAAGGTCATAGAAAGGGTATTTAAAAGATGAAAGTTTTGTAAGTTTGATATCTCTAATTGCTTTCGATATTCATGTTCTAATTTCAACGATTTTTAAATCATAATTGTTGACCATTCTATGGCATTCTAGATCTGAATGATGCTGTATTTAGATGAGCATAGCGAAGAATTTCGTTTCACTTACCCCAAAAATTAGGCTCCGTTTTAAAGTTTTTTTCTCATTTTTTTCGCTTTTTACGCGGCGGCATAAGTCAGGAAAAGTAACCAAACAACGTGAAAATTTTACTGCAGATTCCCAGATTGGTGTCATTTGAGACATTCATTCATTTCATTCATTCAGACATCCAATCATTCATTTCATTCATTCAGACATTCATTTCATTCATTCAGACATTCATTCATTCATTTCATTCAGACATCCAATCATTCATTTCAGGCTCATTTCAGAAAATATTTGGAAAATTTGGAAAATATCCTAAAACGGGATAAAATAAAATACAAATATTTTCCCATCTCATTCCTGCGAAATAGAATTTTCACAGAATATTAATATTCTTCTGATAGATATTTCTACTGAGTTTGAAGAAATTTAAATGAATCGTTTTCGAGAAAATGGCTTGTATTGAGATTGGAGTTTGTCAATGTAAATCCACAGCAAAGACCTTAGTATCTACTTATATACTTAGATACTAAGGTCTTTGTCCACAGGTTTCATGGCTATGAGTCGTAACAATTTGATTTTATGAATGTACGAACTAGGTAGCCTAGTACGAACGAATGAATAAGGGAGGCTTAGAAATTTGAAAACAAAGGTGTGTAGATAACTTTTAACTAGGCAAACGCGTTATGTGTTGCCGCGTTGATGGATGAGCTGGAACATATTGACTTATCTACGGATTGGTCATTATATATATATATATATATATATATATATATATATATATATATATATATATATATATATATATATATATATATACCGGTATATATATATATACCGGTATATATATATATACACCTTGAAATCCAAACCATTACTTCACTGCCATCTTATTTTTCATTATTGGTTTCTATGATAATAAAGAAGGCTTTGTTTTAATCGCTTACAATTAAGAGGTGACACCTGTGGCTTGAATTTAATAGGTATCTTAATAGCTTTGAGTGATTTAAAAAATTACATTATATATTTTTTTACATCAAAACGGCTGATCCGATTTGAGTGGAAGTTCGGAATAATGTGTATCATTATCATATTAAAATTCCCTGAGAATTTTAAATGTCTCGGATGAAAATTATTTCGGGAATATTTTCCTCCGGGTTATTTTAATGGGATTTTTGAAAACTTCAAAATGAGTTTTCTCAGAAGTGGTTCAACCGATTGCGCCTGAAAACTATACAGTATCGAATTAGATAATGACACTTGTGAATGCCAAGTTTCATTTGATTTTAAATTCTCGTTTGACCTGTTGAGCGCGAAAAAAAAAAAAACAGTCACTTTTTTTTCGGGTATGGTGAAATTGAGTCTTCGCTTCGCTCATCCAACTAGACCCTACATTCTAAATGAATATCTCGCTCATCTTACAACGCATACGCTGCCTTTTCCTAGTTAGATGAGCGTAGCGAAGACTTCCATTTCACTTACCGAAAAATCGGGCTCCGTTTTAATTTTTTTTTTGTTATTTTGTACGCGGCATACTTGTCAGGAAAGGTAATCAATCGGCTTGACACTTTTTCTGCACATTGGTGTTTTAAGCCTCGTTTACAATTGAAATAGTGATTATGGAATAGGGAATAGTGTTTAAGAGAAATGGATGATGCCGTTTCCATGTAAACGTTCACAATGAGAAACTGGTTATACTGATTAGGTCATAAGTCATAAGAAATGAAAAAAATCCATTTCTTAAGACTTATTCCTTATAACCATCATGACAAACCAAATTCTGACCAATCAGATGATATTACTAATCTAGTCAATTGTGACTTATCGTTATGTATTTCGGGTATTTTATTTTTCTCTGAGACTGAAATTAGACATTCTCAAGGAATAAATGTCAAAATGACTTTTGACAGTTGCTGCAATAGGCATAATTTATCATTTTAAAAGAAAAATATAATAATAATGGAATAATCTGGAGGGTCTTGGTTGTTGCCACTGCCACTAAAATTAAAACCGTTCGAGGCAAAATAATGATTTAATCACTATTCCTCATTTCAATTGTAAACCAGGAATATAATTATATTTAGGAATAGAATTGGATAGTTTTTCAGAAGAATCGGTTCAGTGCTTTTCCAGGAAAAAAATTCGGAAAGTTTGGAAAATCCTCAAGAATAACCCGGAGGAAAAATGCTGGAAAAACCAAAATTCTTCGAAAGCTCTCAAATTTTTACTGAATATAAAAAACAACTATATCACCCACATTTTAAGTTATTTTTACAACCAGGAATAAGCAGTATATGCGTTTTTGTGAGATGAGCCTAGAAATAACAGAATGTATTATGAAGTATATTCTGTCAGCTACATATCTTGAGTCACGTGAAAAGTTACTAGTCAAACGCGAAATATGCGTTGTAAGATGAGCGAGATATCTGAAGAAGGTATGAAAGTCCTTGAAGTAGTTTTACCCTTGCTACTTTATCGACTTTGGTATTCTAAACACCTTGATATCTGGATAAGCTATAAAAGTCGTTAAAGAAGTTCTACTCTTGCCACTTCATTGACTCTGGTATTCTACACACCTTGACGCATATAAAAAATACTTCATTGTTGGTCAACTCTTGAATCTAGAAAGCAGTGAATCTCGACAACTTAATTCTGTCATAATTTTTATGATATATTTTATGAATATTATCAGTCATTTTATTTTTTTTCTTCAAAACGACTGATCAGAATTGCTTAAAAAATCGTAATAATGTGTAAAATCCATGTATACACATTTGAAGAGAATTTCATTCCATTTGGAGAGATTTTATTTTTCAACATTTTACGCCCAGCCAAATCTTATGGGGTTTTAAGAAACTTTGAGATGATTTTTATCAAAATCGGTCTGACCGATTCATTCCAAAAACTATACAGTTCTAAGTTGGATGAGTTTGCGTGTACAAAAAAAGTTCCATGTTCATCAGTCAACTCTTGCGACCTGTGGAGTGCTTACAAAAAAAAAAAAAAAAAAAAAAAAACACACACACAGACAAAGCTCTATAAGAGTGGGATGGAGACTTCGATACGCTCATCAATAAAACCGAGACGCGTGGCCGAGTGGTAACACACTGAACCGTCATTCGGGAGACCGGGGTTCGATTCCCGCCATGGTCGACCATCCTGACAGGGGTTTTTCGTGGTTTCCCTCTATCGTTCAGGTTCATACTGGGATGGTTCCTTAACAACAGGCCACGACCGACTCCTTCCCACCATCCAAAACACCTGATAAAATAACCTCTCATCTCATCATCCCATCATCTCATTCATCATCCACCGACGTCAATAGATCGTAGCCATCAGTATAGTGCGTCGTTAAAACCCAATATAAAAAAAAAAGTTTTAAAAACCCTACCTGCTACTTGTTGCTACTGTTGCTACTTGTTGCTACTGATTAAAATGCAGCCTGTAGATCTTTTAAGCCTAACATTCAATCAAATGTATAGGTCAATGCTTAGAAGCACGAAATTATAGCATTAGTTATTCAGTTATCTAGCATTAGCTATTCCAAAAATAGCATTTAATAGCATCAGTCAAATTTAAAATTAGCATTAATTTAGCATTAAAAAGTCTCTGGAGGAACGTAAAAGTTCTGGAATATAAATGATGTACGTACACATGTAGGCCTAATGGAAGCTATTTTCAACATATTCTTAGCTTGAGCAGTGAGCACGATCTGGAAAGACAATATACAAAATACACACGTTGACGTCGATATGCCCCACGTTAAAACACTAATCGAACTTCACAGAATAAAAGAGCATGGTAAGTGAGTGCCATAAGCTAACAAATGTTGAAGAATATATATTTTATTAAAACGAATTGAAATGAAAGATTCTGAGTTTTTAAAGCACAATTGAATCTAATTTGTGAAAAAATGAGTGTAACTGACAATTTTTTTAGAAAAATTGCTATTTTCAAATAGCGCTTATTTCGTGAAAATGTTGTTTGATCATTGTGAAAGGCATATATCGCTTCAAATAGCAAAAAAAGAACTTGATCTCAAATGGTTATGAATATCACAAAACATGAAGAGAGCACAAAAAATGTTGGTTTTGGATGATTCTCAATTCTATTGCGCTTACAGTTGATGCTAAAATAACATGCCTCTGCCTATGCTACTAGAAAAACGCGCGATATGCGTCATGAGGTTGAGCTTAGAAGTATGGAAATCTATAATGAAAAATATTCTTTCGCTCAATCCATATCTACGGACCTTGGATTACTTCAAACGTTTAAAATTTCACTGCCCTCCTGTTTCATTCATCACTATATTTAATCGTTCTAAATTAATTGGTGATGCTTGTTGCTTAGATTTAATTGGGTAATTGATGTAAAAAAAATACATTTTGAATGCGTTTTCTTCGTTATTTTCTCGTCCGATTGTTGTGAAAATCACTGAAAATGTGTGTGATAGTTTTATTCATATTCAGTGGAATTTTGAGATCTTTTGAAGAATTTCTGTTTTTTCAAGTAGGCCCTATATTCAACTCTCCGTTTTGTTTCTGGAAGAACCGTTCGATCAATTTCACTGAAAAACAATCCCAACCTTTTCTGGTGTGACATCAATAAGTAAAAAAAGTTTCAAGTTTATTGGATTTTTTCCTGTATGCCGCGCACAAAATAACAGAAAAAAACAAACATAAAAACGAAGCTCAATTTTTTTCAAATTGGAAATCTATGCTACGCTCATCTAATTGTTGCGAATTCTCGGTATTCATCAATCAAATATTCAAAAAATTACTAAAAATGTGTGTAATAGTAATGTCTTCATTATTCAGTACACAATTTTATAACTTCTGTCGAATTTTGTTTTCCAGTTCCTTCCCATTGTGTTATTCTTATGATGATTTCACAAACTTTCAGAATTTTTCCCGAGAAAACCGTCGATCCAATTCATCCGATGAATAATTCCAAATTATTCTGGTATGCCACTAATGAGCATAAAAAGTTCTATGTTGGTTGGTTACTTTTCCTGAGTTATGTGTTGCTTAGGTCAAAATAATAATAGAAATTAAATATCAAAACGAAGCTTGATTTTTTTCTGTAAGTGAAACGGAAGTCTTCTACACTCATCTTATGATCGGATGGGAAACAACGAGAAAGACGCAATAATAGAAACAATTTCATTGAATATCAGAATTGAAATCAATATGAAAAATGAACAATAATTATTGAGATTAAAGTTTGTAATAAAATCTACATATTGTAAGGCTATGAGTTATAAGCATGAGTATTGAATGCATGAAGCATGAGTAAGGCTATGAGTATTTATGTCGTTCTCTTGCTACAATAATGCTGTAACTCATAATCTTAGATTGAAAATCCATAACTCTTCTTGCTGCACTACCGACCCCTCTTGTAATTGCTATGTCATCACCAAAACTAATACCACTAAATATTTGGGAGTGACTTTGGATGATCATCTTAACTGGAAAGAACATATACTTGCAACCACGAAAAAATTACGGTAAGAGTGATCAGCTACAAATTTTATCGACCAAGGCCCATCTTAAAACTGGACACTCTTAAGTTAATTTACTGTGTTTTTGCCCAGTCATACATTCACTACTCTATACTAGTTTGGGGAGGGTGCCTTAAAACTCACCTTGTTCCACTAGAAAAAGTCCAAAAATCTTTATTAAAAATAATTCTAAAACGTACCAGAACATATCCCACTGTTAGTGTATTTAATGAAATTAGAGTATGCAGTGTCAGAAAACTTTATATAAAAAACTTACTTTTGTATACCTTCAAAAAACAAATAAATAACGTGGTTTCGAACATATTACAGCATACCAGGTCTACTTACCACACTCAATTAAGAATTCCCGCAATGCTGACGTCACTCGGTCAAAGACAAAGTGCTTATCTAGGACCTAAAATATTCAATTTGCTGCCTAACACAATCTTGACAATATCTGATTTTGAATTATTCAAAAGAGAGCTTAACGTCTGGCTTCATGAAATAGACATTACCGATTTGTATACTTTTTGAATTTCATTCAATTATTTTATTCAGTTGGATTTGTAATCCAGTTGAATCATACCTAATTCCAGTAACTTTACAATTGCTTCAATCTGCACTTATATTATTATTAATTAAGTTATTATCATTATCATTCATTACCTCATGTAATTTGTATTCACTGCGTGAAAAACCGCATCATATTTATATATCACGGTAGTTGTTTGCATCTTTTTTTTTTTGTTATTTCTATTATTCAAAGTATTTATTTTGTAGTTATCCCCCTCTTGAATACTTTCATATTTGTCAATTAATTTTCCTCCTTTCCCACACACAGGCTCCGGCTTACGTGGGTTCTGCTTTGATCAATGTATCATTATCATTATTATTATTATTATTTAATTATATTTATAATCATTTTTTTGTAACTAATTGAATTGTATGTCTGTGAAAAATTATTTGTATCAAGCATTAACATTGAATAAAATAAAAATAAATAATACCGGCACAGTAGCTGAGTGATTAGCGCACTTGCTTCGTGTGAACCGGGAGGTGAACGGACATATCGGATCCGGTTCGATCCCAGCCACCGTCCATCTTTACAGGGGTTTTTCGTGGTTTCCCTCTGTAGTTTAGGCTAATGCCGGGATGGTTCCCACAATATAGGCCACGACCGCTTCCTTCCCACTATCCTTCCCACAACCCATCATCTCGTCATCCCATCATCTCATTAATCATTCATCCGACGCCAATAGATCTCAGTCATCATTACAGTGCGTCGTTAAACCCAATATAAATGAAAAAAAAAAAATGCTATGAGTTACTAGGACAATTTGTCAAGTAATACAATAAGTCAATAACACTTAATTAAGGGAACACAAATCCATGCATTTCATCTCCAGTCATCATCATCACGGCTAACCAATAGGGTTTCATGCACTAAATAAACGTTCACACGTGCACTTAAAAATTCCAAAATATGCGCTTTGAATACAAGAATATACACTTAGAATTGATTAATTTACAGTGTTTAGAGCCGGTTTTACCCACCGATGGTTAGTGAATTGAAAAAAGCAATTACCTTGCTATCACCCTTGGTTACATATGTTATTTTCGTACCTTAATTAGACGAGCTTTAGCGAGGATTCAATTTGACATAATGAAAAAAAATGGTGTTCGTTTTTATGTTTTTTTTTTTTTCGGTTCTCCACAGGTCAAACGGCTACAGCTATCAATTTCAAACTTTTTTTCATCATGATTCCTTATCTAACTTAGATCTGTATAGTTTTGTGGCATTATCGGATATCAACTTTTTCTTTATGAATTTTAGAAATTTCAAAAATACCCACGGCGGAAAAAAAAATTAAAAAATTTTTATTTGAAAAAAAATTGAAATTTTGTGTGAAGTTGAATAACATCTTGATACACATTTCTGGAAATTCTCAGCTTGATCGGGTTAGCCATTTTGAAGAAAAAACATTAAATGTGCTAAATTTGGTACCACTCGAAGCCGTTTTTACCCATTTATAACTAAAATGTTACCCACTTGGCGAATTTAGGCAAAAGTTTGGCAATGAAGTCGACATACTATTACTTTTCGCTCGTCTAACAACGCGTATATAGCGTTTTCCTAGTTAATAATCAACTGATCAATATTTAATCATCAGTTAAGTTGGAAGGCCTATAACAGGCTCCAAGTTAACAATGTTACCATGAGGAAATACTCGAATATAAAAAAATGGGATGAAAATATTGACATCGAAAAACTTCTCGTATATAATGGTATCATCAGAAAGTACAGATTTTTTATTAAAATGGTCCAATATCAGTTTTTTCCTGAAATGAAGTGAAAATTTTACACTAAAATTATTGAAATTTGCAGGTGTGCAGTTATATATGGTTGAGTATACTAACCCACATCAAATTAATTCATATCAAAAAGTGGTCAAAATATGCAATTTTACAAATTGAAAGTTTTGGTTTCGGAGATCTCACAAAAATGTATCTCTTGATACGCATTGATTGAAAGATCAAAAAAAAAAGGATAATGAATGATAATATTCCAGGTCCAAAATATCCTAGCACTTATATTTATCATCCTATAAGTCAACACTCACTCTTCATCCTCCATCCAAATGTACCAAAATGAAATACTTTACCAAGGTCTAAATTTCTTGTATTACTCAGAAGTACTTGTACGGATGATCTCAACATTACGACCTCGATGAGCCATGCTGAAATGTTGTTGAAAGTCGCTCATCCTTGTCGCTATGATCGCTTTTCACTGCCCGACTCAAACGAAACAATCGGGCCTACGGTCGTTTCTACTCATGTGCACGTTTACTTCTTGGGATCCATTCAAGCACAAAGTCTGGTAAGTGTTTACTCATACGTCTCTCGTCATTTTGTTTAGACCAATTTGTATTGGTAACAAATATTTTCATTAGTTTCTTCAACATTCCTTAAGTCTCACATGTTTTTTGGCATATTAGTTCATGAAGTTGTAAAAAATATGAGAATGTATAAATATTAAATACTGGCTTCAAAAAAATAATCATTCACTGCAATAATACGTTTCAATGGTTGGCCACTATGAAATTGTGACTGAAAGGTATTCAATGTTTACTTTTATTTCTGGAAAGAGCCATACAGGATGTGAGCAGAAGCAAGGTTTTACTTATGATTATCAATTAATGAAAAATAAAATTATACCAGAACTGGTGGCATAAATCGTTTCTGAGTTAATATTAGCTAATGAAACTGAAAATCGGAAAGAATATTATAAAATGACTAGATTGTAGTCTAAGGAAGTGAACTTTGCCAACGAGATTTCGTTTAACAGTGGGAGATATCAACGTTAGTGTGTTTATTATACTCTTAATACCAATGTTGGTAATGTCCGGATATATCATGGAATCAGTGTATATTTAATACGTATCCCAGACTGTACAAAACCTAGAGACTTTAATCTCAGAAACGAAAATGGTCACACACAGTGCATTTCTTGTGTCAAAGCTAATGTATTTTAATTTAAAATAGTCATTATACGTACATAGTTATTTACATTTGGTGACAAGATCGTGCGAAGTCTTAAAACAATCGAGAGAAGCCGCTTCTAAACGGTCGTATTAATTCATCCTATGCCTTATTTAGGAAACAATTATTATTGTATACTAAGACACGTGGTTGAGTGGCTAGCACACTCAACCGTCATTCAGGAGACCAGGGTTCAACTCCCACCGTGGTCTACCATCCTGACAGGGGGGTTTTCCTCTGTTTTTCACATCAATACTGTGATGCTTCCTTAACAACAGGCCACAACTGGCTCCTTCCTGATGAAACACCTAATAAAATGATCTTTCATCTTAACATTTCATCATCTCATCATACCACTATCTCATATATCATTCACCAACGCCAATAAATCTTGGTCATCAGTACAGTGCGTCGTTAGTTAGACCCAGAATAAATGCAATAAGTATAAATAAATGATCATATTATATCAATATTTTGATGCCAATACAAATATATTCTAGTCAAGGTCGTATTATTATTATTTTTTAAATGTTTGCTTAACGACCCCACCAAACAGCTAGGTTACACGGAGGTACGAATGAGCAGGTAATTATGAAACTATGAAGTGATGATAAGTGAAAGGACGTTTACAAAAACCCAAGCCTTATGCGGGACTCGAACCCACGGCCAACGGTGACTTCTGTTTCAGTAGCGGTGTCTCAGCTGACTGAGCTACCATGGGCGGCAGGTCGTATTAAATTTTGATCTTCACCATGACTAACCACTAACTATTGATCGATTATCTTCACGTACACATCATCTTATAACCTTTCTGGTTGCCAACAGCAGTTTACGGCACACCTGTTGGTGAGGTTCCGATGGCTCGACGAGCGGCTCGCTTACCGTGACATAGCCCCTCACGTGGACCAAGTGACGAGCGAGCGTAAACTGAGAGACAGCATCTGGATACCGAAGATCTATCTCGTCAACGAACAGGAGTCGATTGTTCTCGGTGCGGCCACGCAGGACGTTATACTGACGGTGCAGCCTGACGGAACTGTCACGCTAGCGACACGGTGAGCATAATCCGAACTTTGTGCCTTACGTGGGACAATCCTATTGTTAGTTTACTGAAGTCAGAAAATCAGATATGTGACAATTTGAACGGTTTGAATTTTATCCACTGTTATAATATCAAGGGATAATATTGGTAGGACCTACTCCTTAATTATTGGTTATAACTACACATAATTAGAATATAAAAGAATACACTGGAAAATAAATAGGTCTAATGCAAGTAATGATGAATAAATAAGTTCAACTTATAAAATATAATTGACTTCACTTGGAAAACTTCAATATTTTCACTACTGGCGCCGATATTCAAAAGCAGAAACAGTGATCGAACTGAAACTATGCACAATTAGAAGGGAATTTCAACATTTGGGTCTCAACTCTCAATTAACATTTTCTCAATGGCAATGGGAAAATAGTTTGCAAATGACTCTTATTGAAAGTGGTCGTACCAATTTTGGGCCAAAATCACAAATTTCTATTCTGGAAATAAGCTCGTATTTGGTAATATTATGAGGAAGATTGATTTTACCGTTTGAGCTATGGAGCACTTCCAAAAAAATGCAATATCTCACAAAAACGAAAAAATTATTGTACAAAATTTCAAAATTAATTTTCTTTATCAAACCATATCAATCCATATCCATATCAAACCATACTACTAAGCGCAATATATGTCACGAATGATAAAATGTTCTCTTATTTCAGAGTCAAAGTGACGCTTTTTTGTTTGATGGCGCTAGCAAAGTTTCCATTTGATCAACAAAAATGCCCAATGATTTTTGAAACCTGTGAGTAATCTAATTATGCAGTATTTTTCTTCTTGATTTTTCAAGCATCAAATACATTTCTTTTTCACCTGATTTCATACATTTCCATTTCTCTTACATCCTGAGTACACAAATTAAAGATTATATGGCTTACATTTAGAATAATAAGTGATTGAAGAATATTTCCTCATTCAACTCATTGTCTCATCTTAACTTCCCCATGTACCTAATTAAAAGAAGATTTCTCTAATCAAATTGAATACTTGATCAACATGTTCTTTCTTTTTCTTCAATTTTAAAATTTAATCATTTCTAAATTTTCAAAAGATTTTAAATATTATAATTGTATGCTCAAAATTATTACTACAATAATTCAACCAATATTATCAATAGAACACTATTGATATCACTATCTTCCATTCATTATGTATTGCATCACACTTACTAATTTGCATTCTATAAGTTATTTCTACACCCCAATCTAGGAAAAACCACCCCTCAAGATTGGGTATTTTGAAAATATACATGGAATAGGCCTATAACTAATACTGGTTGGTAAATGTCCATACAGTAAAAATATCCACTAATGTACATAATATTGTAATATAGTGTTAATATTTTTAAAGATTTTGAAAAAGTCCCAACATCTGTCACACTTGAATTGTTTATAATTCTCCTGATTTGTCTGATGAAACACTATATTCTACGCAGACACTGAACATTATTCCAGGGACGTATAACACAAGTCAGATGGTGTTAGCCTGGGAACAAGATTCCGGAGTAACCATCAACGAGCAACTACATTTGACCGAGTATCGTCTTCTCAACATGTTGCCAAATTCCACAATGTCTACGGAGGCACTCCACGAGATCAACGGACCAACGACCGGATCCCAGTCTTCATACTTTGGAAAATTTGGTACTCAGATGAGCGTAGAGAAGATTCCATTTCACATACCGAAAAAAAATAGGCTTCGTTTTTATGTTGTTGTTAATTTGGTAATTTTGTGCACGGCATACAGGTCAGGAAAAAATACCTATCGACCTGAAACTTTTTCTACATATTTCTGTCATACCAGAATAGGCTGAGATGGTTTTTCAGAAAAATCGATCAGAAGGTTTTTCCGGAAAAAAATCGTAGTCTGAAAAATCCTCATAAGAATAACCCGGAGGAAAAATACTTGAAAAACAAGAATTCTTCAAAAGCTCTCAAATTTTCACAGAATATGAACAATACTAGTATTATTCACTTTTTCAGAGATTTTTGTAATAATCGGATGAGAAATAACAAAGAAAATGCAATAAAAGTGTACATTTTATTGAATATTTGGATCAATTGGTTTTGCAAAGTGTATATGCGACAGGTTGCAGCACTATACATATCAACAAGTTGCAGGTAAGGTTTTTGATCGTTTGCAGCAATCCAAGGCTCGTAAATGTGGATTGAACTGACAGAATATTTTTCCTTCTAGATTTCCATACTTCCAAGCTCATCTCACAACGCGCATTCCGCGTTTTCCCAGTTTTAATTACATAAGACATAACAAACATAAAAAGAGACAATAAAACTACTTACGCATGATAGAATTGAAACAAAAACTATTTAAAAAGACAAAAGTGCATGTTTAAATAAATAGCAAATATTGAAATTAAATTTAATAAATTAAATTTATTGAAATTAAATGTACCGGTAAACATAGAGAGAATTGGATGCAATATACTTCGTGCCAACAGTACTTAATTGAAAGCGAAAGTCAGTCAGAAGTTCAAGTAATTGACCCTCTGTCAAATAGCAGTCAATCAGTCAATATTTGTGACAGTTGAAATTTTAAAATTGTGATCACCTAATGGATAGAACCTTTCCAAAATGACTTAATTGTAAAAGGTAAAAAATATCTACCAACTGAATATTTGGATAAACATAATCTTTACTTTTCAAGGACATCACAAACCTGAAACTAGATTTGAATGTACATAATTAGAATATATTTTATTTCCCTAATTTTAGATAAAACTAGAAATCATCATCTCAATTTCAGAAACTATAATGACATTTTTGTCTCTCAGAGACTATCGAGTCATGATCGAGTCATCGAGGCATTATAGATTCTGTTTTGAAACATGAATAGAATTGAGAAATGTCTACGTCACACGACTAAGAAAGGAGTTGGGCCCTGAAGAACAAATGAATAAATTGCAATTTCTGAAATTGAGATGATGATTTCTGGTTTTATCTGAAATTAGGGGAATAAATATCGCCAATGTTCATTGAAATCTAGTTTTAGGGTTGTAATGTCATTTTTAAAAGTATATTATAGTTAACTGACATACAGTAAAACCTTTATGCATCGTTCCAAGATCCATTGCTTTCCTGCTTGTATCATTCATTTGTTCTCAACCCACTCTCATATATTTAATGTTGAATTTTCCTAGATGGATCATTCTCCAGCACGAAGGTTCTATTTTCCTGGTCCCTTGAAAAGCGATGGATAGAGGTTTTACTGTAGGTGTATTTGGATATTTGTCGACATAAGTATTGATTGAAGTTACTCCATGTTCTAGTCGGCAACTACAGCTCTCTGGCCGTCCAGTTTCACTTGGCTCGTGAAGTTGGCCACTACATCATGGACTATTACGTACCGAGTATCTTATTGGTAGTCGTGTCTTGGGTCTCGTTCTGGTTGGATCCCAACGCTGTGCCCGGGCGGACAACTTTAGGTGGGTATTTCAACTGAGAAATTACATGAACTTATCTTCATTCTAGTTTTAAAGCAGAAGGATCAAGTATGTCAAATATATGATGGATTTCAAACAAGCACTATTAATTAGGGTATACTAATGAATATAATGTTACTGAATACTGATGTACTGTATCAACAGAAATTAGTTTAATTGTGACTGTAATTTCAATTACGCTATCTCTGAAATAGTAATTGAATTTATATGATAATTGTGTGTTAAATATACCTGTATATTGGTAAGTTGTTGTAAGCCTATTTGATCGGTTGGCTTACACATGTCAGTATATTATACCAACTTATTATGATGATTATAATTTATCTTGTATTATATTATTAACTTATTTTTTAATAAGTTATATATGGTAAAAAACCTTTCCATACACCCTTAATGGTATATATCCTAAAGGGTTTGTGTTCATACCTTGTCATTTGTGCTCACACTGTGTCATATGTAATGTACAATTAATGGAAATAGAACTTGACTACTACTACTTATATAGTTTAAGAAAATATTTGAATTATTTTTTCAGAACATTTTCAAAATATTTGAAATAGTCTCATCTAGAGACCAATTTTATCAGCAATTCTACTATATTGGTCCTTTCAAATTCTATGATACTCATCTTCAAAAGCAGATAAGCTGTCAATTTTTATGAATGAACCTAGAAATTCAATAATCCCAAGGAAAATTAAATCAAGTCCAACTCAAATGTTGTCTTGAATACATGATCAATTAACTGTCGGAGAAACTGACATTTAATTATCTATTCTGTCAGTCAGGATAACTATTTTGTTTGATTTAAAGTCTAACAGCCGTTTGGTCAGCAGGGTCAAAAAGTAACTTTGAAATTAATTCTACATTGGGGAACTTTGAGTAAAGTTTTATTGAGCATGTGTATTCTTGAATTAAAATCACATCAGAAACACTGTCATATTTTTTTGGCTGAAGTTACAGCGCTTTAATGAAATATTAAGTTGCTATTTTGACTTCATTTTGGTGAAAAATCAACTATTTTTCCTCTTAAAATGAGTGTGATTCATAAATGAGAACGGGTACCTATATTTATTTCTGCATAATTCTATTCGTAACATCTTCATCTACAATAAAACAAGTTTTTTGATTGAATGTCATTTCTTTTAGTATATTTTAATGATCTGTTGAATAATAAAAACGCATACAATTTGAAGGTTGTGTGTTAAATGATAGGGAAACATTCAGTATTTGAATCAATATATCTCAAAATTTATCTCGGTTAGCCTATCATCTGTTTGGATATTATTATCGAGCACATCAAAACGAATCGACTGACAAAAAATCATGTTTTTTTCATGACCATGAGGTAATGGAGGTTAGACCTTAAATGTAATAATATGTAATAATGTGTATTACAGGTACAAGTACGATGTTGACATTCATCACTCTGACGCGTAACACGGGAAGTTCGTTACCAAAAGTGTCTTACATCAAAGCAACGGAAATCTGGTTCATTGTTTGTACAGCCTTTATATTCGGTTCTTTAGTTGAGTTTGCATTCGTCAACACCATTTGGAGAAGAAAGTAAGTTAATGAAGCTTTTGTGACTTCACAAAACATCTCTTTAATGATATTGTCAATTAATATTAATACTATACTGTGTTAATTATCGTGAAATATGGCATAGAAGATAAATTGCAAAATTATATATGCTAGTGTTGAGTAGGCTATCTCTTCATCGTACGATAGGAAGAATAAGTACTAATTAGAGATTAGTAATGATAATGTTATGTAGAGTATACAGCATAATGTGATGCATTAGGTATTAATACATTCTATATACACTTATTTATTTGTGTAATAGAGAATATATACAAATTAAATTCATTGTTGAATAGCTGCATACTTGAATATTGGACAATTAGAGTAAATGGTTAAATACTGTTGACATTCAATTAAAATCTACTATAAATTGTTGTTTGTTTGTTTACTTAACGACCCCAACAACTGCCAGGTTATTTGGGGGTGTGAAATGAATGAGCAGGTGATAATGAAACTATGAAGTGGTGATAAGTGAAAAACGTTTACAAAGATCCATGCCTTATGTGGGACTCGAACCCATGCCCAACTGTGACTTCAGATTTAAAAGCAATGCCTCAGTTGACTGAGCTACGGAGGGTGGCAATGTAGGGCCTACTATGTATTAGTGATAACATTGATTGAACGAGAATCGATTCTAATGTAAAACAATTCTCAAATCGAAAAATTGATTAAAAAAAAAAAGAAAAGAAAATTATTTTTTCAATTTTTTTTTTGGGTTAGTGCTGTAATTCTTTACGTCACATTACGACCTCATTTCGCTGTCCATATTATTTTGTATTGTTGAGATTTTACTATCTGGACACAAGCTATAAATTCGGTTACGTCTGACAGCCGAACAAGAAATATCCAGGAATATATCGTTGACAGAAATATCCGAATGGTACAGTACAGTTCAAAGAAGTCTCTAGCAGCTATTTTTCACGTGAAACGCCGTGGGAAGGTTGAAAAAAAAGTTTAAAATTACACAACTTTTTTTGAGGATGATCTTTTTTTTCTTCTTTTTTTTAAATCAATTTTTACTTGATTCTGGAGCTTAGAGAATTGATGCCCGATTTTGAGAATTGATGTCATCACTACTATGTATGTCAAATCTTATTAATTCTTTAATTATTAATCATCAATTTATTATTATTAATTTCTAGGCAAAATGTTGAGTTGAAGAAAGTGAACAGTAAATACATTCTGAAGTCGACGTTGACACCTCAGATGAACAGAAAGCAGATTCACTCGAACATTGATCGATGTCAATCGTGGCCGTCGATTATCGACAAGGATGTTGATACTGCTAAGGATCTCAAAAACTACTACATCAGTAATGTACGTACATTTTATTACATAAAGATCAGGCCTATAGACTACGCCAGGAATATGTTTGTAATAAAAAAGAAAAGTATTCAATAATTACGTTGAGGGATATCAAATCCTCCCCCCTCCCCCCCCGTTATATTGCACAGATACTTGTGTTTAGATAGCCTTTCATAACATTTGTATAACAAACAAATGGTTGTATTGTGTTGATGTACTCTTGTACTTGATATGTGAAACAATATAATTACCGATATCACTTTTATTTACCGTTCAGAGACTTGTCACTTTGGCACATTTAGCCTAGAACGATGTTTTGGAATAACACTAACAGCTGACTGTATTATATCATTTTCCAATACAAAAGCGTATTCTATCGACCCCCCATTAAATCAAACTCATTTCTCAACCTATTTCCCAGATGTCAGTACAAGTCTCATTCTCATGTCAATATGACGTCATTTTGTCAAGATTTGAAATGAAACATTTCACAATGTGTGAGGACGCAAATATGCGCCAGCGGCTTGGATAGTACGATCGCTGCAGATGCGTATACGAGCCAGCGGCCGTCAAGTGGTTAAATGGCCTCTTGTCTGAAACCATGCTTCATTTTTCCAGAGTAACCGAAACACTCTGACCGTGAACTCGATGGATTCGATTCAGACTGATCCGTACCCCTCGGGAATGACTATCGATTCGAACTTGTCGAGCACCGATACTCGGGACATAGCGATCCCGGTTCCGACGCCTGGATCCACGCCGACGCAGAGCTTCACGACGATGACGCCGCAGGAGATATCGCAGTGGATTGACGAGAGGAGCAGGATCGTCTTCCCGGCAACATTTGTATTCTTCAATATACTCTACTGGGGCTTCGTGTGGATTTGAACAATTTCGACGAATTATTCAATGTTTCTATTAGATTGCATCAACACAATGCCGCTGAACTGACATTTTGTTAAAAGTGTGCAGTTGCAGATTAATGTTTTGCAAATTATTCAAAGAATCTCAAATATTCAGCAAATTGAAAAGATGACTGTATTACGTGATAGTATGTACGATGTAGTGATAAATTCACAATTTGATAAATTAATCCACTACAATTCTCTAATACAACTTTGATTGGCATGAAGAACCAAGGTCGATTTAGAAACACTTACAACTACGGAACTAAAAAGTTTTCTCTCATTTTGTTTTGACGGTATCTCGGCCTAAATAACCAAATTACTAATTAGTCAATAGTAACCATCATGTTGTGATGAAATTTCACTACTAGTTCTCTCGGAAGGAAGTGATGCTTCGATTTCCGAACGAAATCGATATCAAGCCTCAAAACCAATCCAAGATATAACATTTCAAGGCTCTAGAATTCAATAGTTTGTTCAAGACTCCATTTAGCGAATTGAGTGATTACCGATTAGTCAATAAGAAGCCTGTGTAACCAAGGGACATCCGTATAACAAGTTAACATTAACAGTTGATTAACTATTATTAGTAACGAACTTTTGAAAATCCGGGCCTCTGAGTTAGAATTATTCCTGGACCCCTATTCCTGAAAGATGTCACTTTTGTGACTCATAATAAGGGCCGGTATTATAAAGAACAGTAAAAGTTATTTGATCGAATAGCTAACCTACCACATAAGGATTTAGTAGGTGGTATCAGCACTGGATAGCTATTTGGCCAGTTTATGTGCACGAATAGTCTGACCTGGTGCTCATAATACCACCAATAAGCTATTCGACCTCGTTATGTGGCCGAATAGCGCTATTTGGTGACATAACTATTTTTTATAATACCGGCCCCAAGTCACTTTTCTCCTCATCTCACTTTTATCAGTACACTAAAGTCTGGAGAAAGTGACTCAGATTAGTAAATCGGGAATAGCAATCGGCCATTTTAGTGAGACAAACCAAGAAGTGACTCATGTCACCAAGTGACATCCTTCAGGAATAAGGGTCCTGTATTGAGATTCGAGGCATCACGTAGGTATAAAGTAGAGCTACAAAGTGAAATAACGTTGAAGATAAATACACAAAATTTTGATATGTGAGAACTTTTAGGAATCAGCTGAATTACCATGTATTAGTATTTATCCAAATTGATTATAAATGAGTGAAATTGAGATTCATAAATGTTGTTAAAGGCCTAATGACCAACCAAATTGAAAATTAAAAGGGTGAGCCCAAGCCATAATAACTTGACGAGTCAAACAATACAGTGGTGTATTTATAAATATGAAACAGTAGTGTGAATAATAAATATATATACGGTACCATATAGATGATGGTATAGTATACAGTATGCACGGTTTTTTGATAGACCTGCTGGTATCATCGAATGGAATGCACACATTTCATTTATATAAGATGTACTGTTTACTATTTAGGTGTTGAGTTCTTACAATTGACCACTAGTGATAGGCGTGGCTAAGCGCCAGGCCACCTAGATCTACACTTCATGTGGGAATTTAGAGATGCTCTGATAGGTAAATGTGAAATTTCCCACAAAACAAAGCCCATTTGATTGGATGTTCTGTTTTGTAACATTCATGGGCGGGTCAATCACTAGTCGTCAATTACACAGTAATATAGTTATTCTACATGTTTATAAGTCTAGGTAAGAAATTTAGCTTTAGCACGCTTTTATGAAATGTAATGCATAGAAATATGCTTGTCTGTGCCAACTGTACAAAAAACTAATTTATGTAGGCCTACTGTAAGTTAATAATTTATTCATTTTAAGCTTCTAGTTTTAAGTTTGTATGCCTGAGCTTGTTACTTATAGGCCAGTACACGTTAATGATTGTATAATCACTATTTTTTGTTCCTTCAAGTCTGAATGAAATATAGTGTTAAAATAAAAATGAATATATTTTTCATTTCGAGAAATTTAATTATGCCGAGTCTGTAAGAACAGGCATTAATCGTCACCATACTGTTTTCTTACAATAACTACAACACGTAACAGTACTGTGATTATGCACTACAAATTATACAAACTTACAACATACATATAGTGACTGTCATATTATCTTACCAAGATACGTTACTCCTGCGGTCGATTGCGACATACAATGTGCTCGTTCCAATCTCGGCGGCCATATTGGACAGTTACAAATAAAATTTAAGCAAGGCATTCTATATTATCACTAATATATGTCCAATATGACGTAAACTTTCTGGTTTGTGAAGCGGTGTGTAGCTATACTGCTAAGACCTGGTATTACCAACGTGGGAGTAGCTTCAACTGGCAGATAAAAGTTGTTATCACCATGGTTACCTGCGATATTTGTTTTCACCAACTCTCAGATAACTGCTAACTGGACTTGGTAATACCGGGCCTAAGACACAAATATGTACGCCTTCTTAACGTTGAGTAACGTATCTCGGTAATATATATATATATATATATATATATCTATGATACGATTACAAGCGAATTAGAAGAGATTACAGGACTGGACTTGTCTCGTGATTTGTTGACGTTCCTGGGAATATCGGATCTGGCGGCAGCTTCCAGTGGAACTCGGTGTGAGGCAAACGATCACTAGGCTTGGTGCTCCAATGATGGATTCGACACGCAACTTTCACCTTTTCTAAATTGTTTATCTGAAACATAATACGATATATAATACACATTAACTTCACAGCGAACCACTAGCTTACATTTTCCTTGTTGACATGCCGACATCCAACTCAGAACTGTATAGTTTTTCGGAAAAATCAGTTATACAGTAGGCCTACCACTTTTCGAAAAACTCCACAAGACTAAGCCGGGAGAGAAATTTAAAAAAAAAATCTCCAAACTTAACACAAATAAATGTGATGCACATCACTACAATTTAGCATCAAGTTTAAACAAGTCGTTTTGAATAAATTAATGAATATATCGTTGAATTGAGTTGCCAGATATATGCCCAGAGGTTCTTCTTTATTCAGTATCTTGTGCACGGTGATTCATGGCTTTGTAGAGTTGACAGTTTCCACCAGTGTGTGTAGCATTCGTCAGTTGTGGCTCATTTCTCAAGGTGTGAGTAAATAAAGAAACACGGTTAATGTTTACATCAAACACGTTTCGACAAAATCAAAATTATTTTGATGAAAATAAAGTCGATATCATTTTGATAAAAAATATAATCGAAATCGAAATGATTGCGAATAAAAATAATACGATATCACATAAAATATGGTTGTCCCACCGTATACCAATGGTAGTTTCAAATAAGGCAGACCTGATCCTAGAGCCGTATAGATACGGCACAGGCTAAATTCAAATTAAAATTGTTTTATTTCTGTATAGAGTCAAAATCAGAGTACATATAACAGAATTGTCAAGACATAAAATCAATAAAAATACCAAAAATATAAAGTGTACGTATATATATATATATAGTATATACTATACTATAGCTATAGCTAGTAGCTATAGTAGTGGTATATATGCTGGTGAGTTATGTAGAATGGTACCGTAGTGTAGTAGTAGTGTATCAAGTTTTAGTTTAGTTTAGAAGTGAAGTTTATCCTACAGCTACATTATACAAAGAGTCGTCTAGATCTATGCGTCTGTATGTCGTTTGGTAACGCTCCCGGCCGTACGCTGCCGCGGGTTGGCGAAACCCCCCCCCAACCCCTCCCCACAACCAACCCACTCTAGAATCTTCAATATACAGTGATTGCTCTTTCTCCTCGCCCGTCAACTGGGAACTGTGTTATTTCAGGAAATGTGTGCGTAATTGTGTTCACTCATTGTTCACCGTCACTCGGCAGAGGACTGCGTGTGTCATTCGACAATCGTCAAGTGATAATTTGTTATTATTATTATTATACAAGTTATATTAATAACTATTACCGTAGTTATTATATTCAAGTTATATTATTTAAGTTATATTTAAGTTTATCTTGCAATTACACATAAATGCACGGTGGCAAGTTCCCTAACTACCCCTATCACACCATCTCCCTAACCCTCTGACGGAATAACTTTAACCTGATTTCATCCCCTTCAAAAACACTTCTACCAAGCCCATTCCAGTCCCTACCCGTCCTATTCAAGAAAGAAAATTTACCGACATCTAATCCAGCCCCCTTTACGACTACCGCTCTATCATGACCCCGCCTACCTCCATACCCTGACTCATTCCTTTCAATCAACTTATGCAGCTCCCCCCACCCCCCTCTTCCTCCATTACCCTGAAGAAATTACTAGTAAAGTTGTTACTGTAGTTAAAGTGGGATGCGATTGTGTTGACTAATTAAAAGTAAGGTGATACTAGTAACTGCGATAGTAATAATAGTAGCAGCAGTAGTAGTAAACGTTCGTCAATGTGCTTCTTGAAGTGTCCCCCATATGTCAGTGTCAACGAAACTTTTTTTTCACGTCTTTCAAGGTCATGCTTTACAAGACGAGTCCCTCTAGCTATCAAGAATCTAGTACCGGTATTCTACTTACAGTGACTGTTACGTAGAAGTCTTTGGACTGTAGGTCCAAGTTGGGCCCGGTAATGGGCTCGTCAGGTAATTGAATAGCTTCATCTGGGACATGAATGCCAGCTTTACGGAACGAGGCTCGAATATGCCACGGCTCAATTTTCCACGGCATTTCTTTGTTCATTACGACGGCAAGCACTGACGTTGACAGAATATTTACTGTCTGCAAACAGGGAGAATAGATTATTACATAACTTTTTAGTAGGGCCTATAGATAGGCCTAGATACTTTTTAAATTCAAGAAAATGAAAAAGGTCTAAAGAGGACACTTTGGCATGCTGAAATGATATGTCGATACCAGGAAGAAAGAAAAATCTAGAATGAATAAGATGTCGGAAGATATTTACATTAATAATTAGTTGTTCAAACCCAATCGAGCAACCAAAATTCACGTTATAGTTACGGTATCGGCATGCTCGCAAGTGCAAAATCATGTTTCAATTTCAAAGTGATATGGGTGGCCTTTTATAACATTTATAGGGCCTAGCAAAAGCAAATGGTTCTATTGTATTGTTGTACTCATTTGAGAAACAATAAATTCTTCAATATCACTATTATTTAGCATTCAGAGGCTCGTCTATTTGAGACTTGTAGCCTAGAACGAGGTTTTTGGAATAACGGCTGACTGTATTGTATCATTCATCAATACATTAGCGTATTCTATTGGCCCCCAAAAAACTAACAATCTACTCAAATACCGGTACTTCTCAATTTAACTCCTAGATGTCCAACTTAAGTCTCATGTCGATATGACATAATGCTGTTCAGATATTCAATGAAACAGAATGGAAAATGTATGAACTCACACACGTCCAATGACTGTCGGGACCACAGCGCGTGGAAGCATATACGTGTCCACGGTCAGCAAGTGGTTAATACGGTACACTCATGTCTAGAGATGTGAGTCGGTAATATTACTGGTAATGGTAATATCACCAGTGGGCCTAATATTACCCTCTTTTTGGTAACATTGATAAATTCGGTCATTTTGAAAAAAAAATCTGTGTCTGGGCTGGCTGAAAATATGCATGTGTCCAAGTCCAAGGCCATTTTCAAAGCATAATTGAAGGAATATCTTCCAAAGCAGCCCTCAGCCGCTCAGATATTGCATATCGTAATAACTTTGCAAATCATCCTTGTTGAGTCGTTGACATATATATCCACTAATTATATCAAATTTAAACAACAATATCTCAAAAGTTATTCTTCCTTCACCTTCCCAAGTCATTAAGATATTATTGTTAATGATTATATACATTCTTGTCTAGCATGAGTGCATGATTTCAATGTGACCGGTAATTTTGCGTCTCTACTCATCTCTATTTTAGGCACTCACCCTCTGAGCGTACGGAGAGCTGTGCTTCTCCTCATTTTCATCCTCCACACGTTCAATGCTTGCGTACTTCTCGATGTTTTCAGGCGTTGCATAGACAGCAAGGCCTGGTAATAAAAGTTTGTTGTATGCTACATTTGCTTTCACGGCAACAGTATCACCACGACCGCCAACACCTGGAAAAATTGGTCCGTTATTGTAAAGAAGAAATAATATCTACACAAAAACAGTATGAGCTACTTGAAGGGTGGGGGACAAGTGAAGTCATCATGAGAATAAAATATGTCGAAATGAGCTTACTCAGCAAGAAATGACAATTGCTAGTACAGTCGAGCCCACATATAACGAACTTGGTTTTAACGAAATTTCGTTTTTTACGAATTAATTACCATTCCCCTTTAAATCTCCTATCCTTACAATGTTCAATAAAGACCTATAACGAAGTGATTTATATTTCAAAATTCGGTTATTACGAATTTTTTGTCACTTTACAGCATATTTTGCTCATTATTTTCAGCTATTTCCAACAAAATATTAGAAAATCGGAGCATTTTGCGTGAATTTATTTTCATTGGTTACATTTATTTTGAACGGACTGTAGGCTTCATCGTAGCAGCTGGTGACGCGTACAGAACGTGGTCATAACTCTTGCTGCACCCCCCCTCCCTCCCCGTCCCACGAAAAGTGGAAAGGACAAACCCAAACATTCGCTCAACGCGCGCTAAATAATAACGTGATGGTGACATCTTCAATGATTTTGTTTATCTGTTTTTTGTTTACATTCCTTCATTTCCATTCGTGATAGTGTCCTGTAACCTAGGAAATAAAACACGAGAAGTGGGGAGTGGTGGTGTCATGTGATGGCAGATGATGAGTTCTTTATGAAAGGACATTGTTGTTTTCTATTACTTTCTACAAACATACTTAGTGATGATACGATGCGATGATAATATGTCACCTAATACAGTACTATACTAGGGCCCAAGTCGTAAATGTAGGCCTATCTTTATAAATCTGTAAAATTCAAGTGCTGTTATGGAAAAGAGCAATAAATCTCTATAACGAAATTCTGTTTTTACGAACAGATTTTTATTCCCCTTGAAATTCGTTATATGCGGGCTCGACTGTATTTAAATGAAAGATATACGTGTTATAGTACTTTGGCTCAGACATTAATTACTACACTGCCTAACAATAATAGCGTTGATTAGGATAGGTTGGGATAAGTTCCTTAACATCGGTCAAAGAAAGCATTATAATGCCGAGTCGGCAGGGCATCAACATTCGCCATTTTCACTCACTCACTCACTCACGTCAGATCAGATTAAGTTTGTTTATGCGAAAAGGTATCGTATGAATGAAAGCTACTGAAATGAAATAAATAGAGTCGGCGTTGTTTTGAAGAAGCTCAATGTTCAGCCAATGCGTCGCGCAAAAACATGAAGAAAAAAACCTGGTTGATAAATACAGTCGAGCCCACATATAACGAATTTCAAGGGGAATAAAAATCTGTTCGTAAGAACAGAATTTCGTTATAGAGATTTATTGCTGTTTTTCATAACAGCACTTGAATTTTAGAGATTTATAAAGATAGGCCTACATTTACGACTTAGGCCCTAGTATAGTACTGTATTAGGTGACATATCATCATCACATCGTATCATCACTTAGTATGTTTGTAGAAAGTTAGAAAACAACAATGTCCTTTCATAAAGAACTCATCATCTGCCATCACATGACACCACCACTCCCCACTTCTCGTGTTTCATTTCCTAGGTTACAGGACACTATCACGAATGGAAATGGAGGAAAGTAAACAAAAAATAGATAAACAAAGTCATTGAAGATGTCACCATCACGTTATTATTTAGCGGGTGTCGTTGAGCGAATGTTTGGGTTTGTCCTTTCCACTTTTTGTGGGACGGGGAGGGAGGGGGGGTGCAGCAAGAGTTATGACCACGTGCTGTACGCGTCACCAGCTGCTTTGAGGTAGCCTACAGTCCGTTCAAAATAAATGTAACCTGAAAATAAATTCACGCAAAATGCTCCGATTTTCGAATATTTTGTTGGAAATAGCTGAGAATAATGAGCAAAATATGCTGTAAAGTGACAAAAAATTCGTAATAACCGAATTTTGAAATATAAATCACTTCGTTATAGGTCTTTATTTAACATTGTAAGGATAGGAGATTTGAAGGGAAATGGTAATTAATTCCTAAAAACCGAAATTTCGTTAAAACCGAGTTCGCTATATGTGGGCTCAACTGTAGTTTGCCGCCCAATAGAAAATGAACAATATAGCATGGGAACCAAAACGCGTATGTATGCAGTTATTGATGAGCGTAGCGAAGTCTCCATCCCACTCTTATAGGGCTTTGTCTGTGTGTTTTTTTTGTTTTTTGTTTGTAAGCACTCCACAGGTCGCAAGGGTTGACTGATCAACATGAAACTTTTTTTTTACACGCAAACTCATCCAACTTAGAACTGTATAGTTTTTGGAATGAATCGGTCAGACCGATTTTGAGAAAAATCATCTCAAAGTTTCTAAAAACCCCATAAGATTTGGCTGGGCGGAAAATGTTGAAAAATAAAATCTCTCCAAATGGGATGAAATTTTCTCTAAATGTGTAAACATGGATTTTACACATTATTACGATTTTGGAAGCAATTCTGATCAGTCGTTTTGAAGAAAAAAATAAAAATAACTGATAATATTCATCAAATATATCATACAAATTGTGACAGAATTAAGTTGTTGAGATTCACTGCTTTCTAGATTCAAGAGTTGACCAACAATGAAGTATTTTTTATATGCGTCAAGGTGTGTAGATTACCAGAGTCAATAAAGTGGCAAGATTAGAACTACTTTAACGACTTTTATAGCTTATTCAGATATCAAGGTGTGTAGAATACCAGAGTCGATAAAGTAGCAAGAGTAGAACTACTTCAACGACTTTTATACCTTATTAGGATATCTCGCTCATCTTACAACGCATATTTCGCGTTTGACTAGTAGTTAAAGCAACAAGCTAAAACGCGTACATTTGGGCGTAGCAGTTGAAAGGTCAACGCTAATGGATAACTTGATCTGATCTAAGGATGATGTGGAAAATTGATCCTGAAAACTCAATTGTTGAATGAAGTAGCCCTAGAACATTATTCCAACACAATAAAATCTTTTTTTTTCTTTTAATAACACCGAAACTTGATACAAAATCATTGTTCCCCAATTAAGGCTATGGATGAAAAGTAGGATCGTTTGGACAGGGCACCACAAGGGCGATCTTACCACCCCAACAATAAAATCTGACACCAAAAATAAAACACTCATCTTACCTTCAACATAACTTGTCAAAATAACACTTAAATCATCCTGCTTTTTGATGTTGGTATCTTCTACAAGGTCATATACAAAATGCCGTGCACTCAATTTCTTTGGTCTTTGATTCTTCTTGCTAAGACCAGGGGGCCACTTTCGCTTCAGAACAAATGTTGTCTGAAAATAAAAACTGATATTAGAATGTTGCATGTAGGCCTACGCTTCTTCAGGTAGTTGATTGGATGAGCGAAGCGAAGATTCAATTTCACCATACCCGAAAAAAATGATTTTTTTTTTATATACGTATAGGCCTATAGAAATGTACAATGAAAAATAATTTGTCAGCTCAGTCTACATCTACAGACATTGGATCACTTCAAACGTTTGAAAACCCTACCAGAATCAATTATGTCATGGCCTATCCTGTTCATCATACCGGTAACTCATTTTAATTGTTTAATTTAATTGATGACACTTGTTGCTATAGATTTAATTGGCTTTGTTTGAAATGAAAATACATTTTGAATGTGTTTTCTTCGTTATTTCTCATCCAATTGTTGCAAAAATCTCTGAAATGGTGTATAACAGTATTCTTCATATTCGGTGAGAATTTGAGAGCTTTTGAAGAATTCTTGTTTTTCAAGTATTTTCCATCCATGTTATTCTTATGAGGATTTCTCAAACTTTCCGAATTTTTCCAGAAAAACCTTCCGACCGATTTTTCTGAAAAACAATCCCAACCTATTCTGGTATGACAGAAATATGTAGAAAAAGTTTCAAGTCAATAGGTATTTTTTCCTGACCTGCATGCCGCGCACAAAATTACAAACGTAAGCATAACAACGAAGCCCATTTTTTTTCGGTAGGCCTATGTGGAATGGAATCTTCGCTACGCTCATCTAATCAATTAAAGCTTGGATTACAGCTAGAGATGGGTTTACACAACCCCCAAATACTTATTCCTAATGCAGACTCTATCCAGAGGAAAGAAACATCACGGGTAAATTGTTCAATCCGTCAATTTCGCATGATAGGCCTAACGCCTAATAGAGGTTCAATTTATATTGTTAATCCAATTATTGTGATCCTTGACGTTTACTTCTTTGCTCTTGATGTCTAATTTGCCAATTTGAGAGAAATGGGTTCTACAGAGAAGATTTAATTCAAGACAGAAGAAATTTACCATGAAACAATCACAGTACCGGTACCCTGCTGTACGTGAACATGTATTTTTGTTTTATAAATATTTTAATCAAAGCATCAAAAGATGATAAAGATGCCTAAATGAAACTAAACGTTAGATGCAGAGTTGGGTAAGTTCCTAAATAAAGGAACTTAGTGAAAGTTCAGTTCCTTGCCTATGAAAGGAACTAAGTTATGTTTCTAGTTCCTCAGATAAAAAAGGAACTTGTGAGTTCCTTTGAAAGTTCTTGATGCAGAAAATTCTTGGGATTTTCTTGGGTGTTTAGACAAAGAAAATTGAGAATAGTCGAATTACATTCATATTGTTCATTGAATTGATTAATATACATATTTTTCTACAATTCTTCAAAGAAAATGATTAGTATGCTTCCAGTATAGTATTTGCGTGAGGTAAAATAGATAGGCCCAAGTATACAAATATCCTAGGATCTATTTATGATACAGTTTTTACCTTTAACATTCCAAACTCTAAGCCTCAGAATTCTTATCGGATATAAGTCTACCTCTCCTGTCTCTAAAAATAGGCTCACCCTCCCTCCCCGTTTGAATATTCTTTTTACCCTAGTACTGGACGGTATGGGAATGTTGAACTTGATGAAAAGTTTGTGGAGTACGGTACAGGACAATCGGGAAAGTTGCAAAAATCGCCTACTTGGGTAAGCCTGTCAATCATGGCGATTTCCGTGATGTTGATAAAAGTGAAACCTCGAACAAAATACATAACGCGACCAAACAGTGGGATAGTAGAAACAACAATAAAACGTGTGAGCCATGAGGCTTTGATGGTCTGTTCAAAGTCGATGCTTTATGAAAACGTATTTCCTATTGGTTGATAAAAATGTATACTATCTCGTGGTTGGTTTTTGATGTCATTCTTTTCGCATGGTGTAGTGGCAACTGTGACGTCAAACCTCAGGAATGCTAGTTGAAGGGACTGGTCAACGTCTGCCTTGGCGGGGTAGGTAGATTACATAGTTACGGCACGTACTTTCAATTTGGTGGTGTATATTGGGTCAGGACACCCGAGCGTTAGCAGGCCTGGTCAATCGTCGAAAGCGTATACCTGAGGGTAGTTTCACTCACGACTTGGGTTTGTTGACCAACTAATTCACCGTAAATAGTAATTCATAACAATCACGCGTGAGCGGCGTGACGTAAGAATAACATGAACAAGAACAGTCATGTTGAAAAGAACTTTCAAAGTGTGAGTTTAGCAAATGAATGAGAAACCGTTATTATGTTAATTGAGACATTTAATATCCGATTTATTCAACATGAACAATCTATTGATAAACGTACTAGTTCTCTCGAAAGTGAAAATCTAACTGATTCATAATCACCGCCAGTCTCCTTCTTTTCATTGTTGTTGTAGAACAACAGTCTTGTTAGTTGTTCAGTCCATAGGACCTTGTAATGAATGGGTTTAGAAGGCTGTGGAATTTCCCCACAGGACCCCCCCTCCAGTGAACGAGTGGACAACGAGGCGAACGAAACTCTAAATGCCGAGGCGCGTCGGCGCATGCACTTGGCGTCCCGCTCTTGTCACCGTGGTCGCTGTCGAGTGTGATCGTGAAGAGGGTGCGTGTGTATTGATGAGTGGGGAGGGTGTTGTCGGAGTTTGGGTAAAATGGTCTACATAATCATCAACGAGGATGAATGCCGGTTTCACCCGGTCGATTGAAACGACGACCTTCCTGCCGCGACGGAGAATCGTGAAAAACTTGTTCTCTTTTGCCACGATCTCGTAAGGTCCGTCGTACGGTTGCTGTAATGGAGTTCGTACCGCGTCGTGCCGAACAAAAACGTGGGTACAGGTTGCAAGGTCCTTAAACATGAAAACCGAGCGCTGCCCATGTCGTGTAGGCTGGACTGGTCGGAGCTTCTCGAGGCGTCGGCGAAGTTGATCGGCGTACGCCGAAGTGCTGTCCGGTGTCGATGTTGGAGTAGACAGGTACTCGCCAGGAAGTCGGAGCGTTGTTCCATATACGAGTTCGGCAGGAGTAGCCTTGACGTCCTCCTTCCATGACGAGCGAATACCTAACATGACCCATGGGAGGTTATCCGTCCATCGGTCATCCTCGTGACATTTGATCGATGCCTTAAGCTGACGGTGAAGTCGTTCCACCATCCCATTGGCGGCCGGGTGGTATGCGGTGGTTCGAATGAGAGTAGTGCCTAACAGGTGGTTCAATGACCTGAATAGGCTCGACTCAAATTGTCGACCCTGATCGGATGTTATTCGAAGGGGCGTTCCGAAGCGGGAGATCCAACCCGAGACGAGGGCGGATGCGACCGTTTCTGTTGTGATATCAGCTATCGGAATGGCCTCGGGCCATCGTGTGAACCTGTCCACACAAGTCAATAGGTAACGATATCCAGCTGACTCTGGAAGGGGACCAACCAGATCTATGTGTATATGCTCAAATCTCGCTCCCGGAACGTCGAAATGTTCGACGGGCGCAGATACGTGGCGCGTGACCTTTGATCGTTGACACACAATGCAGGTTCGTGCCCACTCCCTACAATCTTTCCGCATAGATGGCCACACGAAACGGTGTGCGACCAGACGAGTGGAGGCGGCAATGCCGGGGTGGGACAGACTGTGCAGGCTGTCAAAAACCTGGCGTCGGAGTGTGGTTGGAACGTAGGGTCGCTCTATTTGTGTGGATGTGTCGTAGAAAATAACCAGATTCGTCTCGGCAAGGAGACGTTGCCGGAGTTGAAGTGCAGTGTTGGATTGGAGGAGAGCCTGGATCTCAGGATCATTTTCCTGTGCTCGAGCGATGTCGGCGAGGGTGACTGCAACTGATATGGCTTCCACTCGAGACAGGGCATCCGCGACGACGTTCTCTTTGCTGGGAACATGGCGAATGTCCGTGGAGAATTGTCCAATATAGTCCAGGTGACGAAATTGTCGTGGCGAACACTTGTCAGTCTTTTGGTTGAACGCGTACGTCAGGGGCTTGTGGTCCGTGTATATAACAAATGTTTGCGCTTCCACCATATGGCGAAAGAATCGTATGGCCTCGTAGACAGCGAGTAGTTCACGATCATACGCTCCATATTTTCTTTGGGCCGCGTTAAGCTTCCGTGAAAAGAAAGCAAGAGGTTGCCATCCTCTGCTTGTTTTCTGCTGGAGTGCGGCGCCCACGCTAGTGTCCGATGCGTCTGCTATGACGGCGAGCTCGGCATCCGGGTCGGGATGAGCTAGAAGCGTTGCCTGTGAGAGACTGCGTTTGCACTCTTCGAACGAGGCAACGAGGTTTGGTGTCCATGTAATTGGTTTCCTACCCTTGCAGTCGGTTCCGGCAAGGAGGTCGTTCAGTGGGGCCTGACGGCTGGCGGTGGAAGGTAAAAAACGCCTGTAGAAGTTGAGCATTCCCAGAAACTGTCGTAGTTGTTTGAGATCACTGGGTTGTGGAAAAGTTGCAATAGCGTCGACTTTGTCCTGAAGGGGACGAGAACCAGAGGCGTTGACCGTGTAACCCAAAAACTTCACCTCGTTGGCCTCAAACACACATTTAGAAGAATTCACAAGTACCCCGTACTCTGAGAGTCGCGCGAACAGGAGGCGCAGGTGTTGCTCGTGTTCCTCCGGTGATTTTGATGCAATGAGAATGTCATCAATGTACGCATACGTGAAATCGAGACCTCGGAGTGCTTCGTCGATAAAGCGTTGAAAAGTTTGTGCAGCATTACGTAAACCGAAGCTCATGAATGGAAACTCGAAAAGACCAAACGGGGTAGAGATGGCTGTCTTCGGGATATCTTCTGTTGCAACGGGTATCTGGTTATAAGCACGAACCAGATCAATCGTGGAAAAAATCGTTTTGCCACAGAGGGTCTGGGCGAAATCCTAAATGTGGGGGACTGGGTACCGGTCAGGTATCGTTCTGCTGTTTAGAGGGCGGTAGTCGCCACATGGTCTCCATTGATCTTCTTTCTTAGGAACGAGATGAAGAGCGGCAGACCAACTACTTGATGAACGCCGTGCAACACCAGACTTGAGCATAGTTTCGAATTCTCGTTTGGCGATGCGGAGACGATCCGGTGCTAACCGTCGTGGTTTGCACGATTCCGGGTGGCCAGGCGTAGTGTGGATGTGATGCACCGTTGTGTGCTTAACAGTCTGCTGTGTACCGGCAGGACGCGTGATGTCAGGAAAATTAGCAAGCAGGGTGTGGTAGCGAGAACCTCCACAGATTGCCTTGACGTGTTCCTGCGTTTGAATTGACGGGCGGCCAGAGATAACTCGTGACGTTGAGCTGTCAATGAGTCGTTTCTCTCGGGCATCGACGAGTAAACCGTAAAAAGACAGGAAATCTACACCGATAATAGGTTTAGATACGTCGGCTATCACAAATTTCCAAACGAATTCCCGCTGAAGGCCGAGGTCGAGGTTGAGGTTGATGGTGCCGTAGGTTGATATAACAGAACCGTTTGCCGCGAATAGCTCATACGTTGATGGCGTGCGAGGTCCGTTGACCAGCGTGCGGGGGTAAACACAGAGGTCAGACCCGGTGTCGACGAGGAACTGTCGGCGTGTTAGGACATCCATCACGAAAAGGCGGCGAGAATTTGGGCAGTCATCGGCCGCATCTACTGACTGCCGTTTGATTTTTGCTTCGGAAAGCTACATGGAGGTCGACAGCGTCTGGCGTTCTCTCCAAACGTGCGGTGAAACCAGCACATTTCATCTTGAGCGCCCTTAACGGCATCGCGCACTGCAGATGAATTTGTTTGTGGCTGGTTTTGTGAACGCCTTCGAGTTTCCACTGCGCTACGACCTGTGGAGAGAGTTGCGACTTGATGTGCCAGCTCTTCAATCTGCTCTTGACAGCTGGTCAAGTTAGACGGATCGTTAACTACTGCGACGCGGGAGCGTGCGGTCGCACTCTCGTAGATGCGATCTGTAATGATAGCTAGTGTCTCGAGGTTGTCGGAAGATGCTGCTGCTAGTATGTCACATGTCCGTTGTGGCAATCGGCCGAGCCACAAGACGCGCAACACTTCATTGGACACACTTGTACCACCGAGAATTCGCATATGGCTTAAAAACTGGGACGGTGAACGATCGCCCATCTCCTCGTGCTGTAATAATTGTTCAAGACGTACTTCCAGCGAGGGTGAGAATCGGCGAATAAGTTCTGACTTTAAATGGTCTTTAAATGTCTTCCGTTGGCGGATTAATGATAATGTCTCTCACAGTAGCGGCGTAGCGTTGATCGAGCGAGCCTGTTACTGTGTGAAACTTCGTTGTGTCCTGTGTTATGCCGGCCAACACAAACTGGCTGTCGATCTGCGCAAACCACAGGGCTGGATCATCGTGCCAAAATGGGGGTACACGCACGCTCACCCGGGCAACCGTATCGTTGCTTGCTGGGACCACTGGTTCCGTCATTGCGACACTTAAAACTGTACTTATCACTAAGACTTGCGAAGGTTCACAATGTAAAGTTCACGTTTGCCTATGTTACTCACCAAAAATCAAGATCCAAACATACATTCGTGGGGTCATCAGCTCGTTCGTTCGACCTTTGTTTGCTGTTTTCGTGTTCGGATCACGTCGGGGTCACCACTGTTGGAAGTGTGAGTTTAGCAAATGAATGAGAAACCGTTATTATGTTAATTGAGACATTTAATATCCGATTTATTCAACATGAACAATCTATTGATAAACGTACTAGTTCTCTCGAAAGTGAAAATCTAACTGATTCATAATCACCGCCAGTCTCCTTCTTTTCATTGTTGTTGTAGAACAACAGTCTTGTTAGTTGTTCAGTCCATAGGACCTTGTAATGAATGGGTTTAGAAGGCTGTGGAATTTCCCCACAAACCCAAATTCGTTCTTACGTTCCACAAAAATAGTAACGAAGTTCCTGACAAAGTTCCATGTTATAAAAAGGAACTAGTTACCTTAAAAGTTCCCAAAAAAGGAACGCGTTCTTTTCGTTACGTTCCTACCCAACTCTGGTTAGATGCATAGTGCATCTAGTGCAATACAGAAGAAACTATATTGTAATTTCTACTGTGTTAACAGTAGGCCTACAGTTTTGGTGTTTAGTTTAATATTGGCCCAACTTGTTGCACAGCTCTGGAATGCTGTTGCCTATCCATCGATACAATGGCTGTAATCCAAGATAAGAGCTATTAAGAGATCAACAGATGAGACCAATTATCTGTACGGCAGCTAGATCATTGAACGATTAAAACATGAAAACAGGAAGGCAGTGACTTCACTTTTCAAAATCATGGTGAGTGCTTCAAATTACTTTTCTTAAAAGTATGCTTATATCGCTGATTGTACTACGTACACATGTTTTCCTAGTGAAGGCCCTACACACATTAATTTTAAACACACTACCGGTATCTTGTTTAAGCTCACTGAGCATGCAAAGTCCACCCAAGGAGCGTTGCCTGGACCTGCAACTTGCCCTAGCCCGAAGTAATATATAACCGAGTGGTTAATACACTGAACCGTCATTCAGAAGACTGGGGTTCGATTCCCGCCATGGTCAGGGTTATTCGAGGTATCCCTCTGTTGTTCAGGTCAATACTGGAATGGTTCCTTAACAGGCCACGACCGACTCCTTTCCACTATCCAAAAATACCTTATAAAATATTCTTTCATCTCATCATCCCATCATCTCAAAATATATCATTCACCAATGCCACTGAGTAAAGAAGTAGGCCTAGGCCTATCCTTATGATGGCAATTGATCTGAACTTTTTAAAATCATGGTGTATGCTTCAAATTACCTTTCATAAAAATATGCTTATATCGCTGATTGTACTACGTACGCATATGCTGCGTTTTCCTAGTGAACCGCCTCGCAACCTGTTCTCTAATAATGCCCTGCACACATTAATTTTAAACTCACTAGGCCCTACCGATATCTTTTTCAAGCTCACTGAGCATGCAAAGTCCACCCAAGGGGCGTTGCCTGGACCTGCAACTTGCCCTAGCCCGAAGCATTGAGTTTACAGTGTTATAGGCTAGGCCATTGAGTTTGTAACCTTACAAAATCAATGGCTAGGCTAATGGCCCTTTGCTTAAAACTCAAAACCGTAGATCTTACCCTAGACTGCTGTTTGCATGATAGTTCTGTTTGAAGTAGAGGGCACCCAATACTTCGTATCGGTGAATTTAAGGCATTCCCAAACTGCGGTCTCAATCCTAAAAAATTCTTCCACATTTCAAATAAAATGGGTCTAGGTGTCGTACCTAACCTAAATTTAAGCACGAAACGATGCTGCCGAGACGATGGATAATTCCAGCTGACTAGCTTGCTACCAACGTAACAAAAGTGAACCGAACACAGAGAAAATACTAATATGTTCCATCGAATTCAAAAATTAAATCACCAGCTGTGAGCCTTCTTATTTTAAATGAACCATTGAGGCACATAATCTATAGAATCAACCTCAAAATGGTAAATTATAAAAATTAGAGTTCACATTTTTGTTTCAATGTTGTCACTTTTGTGACATCGTCAAATCCTCTGCGCCTACACTTGCTGTGTTGACATTTTTTAAATCGGCAGTAATCCGATTTTCATCACGAGGGAGTAATTCGTTGCAATTTTCTATTTTTTTCTACAGTAAAAATAAGGATATTACAATGTCAAAAAGAAAAATTGCATATATGTTGGGAGCTGTCAGTGTCACAAGTGCTTCTGCATTTGTGTATGGACTGAAAAATAAAAGCTTTGACAAGTGGTTTCCAGATGACAGAGAAAAAATATCTCAAGGGATTAAAACAATTCATTGTGATAACCATAATAGTCAGGCTATTGTCAAAGCAAGAGATCTTGTCTTGCGATACAAGGATGAGATTGGGGCACCTGGACTGGTTATAGGGGTCAGCGTTAATGGAAAAACTGTATGGGCCGAAGGTAAAACCTCTAGCATATTACCGGTACTGCATTAATTGAAACAGAATAAATATTTTCATTTATATTGGATTTAAAGACGCTCTCTACTGATGACCACGATCTTTTGGCGTCAGTGAATTATATAATTATGAGATGATGACATGAAAGGTTATTTTATCAGGTGTTTTTGGATACGGTAGTGGGAAGGAGTCAGTTGTGGCCTGTTATCATTGAGATTGTACAATCTCAATGCTGTTATTAAGGAACCATCCCAGTATTGATCTGAACGACAGAAGGAAACCACGAAAAACTCCTGGCAGGATGGTCGACCATGGCGAGAATCGAACCCTGGTCTCCTGAATGACGGTTCACTGTATTAACCACTTGGCTACACGTCTCAGTCAGAATAAATATTCCAAGATGAGCGAGATATTTATATGAAATGTAATGTAATTTAAAGTTAAACACACCTCGATTATGAAACTATCGAGTCACTGCCTTCTTTATGCAGCTCCAATTTGATGTAGGCACTGCCTGTGTTGATTATTTTAATAATCATCATTATTAAATGTTGATTGTTGAATTTTAAACTAAATTTGCTTGTTGATGATGCACCATAACTAACAAAACACTGTTGATATTTTTAATAAGACTCGATTGTTCTAGGCCTGTAAAAATGACGTTTAATTTTTTGCTCTTTGATCCAATCTATGTAAAACCTTGGAATATGTGAGGATAGGAGGACCATGATGGAAATCGATCTCTACCGGTAGTCTCCTAGATGACGGTTTAGTATGCTCACCCCTCTTAGCGGGCCTATAATGTGTATAATTATTCTTGTTTACATTCAACGAAAATTATATTTTTCTCAATTTAATTTTCTCCAAATTTTCCCGCCCTTTTTAAATCCTTTTTTTTTAATTTCGTCATTTTTTTTCACCAAAGTGGCCCAATCGATTTAGCCCAAAACTATACAGTTCTGAATTGGAGAAGTCTGCGTTTCCACAAATAGTCCATGTTCCAAATAGTCCAAATAGTCACGCTATGGGACCTCAATTAATGAATGAATTAATGACTAGTCAAACGCGAAATATGCGTTGTAAGATGAGCGAGATATCTGAATAAGGTATGAAAGTCCTTGAAATAGTTTTACCCTTGCTACTTTATCGACTTTGGTATTCTACACACCTTGATATCTGAATAAGCTATAAAAGTCGTTAAAGAAGTTCTACTCTTGCCACTTCATTGACACTGGTATTCTACACACCTTGACGCATATAAAAAATACTTCATTGTTGGTCAACTCTTGAATCTAGAAAGCAGTGAATCTCGACAACTTAATTCTGTCACAATTTTTATGATATATTTTATGAATATTATCAGTCATTTTATTTTTTTTCTCCAAAACGACTGATCAGAATTGCTTAAAAAATCGTAATAATGTGTAAAATCCATGTATACACATTTAGAGAAAATTTCATCCCATTTGGAGAGATTTTATTTTTCAACATTTTCCGCCCAGCCAAATCTTATGGGGTTTTTAGAAACTTTGAGATGATGGTTCTCAAAATCGGTTCGACCGATTCATCCCAAAAACTATACAGCTCTAAGTTGGATGAGTTTGCGTGTACAAAAAAAGTTTCATGTTGATCAGTCAACCCTTGCGACCTGTGGAGTGCTTACAAACAAAAAAAAAAAAAAAAAAAAAAAAAAAACACACAGACAAAGCCCTATAAGAGTGGGATGGAGACTTCGCTACGCTCATCAATTAATTAATTTTTTACAAAAAATAGAATAAAAACACTGAGACTTGTGGCCAAGTGGCCAAATCACTGAACCGTCATTCAGGAGACCAGGGTTCGATTCCCGCCATGGTCGACCATCCTGACAGGGGTTGTTCTTGGCTCTCTCTGTCTTTCAGGTCAATACTGGTAAGGTTCCTTAACAACAGACCACGACCGACTCCTCCTAACCATCCTAAAACACCCAATAAAATAACCTTTCATCTCATCATCCCATCATCTCATTCATCATTCATCGACGCAATAGATCGTAGTCATCAGTAGTGTGCCTTGTTAAAGCCCAATATAAATTTAAAAAAAGAGAATCTAAAAACACAGACAAAGTTCCGTCAAAGTGGCATGGAAGTCAAAATATAAACATGTAGGTATGAGATCTTGTATGACATTTTTTGGTATGGATGTGCATAAGTTAAAATGAATAAAATTCACATTTTATTTGTCTTTTTTATGTATAAACACACAGATTTTCATTACAACTGATAGGTGTGGGGATGGCTGACGTTGAGAATAGAGTACCGTGTCATTCCGACACAGTCATGCGGATTGCTAGTATAAGCAAGAGCATGACGATGGCAGTTGTTGCGAAACTATGGGAAGAAGGGAAGATCGACTTCGACAAACCAGTGCAGGAATACGTCCCGCATTTTCCCGTCAAAACTTTTGACGAGAAAGAGGTGAGCCTAAAAATATGTAATAAAATAAAAATAAGTTCAGTCACAATTTGGATCATTTTTCACCGCTTTCCGTCAAGAATTATAGAATAGAATTTAACTACCGATAATCCTGTTGTCACAAGCATTTTTCTTTTCCTAATGACACAACTTTCAACTTGCACATTCAACTTTGTGCGTGCATATCTGAATGTGTGAATCCATGCAATTTTAGGGAACTCATTAGTATGTTGGGTACTATATATGACAGGTATATGACAGGTATATGACATCGTTTACAGCTTTACAGGTAGTGAAAGACTTTCCAGGTCGTTGGTTCCAATAATCGTCTAGAAAATATTAACCCGAATTCAACTTGCTAAAAAAAAAAAAAAAAAAAAAAAAAACTCTTAGATCCTGTTTTACAAGTGTTGATCCTACGATACTCAATTAGTGAATTGAAACATTGACATCAATACCACTTTAATCCTTGCTGAAATTAATGCATTAAATCGAGATTTGATCGTGTAAGCCCTTATATATTATAATCTTGACACAAGCGTTGAACATTCTCAGAAAACAGACCATGACAATGCAGTGGTCACATTAACCAGTTTAATACTGGTACTTATTTATTTCATATCAGTATTTTCTGTTAGCAATAGTATCAACCCGATATTTTACTTTGTGAAATCTTGAAATACTTATCGTTCCAGGTGGAAATAACAACACGATTATTGGCAAGCCATTTAGCGGGAATCCGACATTATACAAAGAAAGGTGAAAAAGATTCTGAAAATGTCCTGTCTGATACTGCATTCAAAGAATTCTATCTAATGGACAAATTTGAAAGTGTAGATCAAGCACTGAAGCTCTTCCAAGACGACGAGCTCATGTCTAAACCAGGTAACTTACCTTAAGTTTCTTCTTCTTCTTGAGTGGCCCTCACAACCCTAGCTGGGTCTCGGCCGCGACAACTATCTGCCTCCTTGTTTCTTGGAGCTGGGCCTCTAAAATCCAGTTCTAGACTACCAGATTCCTCAAGTCTCTCTCTATGTTGTTCTGCCACCTGGTGCGGGGCCTTCCGAGCGGCCTGGAGCCAGCTGGCCTTTCGAAGAAAGCTCGGTGGATCAGTCAAGTTTTAGCTAACATCAACTATTGAATATGGCAACTCTAGGCTGCCTGTCTTGGCCATAGAAATTGAAGTCAAGTTGAACGTTGACTTGGTACCCATATAAACTTTTTTTCCCATTTTTCAATCAACATTTTCAACATGAAATTTCCAAAGAATTGAAAATTTATCTTGAAAATGAAATTAACAATTTTGTAATTTTATCAACCTCAAATTCCTACAAGAATTTGAAACCATAGTCTACCAAAAAATTGAAACAATTTTTAATACCAGTACAAAATGTGAAATAATTATTACATTGGGGTACCTGGATTGGATAGATCCTACAGGTAATGCATTACCCGCAATATGGAAGAAAGAGTGTTAAATAGCGCAAACGAGAGCCATTTTGACAAGCGTCATTGTTATTCTTACGTTTTTTCATCTTCCCTCCCAGATCACTTTCAAATCGTCATGTTTAAACGTAGTATAAGTTATGGATTTGTAAACAATTTCCCTCCTACCACCCACTCCAGTTGTTGTGCCAAATAAACTAACTATAAATTTAGCTCTTCACCCTTGACTAAGAATATCATTAGACGAGCTTCAGCGAGGATTCAATTTGACATACTGAACAAAATAGGTGTTCGTTCTTATGTTTTTTTTTCTTTTCTTATTTCTTTTTTCATATTTTTTTGTCGGTTCTCTGCAGGTCAAACGGCTACAGCTATTGACTTCAAACTTTTTTTCGTTATGGTTCCTCATCTAACTTAGATCTGTATAGTTTTGTGGCATTATCGGATGTTAACTTTTTTTTTTATGAATTTTAGAAATTTCAAAAATACCCTTTAGAATAACACAGCGAAAAAAAAAAAATTATTTTCCAAAAAATTGAAATTCCGCTTGAAGTTGAGTTCCATTCTGATACAGTACACATTTCTGAAAACTTTCAGCTTGATCGGGTGAGCCATTCTGAAGAAAAACCATAAAATGTGCTGAATTGATACCACTCGAAGCAGTTTTTACCCATTTCTAACTTGAATGTCACCCAATTGGCGAGTGTAGGCAAAAGTTTGGCCAAAAAGTCGATATACTATTACTATCCGCTCGTGTAACAACGCATATATGGCGTTTTCCTAGTATACCTGATAACAGACGATTACGCGATTGTTGGGGGGTGGATGGTTAATACGGACTAATCAATAGGGCGGACAGTCGATTGAATCCTCCACATTATATCGATATATCGGTACTCGATCTACAACCCTAGAGTACTATCTATGAACTAAATAGTGAGCAGATAACACTTTCCAAGTGTTTCTATTGTCGAATGTCATACATTTTTCCACAATCAGGAAAAAAAAACAGGAATGTAAAGGGAAGATGTAAATATGAAAAAGAATCAATACTTTTTCACTCTTTTCGAAATTACCGTGGTAATTTCGGCGGGTGTCCGGTCAATAATTTTTTTCCTGAAGTCTTCACTAAAAATAATCAAACAACATTTTGAAAACTTTCTCAACAAAAATATTTCACCATTTTCAGCTACAATGTTTATTACTTTTTCAAAGGTGTCATTTTCAACAAAAATAACAATAAAAACAGGTGCTAAATGACCTCGCTGTCGATGCGCCTTAAAACCCTAATATTCATTCATTCAACAATAATAATGATCTACCTCCCAGTTCCAACAATGTCAGGTCAGGGGTAGTAGAAACCATCATCTTGGGCATCTCAAACAATGCTGGCTGGCCAATCCCGTCATATCATCTCCCACTTCATCTTTTCTCTCTACTATTGTTCGCCATGCTTTCTATTGTATCTCGAGTCATCTGACAGCCATCAGCTGTTCGGTTGGTTATAAGAGGCTGTGACGACGAACCGGTAAGAGACCGGGGTTCAAGGTCGGTGGGTCCCGCACTCGCCAGTCAACCAGTCTTTCGTGACACATGTCAACTATGTGAAACATGTATTACTTTCGAATTGATAAAGTATATTAGAACCGACAATAACGCTTTCCTGTGCGCAGTCCCTGTGAGTCAGCTCGCCTACTTTCATACTGAATATCCCCTTTTTTGTACAAATCGTTTAGGCCTACAATGTACCATATTGTATCTATAATGCTATACCTCAAAAATAAAGTCTGTTTTATTCATTATTATTATTATTATTATTATTATTATTATTATTATTATTATTATAATTCCTTTCAGGCCCAGTTTTACGAAACTGGATTAAGCAATAGTTAGTGGATTAACTTGTTACCACCATATGTTATTTTCGTACCTTTAATTAATAGTTAGTGGATTAGCACCCTACCTAAGATTGGTAAAACCGGGCCTCAGCCAACAAAAATATTTTTTTTTAAATTGCAACAAATATCGAAATTAAATTGCAACAAAATTTTGAAAATGTAATGCATAACCTACTCCAACACTTTCGTATTCAAGTATTTCAGCAAATATTTCAATTTATTTTCAACAAATGCGTTTTATTTTGAACATAACGCATTGTCCAGTACACACATGTGTGTGTGTTTTTTGTGCTCTATCTATGTATTTCCTCTAACGTGTACCCACCTCATCATTCTCACATCACTAGTTTCTCTTACCCTGCATCATCATGTATTAATCATCTCATATCGTCTCATATTGTCATATGTATATTTTGTATATCACAAAATAATATTCTATAATGAAAAAAGTTGATGGTAAATTTTTTTTCTTTTTCGTTTGACGTACGCTAGGCCTACATTAGAAAATGACTGATATTAGCGTGCATTTATACGTTACAGGAACCTCGTATCACTATACAACCCACGGCTGGACGTTAATAAGTGCAGTTGTGGAGGGAGCGGCAAAAACCTCTTTCCCAAAATTAATGACGCAGTTCTTCAAAACTATGGGAATGAAAAATACATATTTAGATGAAAATGATCCAATTATTTACAATCGTTCACGGTAAGGCTTATTATCACAATACCGACTTGTTGTTTATTAATAGGGTTGTCGTTTGATCAAGCAATTGTAAACGATACCAGTATGGAAATGTGCGATATCGAAAATTGATCGAAAATATCGAAAAATAATGAATTCCATTTGATATGGAATCGAAATGATGATATTGGATATTGATCAAAATTATCGAGAGTTGTTTAGATCTAAAACCTGAACCATGTTTTTTTCAATCTTCTGTAATTACCTGTGATGCGCAGTGATGATCTGGCTTTGTCTCGACACTTACACTTCAACCGTCGACAATCGACTGCCGACCTGGCCTTGGACGAGAACTACAGAGAATGGTCACTATGATGTTTTGTGAGGTGACAGTTTTCAGCTATATGCATACTGTACACAGCTCTTGCTTATTCTCAATGTGAGCTCTCCTTAGCTAGGAAACATGACTGAATTGTTAGTTTTGTGAGTTTTGCGTGGTGAATAAATTCCACATTGAATAGCAAATCAAATTATTGTGATTCTCGATGTTTAGGCCTACTTGACTAATTTTACTGGTTTTTCCGATTTTTGCTCGATACATTCTATGTAGTCGTGTGTTCTATGAGGTATCTTTGATATAGACAGAATAAATGCTGCACCTCACAATTACATAGTGCACCTGTATTTGCTTTTCGTTCTCGTGAATGAAGTATATAAATATAATTTCAACTATACGTTGAATGCGTAGTGCAGTATATAAGAAATTAGTGTAATTTGTACCGCAGTAACAACACATTCTCAGTTTTAAATATATGACTGGTTGCACAGCTCTGGAACACTGTTTCCCATCCATCGATACGATAGCTATAATCCAGGTTTCATCGTATATCTTGATTAAATCAAGAAACTCTCAACATTTACTGTTTTTGAGATTCATCATTTTCCCGCTTCTATAATTCATTTTGTTCTACCCCACTCGCATATAATCAATGCTAATTTTTTCTGGACGGATTGTTTCCTGGTCCCTTGAAAAACGATAGATAGAGGTTTCACTGCAGTCAATTCCTTGGTAATCTAATTTTGTTTACACTGCCCGTGTTTTGTATGTCGTAATTTTATATTCCTACAGGTACTACACAAGAAATAAGAAGGGTAGATTGACAAATGTACCGTACGCCGACAACTCGTATAAATGGGCCGGCGGCGGTTTCGTCTCGACTGTAGGTGATTTGCTTCACTTCTGCAACGCAATGTTACTGAGCTATCAGCACAGCGATGATAAGGGCACTGTTGGAAATGCCACGTATCTACAACCACAGACTGTTCAGACATTGTGGACGCCACACCCTGTTACTCAAAGTAATTAACTTTATTATTAGATGAGCTTTAGCGAGGATTCAATTTGACATACTGAAAAAAATTGGTGTTCGTTTTTATGTTTTTTTTTTTTATGTTTTTTTATGTTTTTTTGTCGGTTCTCCACAGGTCAAACGACTACAGCTATCAATCTCAAACTTTTTTTCATCATGGTTACTTATCTAACTTAGATCTGTATAGTTTTCTGGCATTATTGGATATCAACTTTTTTTTTATGAATTTTAGAAATCTCAAAAATACCCATTAGAATAACACGGCGGAGAAAAAATTGAAAAAAAATTATTTTCCCAAAAATTGAAATTTTGTTTGAAGTTGAATAACATCTTGATACACATTTCTGGAAATTCTCAGCTTGATCGGGTCAGCCATTTTGAAGAAAAAACATGAAATGTGCTAAATTGGTACCACTCGAAGTCGTTTTTACCCATTTATAACTAAAATGTTACCCAATTGGTGAATTTAGGCAAAAGTTTGGCAATGAAGTCGACATACTATTACTTTCCGCTCGTCTAACAACGCGTATATAGCGTTTTCCTAGTCATTCACAATTTAATTGGATAATTTCCTAGTTGCATATGTAATTCCATAATACCATGAATGCTTGGATCAAGTGCTGATTGGTCACAAGTCTTGACGATGTAGGCTAGAGAGGAAATTAATGTCAAATTACTTGAAGTTGTAATTTAATTACAACACAATTATTGTGTCATTGAAGAAAAATATCTTATGATCAGTAAATTGTAATCTTAATATTTCAGTTTGTATAAAAATTGCATGTTCTTCAGTAATATATTTCATCTACAATTATTATTTAGTTTGTCCGAGACTTTTATCACTTGATGCATGCCTCATGGTGAAACCATTGTGTGTAGCTATTAACCCTTTATTGCCCATATGCTCATTGGATTGCCTAACCTCTTTTCACACACTATCATCACTTCATAGTTTCATTATCACCTGCTCAATCGTACCCTCGCATAACTTAGCTGTTGGTGGGGTCGTTAAGCAAGAAATAATCATCAAATGAGGTACAATAAAAATCAAAAGACGATAGCTGCAGGCTGTTTTGAATGCTGCTGGAAATAAACAATGTTGAAAGTGAGTAATAAACAGTGATGGACGATTGCCGCAAAAACATTGGATAGGTATTAAAATTGAAATCATCTGTTCGTTATTTCTTATTTGGCATCTTCGTATTGATCGAATTGGATCACGTGAGCTCTATTCGATGATTGTAATCCGAGCATTCAGAACTATTTCTATACTTGTCAATTTAAATCTATTCTACCAGACTATTGGCGATGCCTCGAGTGCACGTCAATTACAACCAACCGTTCGTACTGTTCAACCATCGTGTAATTTGGCCTGCGTAGCATTGCAAGAAAGACCAACTGTGCTCCATGACACTAGATTTCGTCAGCGATTCTGTCACTATGACTAGTCGCAGAACAATTTGAGGCACAGAGTACCAGGATGACAATCCAACTGAAGCTCGTAGAAAATTAGACTGAGGCTGTTTCCAAATATACTGAAACTTTAGTAATTAATCACAGACTGACGGTAAAAATCATTCAGGGAGCAGTATATCAAGGGTGACTATATCAAGGCAATATCACCATATTTATTGAGGCACAGTACATGGATTTTCTACAAGGATGGTTTCATTTTCCTGGACCTTACCATGTACACAATGTAGTGATACCAACCTATTTTATCATAATATAATGAAGGTGTTCCAACTCCCGTACTAATAACATGAACCGCATTTGTGGTTTCTTGCGGTTAGTTCAGAGCACTTTCAGAGCCAAAGGTCCCGATTGCCTGTCGCGATTTAGCGGATTTCCTTGTGAACCAGACGTAAATAAGACTGGCTACGGTACCAGTGTCATTGTATAGCATCGTAGGTCCATATATAAGCGATAGTTACGCTACAGACAATCGGGACCCTGGACATATTTCACTTTCAAGACGCGAGTTAGAACATCTTTATATTATGATAAAATAGGTTGGTATCACTACATCGTGCCACGACTGTCACTTAGAATAACATCCTAGGTCTAGGTTGCTCCTAACGACTAGTACCACAGTAAGGCCTACATTTAGCGTCACTTAGATAGCCGTGCTTGCAGCAAACATATTACTGCGCAAGTCAAGACGTTCCTTGTTCGTGCATTGAAATACATTTAGTTGCCTCTACATGTTTCCTAACACGTCAACTGTCTTCTTCACAAATATTGATGCTAAAAGTCTACATTTTCTTTTTCAGGACCAGCAACGAGCTGGGGCAGAGACGGTGGTTACGGAATGGGTTGGTTCGTGGTTCCGCAGCGCAACGAGTACAAAGGTGGAGACGAACAGACGTTTAGCGTGGGTCACTCGGGCGGCGCTGTGGGTGCTTCGAGTGTCATTCTGGTGATACCTCATCATTCCGAGACCAAGCCGCCGTGTGGCGTGGCAGTAGCAATTATCACCAACTTGCAAGATGTGGGTCTCTATAAGTTAGCATCAGAAGTTGCTCAACTATTTACTAGTACAGATTCATAAAATAGACTAATACCAGTACTATTGATATTAAAATTGAATGCAACTGTTTTTATCAGGCATAATACAATATGTCAAATTACACCTATAGCTAACCTTTCCATTGTCTGGAACTGTAAAAAATATATTTTTCCATAATTTGCTGTAAAAAGCCTTTATACAAAGATCTAGATACATAAAAAAATAACAGTGACAGTTTCTAATACTAGTCCTCTGTGCGATCACTTGCTTGATATAGTAAGCAATGTGATAACCACTATGAAAGATGAGAAGATTGCAGAGAGAATCTGGTGAAAATAGACCTGAGAGTTATTTTCATCACCTGGTGATCGTCATTTGAACCACGTCATATAGCCTGGACAAGGGCAACAACTAAAGCTGGGTTCCCATAACGATTTTTTCACGTGACGTCCGTTGAAACATCGGACGGCATCGTAGATGTAAAATAGATCGTGTTCCCATGCCGTTTTTCTCACGTCACTTCAAGTATGCATTCTACTGGCAAAGACTTCAACTTTTTGAGGATAACAATCAAATTTAAAAGGTCGAATATTGCGTCGAACAGATCACCGCCTTCGCGTGTTCTAAAAATATCCAAATCGTGCCGTGCCGTTCCGTGACGGACGTGAAAATGTTGGAGTTGGCTCTACTTGGACGGCGAAAAATCGTTGCCTCCCACCGTTGTTTTTTCTTGCGCGTGATTGGTGGAAAGTTGACGTCGGCCGATGTTTCAATGGACGTCACGTGAAACAATCGTTATGGGAGCCTAGCTTTAAGAGACTCATTTTGTGGGTAATAGCTGCAGAGGAGTCTCTCTCTTCTCGAGAAAAGAGAAGCTGCTGGCGCTCCCCATTATACAGTAGACCTGCCCACAGGTAGTTTGGCTGTGAAATCTTCCATTGAAGTGAAATCTATTTGAAAGATTTGACTGGACCTTTCAAGATTTCACTTCTTTGTGAAAAGTATTTATTCTTTGAAAATAACATTTATTTCTATGAAATGTTTTGTCAAGCCAAGGTTATTGTATATAAGATTACAAGTTGGATCACCTTTTTATTATTTATTATTATTTAACTCTTGCAAATGCACATAAATGCGCGGTGGCAAGTTCCCTAAGTACCCCTATCCCACCATCTCCTTAACCCTCTGACGGAATAACTTTAACCTGATTTCATCCCCTTCAAAAACATTTCTACTAAGCCCATTCCAGTCCCTACCTGTCCTATTTAAGAAAGAGAATTTACCGACATCCAATGTAGCCCCCTTTATGACTACCGCTCTATCATGACCCCGCCTACCTCCATACCCTGACTTATTTCTTTTTATCAGAAGTCAGTTTATTTGTCAGTTTAGTTTATATTGTTCAGTTTATATTTCAGTTTATATTTCAGTTTATATTGTTCATAATAGTTATATTGTCAGTTTAAACTTCAAATCAGTTTATTTGAAGTCAATTAGCACAATATTGCTCTTAGAACCCAAAATTAATTCGAATCATCACAATTATAGGTTGAATTTAAACTAAGAATGTCATAAACTAAACTAAACCATGACTAAGGCCTGGAATTACCAAGTACAGTTAGTCTTTATCTGACAGTTCTAACTTGTTATCACCATGGCTACCCATGCTATTTGTTTTCATCAACTCTCAGATAAATACTAACTGGACTTGGTAATACCGGGCCTAAGGCCTGGTATTACCAAGCCCAGTTAGTCTTTATCTGACAGTTCAAACTTGTTATCACTATGGTTACGTATGCTATTTGTTTTCACCAACTCTCAGATAAATACTATCTGGCCGTGGTAATACTCGGCCTAAATAAACTAAACTAAACTGCAAACTAAGTATTCTCCTACTAATAAATGTGATTGAGAAGATATGTAAAAATGTGTTAGCGCTACAGTATTGTTATATTTGCTCATAGTCTGAGTATATTCGTGCTGAATACATCTTAAATGGCGAAACTAACAATAAAAGCATTATATATTTAACAACATGAGTTTCATCATTAAAGCAGTGACAATGGTTGTGTGCTGCGTTTGGTTCTAATAATAATCAAAGAAACACAGGAAAACATGATACAAGTAAAACTAGTTATCATTTCCAAAAATTGGATAGCTGTGCCAAAGATGGGTTAATTTACTCAATTTGTGTGAACGAAATGACCGTATTAATATCAAATAAGCCTACATAAGAATTTGCTGTGACCATATTGAAGAAAGTGATTTTAATTGGAATTTGCAGCACTGCCTATGAAAATATTCCTACCAAAAATCTAGAAAACTAAAACCAGGTTCTTTACCATCAGAGTCACACAATCTTCCACTCAAACTTCTAAAAAGAATCAAAATAGATCTAGACAAGGATGACAATGAAGAAAAAAAATTTGGACAGTTTCCGTGTAGGTTTTACTTTATTTAACCAAGTTGGTAAAAGATTTGATTTTGATATTACGTATACGTATTTGAAATTATATTTGATTTTCCATCATAATATAGATTTGATTTTACTTGAGTATAGGCCTATACTCAAGTAGGTAATTAGTAGATAGCATTATTTTATTTTAATATGCCTACTTCGTATTGGAAATTACATGTCCAAATTGATTGGTTTTAAAATATTGTATATACAGGTATGTAATTGTATTCAATTAATCAATTATTCAAAAGTTAATTCAAATTATACCCGGTCTTCCAGATCTGCGCATCTGTCAGTGAGCCCGTAACGTAACTATTGCGCGTGCATGCTGCCACATTTCTGCTCCTCTCCTCTCCCCCCACGTCACACACCACCAATGCCGCCACTCTTCACACTGTATAGCTGACAGTTGACATACCATCCCCTCCTCTCACGTCATAAACCACCAATGCCGCCACTCCTCTCACTGTATAGCTGACAGTTGACATACCAGAGGCACTGTTAGAGGTTAGAAAGTGCATGTGTGTTGCTTTTCTCTATTACAGTGAAACCTTTATCTATCGTTTTTCAAGGGATCAGAAAAATAAACCATCCATACAGGAAAAAACAACATTGATTATATGGGAGTGGTGTGAGAAAAAATGAATGGTACAAGCAGGAAAACGATAGATCTGGGAACGATGCATAGAGGTTTCACTATACAGTGGAACCCCTTTTACACATTCTCCAGAGGACCAGACTAAAAAAATGTATGAACGTGAAAAACTTATTAGGCCCTAATGAAACTATTAACGTGTGGAGCATATGAGTTGGATCAAAAAATGAAACTTATAAATGTAATAAATGTAAACGAGAAACTCACAACAGAGGTTCTACTGTATCAACATTATCGACACAGCCACCGTGGCATGTACCATGACAAGTAAAAACTGGCTAGGCCCATTCACCCCAATTCAACCCCTTGCTTCTTGTTAGATGGTAGGCTACATTCTTTGTGCCCGAGGCGATATGTACTTCTAATACAATAACGGTCGACATTCCAATCTATTCCAAAAAACAGAAAACAAAGTCCTTGGATCGGTCGTGAAAAGGCAGAATATATTGTCCGTAAAAAGTGTCCCTGAATTGTCCGTGTTTTGTCCCTTGGAGAGACAGAAATGTGGTCGCTATATTGACCGTGAACAGTCCTTAAATTGGCCGTGTTTCGGCCGTTCAATCTCATCCAGTTTTCGGCCGTGTTTCGGCCGTTTGGGCGCTATGCAACCGCACCTTTCTGCAGTCTGTTTGCCTTTCTATGTACGACCGTGAATCGGCCGTGTTTCGTATCTTAAAACTCAATCGTCCCTGTTTCGGCCGTGTGATTCCAATAAGGGAAAGATGCTCATTTAAAGGACTAGGTCGATGGTATTAAAATAGTTACTACCATTGCACATAGCATGTATTTTATTTATGAATTGTGAATATCTATTGAAGTGACATATACATCAAATTTGAAATCATTTCAACCTACAGTAAATATTTAGATGTACTGGTAAGAAAAAATAAATGCAATAATTTTCTACTACTGGTACTATAATAAGTGGTACTATAATAATTTCAATTATAACTGATTACAAATGAATCTGAAGATGATTAATTAAATACAGTAGGCCTATATATGAGAATTATGATGGTTACTTCAACACTTTATAGTGACTAGACTACCAGTAGTAGGGGCCTATAACATTTAACATCCATGGAAATATAGATATTATTATTACATATACAATACATAGTAAGTTGATTGCGGTATAGAAAACATACTTTCATAGGCAACAGTTAATTGTGTTTCACAATGAGCCATATTTCAATGTTATATTTCAAGGGTATGCTTAATTCCTGAAATCAAGAGCTCAAAACTATCAAGCATCGTTATCTTTATAGCTTAAACCAAATCTTTCGTGAAGTTCAGTAACAGTAACATCTTCCAATCTAGCTAAACTTCCCAATACAACTTGTGTGACGTCTTTGACATCGTTATAAACGTGAAGTTGTTCCATGATCTGAAACTTTCCCACCGGCTCATCCTTGACATTTTTCAATAATAACGCAAGTTCCTTGTCTAGTTTCTTTTCCTTCAGCACTAATTGTTCATATTCGATTTTCATTTCCAATCCCGAGTTTACCTTAGAACTCAGTTTTGAATCAATTTTTTCACAGCTTGCTTCCCGTTTCAAAACGTTTGTGTTTCTCTTTCCACTCATTATTATGATATTTGTGAGGGAGACAATCGTGACCCCGTGAACAATCTTTACCTCACACGATAACTTGAATGAAACATAAATATTACTAATTTTCCTGAATGGGTCCACGTCGTACACAAAAAATAACCAGGCTGTATGGTAAGTCACGAGATTATTGTGACTGAAAAATATTAATTTTCAATGTTTACAAAATGAGAAACAGAAATTGATGTATTTGATGGCAGTGGTGTATTTTCCTTGTAGCAACTTGTAGTATGTCATCAGTACGTACCAATTTGAGCAATTATTGAATCCTTATCAGTTTCAAATAAAACATACTATTATTTTGTAATAGTTAATGGCAGTATTCCTTCGTCTGAATCATTACCACTTATATCTTGATCTGTAATCAAATGAATACAAAATGTATATTAATAATGTTTAAAAGTACAAGTATGCCTACATTACATATAAATAAATATAGGCATTGATCATACAGCTTAACAAAACAGCTCTTACATATTTTAGGTGAATATAAGTGCGTTGCATTTTCTAATTTCATTATTTGGACTTCTTGTCAATGAATGGCATGTACGTAACAACTATTCATTGCACAGCAAACTTAGCAAATGTACAGTAGGCCTACACGCATGGCATAAGCATTCTAAGCAAACTGAATACAGTATGATACAGCATATAAGACTTAGCAGTTGGTCTGTACTACAGATAGCAGTCCTACGTGCTAACAAATCAAATCCTCACTCATTTGCTTGCATGGGGAGTATACTAAGTGTTTGAATAATAATGATGTATTTTAATACTTCCATTGTTTAAAGGGGGGGTAAGGTGCAAATATTAATTTTTACCATTGGTCCGTCTCATTATGTTTTGACAGAAAACGCCCTTTGAAAATAAATAACTATTCTAAATATTTACAAAAAAATTTTGAAAAAATAGGTTGTGTGAGAACGTCCAATATTCGCCGAATATGATTTTATTTTGTTCAGTATTGTACAAACGTCTGTCATTCAAGATTTTGATACCATTGTAAATAAGCCAATGTCCACTTCCTCCCTTCGAACACCTGCCCTCACTCTGTCATAGTAGAAATACGTGTTGACAGTTCAAGGTTATTGGGGGCATAACTATTTGCAACATGAAGTCACACGCCATGCGAATTAATCAATTGAAATTATATGGTGGTAATAAGTAGCTATGTTATACATATCAAACGAAAGATGACATTTGAGCGCAGACATCTTGTAGGAACACTTTTTCTCTACCTATCGTAGTTATTCTACGTTCCTAGCTCAAAAAAGCGTTACATGTTATTCTCCATAAGAGAGATTTTCGTTAGGCCCAGTCGAAAATTATCGACTTTTCACGTTTTTTTTTCCCCCATGTCAAATGGGGTAAGAATTTTTGCAAGGGCGTTTTCTGTCATAACATAATGAGACATACCAATGGTGAGAACTGAGTTTTGCACCTTAACCCCCCCTTTAATGTTGATACCCCATCATTATCAGTTGGGTTGAATTCAACGATTTCATTCGCAAATGAATATGAATAAATAAATTAATGCTGTCAATATTTTAAAATGTGATCAACAGTATTTTAAGGAAAAGAAAATTCCCCTTATGTCTGCGTACAGGTGACAGAAAAATCAAAATATAGCATTACTAAATTGTAAGTTTTTTTTTTGGAACAGTTTATAGCATCCTACTTGTACGTAGTGATGCAGGCTGAAACTTTCAAAAATTTTCACGAGGCTGAAATTTCCGAAACGCATCATATATAATTTTACCGACTGAGCTATCGTAACCGTAGATTTAGAACTAGGTAATGTGCAGGATGGAGAGAAGTGTATGATTTACTTTCCAGAAGTACAAAGGGTAGGCCTATGTGGGCAAAGTAAAAATATGGGACACTGCATTCAAACACATACCGCTAGATAGGCCTAAGTTCAAACTTTAAATATGGCTACCGGTAGATTCATGCAATATGGTTCAACTAAAAACAATTCACCACTCCTACCAATTTGCCACTGTAAGGGTAATTGGGGTGCAAAATGTTTGGAATTTTTTTTATTCCTAAATGTCCTATTTGGATGAGGGAAGCGAAGACTCAATTTCACCATACTCGAAAAAAAGTGCTTTTTTGTTTTTGTTTGCGCTCCATAAGTCAAACGAAAATTCAAAATCAGTTGAAACTTGGCATACACAAGTGTCCTTATCTAACTCGATACTGCATAGTTTTGAGGCCCAATCGGTTGAACAACTTTTGAGAAAACTCATTTCAAACTTGTAAGAATCCCATAAGAATAACCCAGAGGAAAAAATTCGTTGAAAATATTTCATCCGAGAGAATTCAAATTCTCAGGGAATTTCAATATAATGATGATACACATTATTCCGAACTTCACTCAAATCGGATCAACTGTTTTGATGTAAAAAAATATATAATGTAATTTTTGTAAATCACTCAAAGCTATTAAGATACCTATTAAATCCAAGCAGCAGGTGTCACCAATTAATTGTAAACGATTCTTCATCTTTCTTTATTATTATTATTATTATTTATTATTAGCCTTCTTTATTATTATAGAAATTAATTAGGAAATAGGACGGCAGTGACGAAATTGTTTGGATCTCAAGGTGGATATATATATAATAACCAATCCGAAGATAAGTTGATATGTTCCAGCTCATCCATCAATGCGGCAACACATAACGCGTTTGCCTAGTAGTCATAATCTTGGTTTTAAAATTTGTATTTCAGTAATCAGCACGAACTCGGAATGATTTGGTATCCAGCACTTCGTTTTTTCTCCTAAATACCCTTTTTAAATACAAAAATTTGTTTTTCATTGAATGGGAATACAGTGTATTGTTTCGTCGTTGTATTGTGTATGTATTATTTTTATCTGTAAGATAGATAACTACCGGTACCACACAAGAAGAACGTCATTTTGAAATTCAAATTTTGTCATAATATTTTCAAAAAATGATTCAACAGTAATGCCAAAATGGTATTTTTGGTATTTTCAATAGTAGGCCTATTTCAGTGTTCTTCACATCAATAATCATTAATAAAATTACCCCACGTACTCAAGTCACTATAGGTCTAAACAGCCATCAAGTTTGTAAACTCAATGGTAGTAGGCCTACAATAATACACATCAACCTGTTAAGTCCGGGCCTAAATTATATAGCTGCAGACAAATTTGTGGGCCTACAAATTACTGTTCAATACATGCTTATTGTTGGCAAAAAAAAAAATTAGGTATTAATTTTAAGAAATTTAGTAAATTTCACGAAACTTTCCTTTAAGAATTCCCGAAATTTATGTGACATTGACCATGTTCATTATAGAGCTGAGAAACAGCTTAGCCAAACCGATTCAGCGGTAAAATTGTCATATATCGCATCACGGCCAATTTCCACTTTTTTTTCCAAAATGTTGTGTTTTTTAAAAGATCTTGATTAGATCTATTCCTAAAAACCACCGCACACTAGGAATTGATAAGATATAATTGTTAACTTAATCAAATGTGACGAAATTCCTATAACCATAAGCTCCGCCATTGTTTGTTGTTGAAGTATATAAGCTCCGTTCCTGCCGGCGGTATAAGCGAGGTTTGGACACCAACTCAATTCAATATCCTAACCTACTGTCTACCCTTCGCACGTTTGTGATCTCCCTTGTTAAGGTGGACAGTAAGTTAGGTTATTGGGTTGGTACCGGTGTCCAAACCAACCCAACCCAATAACCTAACCTACTGTCCACTTTTCTCACTTTTGTGATCTCCCTTGTGAAGGTGGACAGTAGGTTAGGTTATTGGGTTGGTGTCCAAATCTCGCTTAAACTGCCGGCAGGCGGAACAGAGCTTGTGTACTTGAACAACAAACAATGGCGGAGTTTGTGGGTATAGGAAAATCGTCACATTTGAGTAGGTTTTCAACAATTATATTTTATTAATTCCTAGTGTGCGGTGGTTTTTCTGAATGGATCTAATCAAGATCTTTCAGAAAACACCAATTTAAGGATGAAAAAATGAAAATTGGCCGTGATGTGGTATATGACAATTTTACCGATTCAGCTTGTGATAACTCAAATATTTCATGTTCATCTTTCATCACAACATTACAAATCGTTTTGGTGAACACAATTCGAATTTTTTTTTTTTCAAAACGCCAGCCATAGAGGATATTTACTTATTACAACCACTTTTTTCCAGAGTTGCGAGCATGTTCCTCCAAAACGTTCTGGCACATTTATCCCACATTTCACATTGCTCAAGTGCGTTTATTCTACATGATAATTTCTACCGAAAATCAAAATCCAAAGATCGAGTGTGTTGATAAGAATGTTTGAGCCCTTTCAGACTGAATCAATTTGACTGACTGTCTACCAGACAGTGTGATAAACGTACCGGAAGTCAATAGTTACGTCCAAGTCCAAGTGGGCTTAGAATAATTTTATGTTTTTTTGGATACAGAAGCACTGTTATTGCAAACATTTTTAGATGATATTGAGCACAAACCTAATTGTAATCTTACACTTAGGTAGGAAACATAGACTATTTTCGTAACAGACTTATTCTCTATACTACAAGGAGGGCATTGAAGTTCACTGGCCATACATGCAACCATGGGCATGTAAATTGCTTTACGTATGTATACTAAGCAAACGCAGCATTTGCGTTGTGAGATGAGCAAGATATCTAGGCCTATATACCGGTAAAGTATAATCGAAAACTCTACACGCCTTGACACATATAAAAGATACTTCATTTGGTAAATAGCATATCTAGAAAGTCAGGAATCTCAGCAACATTTTTCTGCGGTATTATTTCTATCAATTTTATAATGGACAAAAAGTATTTATTGAATCATTCTCTTCAAAACGGCTGGTTCGAATTGCGTACAGGTTCGTAATAATGTGTATCATTTATGCGTTCAAATTCAGTGAAAATTTGAATCTTTGAGGAGAGATTTTGTTTTTGAAATTTTCCTGTCCAGCCTAATCTAATGGAGCTTTTAGAGACTTTGAGATGTTTCTCAAAAATACAGTTTTAAACTGAATAAGTCTACATGTACAGGAACAATTTCATGTCGATCAGTCAAACCATGTGACCTGTTCAGTGCTTAAAAACAAACAGAAAAAAAACACAAAGCGCCAAAAGAGAAAGATGGAAGTCTTTGCTATTGCTCATCCAATAAATATATATATGAATAAACCTTACTTCAATTCACAAATTACAACATTACAAGATCAACACGAATATAACTACCAGTCGATATAGTAGGCCAGATACTAAATTATTCTTTGCAATCCAATAGATCTCGATACGTACTAAGTGAAAGCAAGGTGTATGAAAGTATGTTTACTCTTGTGCATTGAGAAAAGTGCAAAACACTTTGAGCAACATGCGCTCAGCGCATGAATTAGTTTACTGAAACAATTTTTTCAACTCCCACCAAATGTCTCAATCAAACTTGATGAGCTTCTTATTTTGTTGTACCAATAACTAACAATGCTGAAAGCTGATATAGACCTGATATGCTGAACCGAGCCCATCTCTCGGCGCTTGTACCATGTTTTCATGCAACTCGGAGAAGCTTTTTCTCTGATTGGTCGATGCGTGTTGCTCAAAGTATGTTGCGCATAGCACAAAGCAGAAGAATAAACGTACCTTTATTGTAAGTCCATTGTGAATCGAGTGGCTTTGATGGTATGGTGGATGGTTACATAAAAATGATGGACAGCATGTTGTGAATAGATAGAAGCAGGAGATGGCAGGTAAAATGGGACACAGAAAGGGAAAGAATTACCGCTAGTGCAGATTTGGGTAAGCACGGTACCATTGAACCTTACAAAATCAATGACAGTACACAAGAACGAGTCGTCACTCACAATTAATAACCAACATGGCCAACTAAATCAGATTGTTTACTAGTGTATATTTACACACATAGCAATCCAACTGCAATCAACGACAATTTGGTAAACGACGAATTTGTATGAAAAGCATCCAATATGGAATAAGTGAAAATAAATGAACGTTGATATACAAGATCGAAGATGAAAGGTAACTAGCTGACAAGAGAAATGACGTCAAGTATTTACTGTAGGCCTACTACCGGTACCGGTATTTCCATTGGTTGTTCACTGCTTTTTGGCTAATTGAGTTGGCACCTTCAGAAGGTAAACCTCACGAAAATGGTCAATGACGATCGAGTTGCTGTCATGTTCACATAGTCAATTTTGGACTAGTTGGCCAAGTTAATAGGCAATTGGGACAACTGGAGTTGTCCGTGTGTATCGTATTCAACAGCCTTACCGGTACCGGTATTCTCACCAGGCCTAGCTAATTCAGAATTTGAATTTAAAGCCCCAGGGATGGAGCCAAAATGCTTGCCACAATTATTCAATTGTACCGGTATAGGATACAATTTGAAAAAAAAAAAAATAGCCACCTATGACCAAATATAACCTCAAGCATGCAAACCTAGATACTACTCTAAGCCTATAGGCCTACAGATGCTCAGTGGCGTAACCATTAAGTATAATGGCTTAACTATTGCACAGGCAGTCGGAGCCTATTGCCATATCAACTCACATAGGCCTACTATTTATATAATTTATAAATAATTATTAATATGTGTCTGGAATTATTTACAAATTGACTTTAGGCCTCTTCACAACATCTTTCATGGAAATGGCAAATGAAGTCTGATGGGGAGGAGGCTTCAATAGATATCTAGGCCTAAAGGTATACTTAAGAAGTTTGGCTGTAGGGCCTAATGACTGCTGTGGGTCTTTGTAAAACAGTATCCTTACACAAGTTTGCTGAAAAAATATGAAATCATTGATTTTCTTTGTGGGGGAAGGGAGGGGGCCTATGTGAGTCCCGGATCCCATAATTCCTAGTTACGCCACTGGATATGCTACTGATATCATACAGCAACTGAAAAGTTGTGCTGTTATTATTTGGCAGTGTAAAAAGTTGTGCAAGTGAAGCGCAGCTAGGAAAGACCTACACTTGAAAATGCATGCACAACAATTCGGCAAATTTACCATTTAGATTTCTTGTCAGTAATGAGTGTACTTCGTCAACTTCAATTATGTCGAGGCTTGCTTCTTGGAGACATGTAGTTGGTGCACGGCAGCCTTGGTTCTCACTTGCTCTTTTATAAGATGATTCATTGGCAGCAAAATCACTCTGATCTTCTACGCTGTCTGCATTACTATGTAGACCAAGTAAGGTGCGCACTCTATTTGAACGTACGTCTATTATTGTGTCTGCATACCCTATCTCTTGAAGATATTGTCTGAGTAATTGCCTACCCTGTCTCCAACCAACATTGCTGACGGTGATAAAAGGAGCAGCACCACTATCATCCGTCTCCTCTGATTCACCAGGTTCATTGAATATTGGTGGTTTCATATCGCCTTGTTGCAACTCGGTGCCAAATTTCAATTGATGAAACTTGGCTCTTTCTTGTTTCAAAGCATATTCCAACATCTTTATGCGCCGGACCAAGTCAGTAGTCAAATTTTCCTGACCTTTACGCTCGCCCTGTAGGAAAGCTATTTTTGCTTCCAATTCAGCTCTATCCACATCCCATTGAGATCTTTCTACCTCAAACCTTGCACACTCATGTTGAAGAAAATGTAAAATACCAGGTATAGAATATTGTGTTCTTTGGTTTCCTTGTTCATTATGCCTATTTCCTACATTATTTATACCACCACCTGAAGGTCCTAATTGCCCATTGTAATTTTGTGATGGCAAACTATCATCCATTGTAAGGTAGTCTTTAAACACAGGCCCAGGCCTCTTCCTGCACTAGGATCTTAGGAACTCCAGGACAGATACTAAGCCACTACCACGAGCCTAATCCTAAACAAGGGTAAGAAAATTAGAATTAGTCATACCATCATCATTGGCTGTAATGCGCGAGTTGTCAACACTTCCTGCCAACCGCTCTTTGTCAATAAGTTGGGTTAGGAAATCATTTGTTCGTTGTTTGATATCATTCATCGAGTCTGTCAAATTCTTCAAATTCGCGATGGAAGAAGTGGTATCAGAACTAATTTCAAATAAAGTAATGTTATCTTTACTTATTTTTACGTACATCTGCTGCGTACTGGTTTCATTCAAACTCATTTTTAATACAATAATGAAAAGTTGATAAGAACATCACAAATCACACAAATGGATCAAACTTTTCCAAAAACATTGCTTCTATTTTTCGACTTCCTCGGGTTCCTCAAAGGATTTCCTCCACATTTTTAAAGCCACAGCCCTTTTGATATGAACCTTTTGATCAGACCGAAGAATCCTTCCTTGATGACGTACGTGCTTACATGGCTGTGAATCGAATTCATCAGCTGCCGCTGCCAGTGCCATTACGCACTTCGCACATTGATTTCCTGACTTTCGAGTCCAATATGGTTAAGCTTGATAATGATGTTGTAAGAATATATTATTGTTTTTTATACCGTATTTTTGCTGTGTAGAAAACATATCTCACTGTTGAATGCTTTTTCTATATTTTCAGTTTTTAAGTGAGCTTACGCGGATGTTCCAGAAAGGAAAGAGTGAAGGTTCGGTTTCTGTCACCATGAAGAGATGTAAGTCCTAACCTGTATTTTTAGGCAGGTAGAGAACATAGGCCCTAGGCCTAGGCCATTGAGTTTGTACGTAGTTATTATAAAGTCAATGCCTAGGCCTACACCTTGTGAATTATCATGGTATTATTCCAGTCCCTAATCTACTTTAAAACAAGTATTTCTTCTTTTGTGAGGAGAAATGTTGACGTAATCGGCATTTCCACTTGAGTCGTATTGAATTTATTTCCGAGACCATAGCCTAGACCTAGGCCTACCATCTAAGCCTGTGACGGCATTAGGAGTACAGTAGAGCGAGAGATCACCATCTATCTCAAAGCAGCGTACCGGTAGCTAGGTATACCAAACTTGACACTGTGCGAACGCAGTGAGATGTCAGAAATAAAGACAATTAAAATCATATCATACCGATACATAGTTCATGTACCTGAAGTCCCACAAACTTGAATGTAAAATTGGTATGTTTGTACCTGTACATTTCTAAATGTAGGCCCTAACTATCTTTTACTAAATAGCGTTGACTGTTACTCCACACAGCCATTGAGTATAGGCCTACACTATATACTCGATGACGCAGTTGTTATAGGTATGGTTAGCTGTTATTCCATGAGAAATCACAGAGCTGGTTGCTGTCACATTTTAAATTATCTATAATTTGCACATTGAATGTTTTGTATTTCAATATAGGGCCTGACAAAAAAGTTTGTTTTAAATTTTTAGCTAGAACAGTTTAGAAGTTGGTTTTTTGAAAGTTGGTAGGCCCAATTGCAAGAATTTCGGTACATTTTAGGGTTAGGCTTAGCTGGTAAATAATGCCGTTGAGCTACCGGTACAGTAGGGGCGAATCAATGTAGGCTTACATGAAATTCAACTTTTCGAGACCCAAAATATATATGATCATTGCAGAATATGCATTCAAATTTTGATATTTTCGGTAATCTTATCGTTCAACGTACCATCGCTAATTTTTGTCCGATATTCTTGTTTGAGGTGTTTTCTGATAGATCTTGTTTGTATGTATGATGTATGTAGTGTTTGGACTTTTTGTGTTTTGTTTGTTTTAATATGGTTTTTACTCACTTGAAGTTGATGCTTTGTGATCTGACTAAGACGACAAAGGTGGACAGTAGGTTAGGTTAGGGTCAGGTTAGTGTATAAACCTCGCGTATACCGCCGGCAGGCGGAACGGAGCTTATATACTTTAATAAAAGTGAAGAAAAAATTGAAAAAAATTGAAAAAAAAAATGGCGTGGTACGTTAATCTGTAATTTTACCATATTTTCGAATAAATGAGGGTTCCGTTCAAAGTTTAGGCTCGAAGTTGATGTGGCTGATTTTCCTAGTTTCTAGGGTGCCTAGAACTCCAAGAGGGTTGAAAATATCACTGCAATTATTTTTATTGACGTAGGATCTAATTCAGATGCTTATGTAGGTATTACAAATACAATTTTTCATGGTTATCTTCACCCATATTACCAAAAGTTGTCTGAAAGTGCTCCAAATTCAAATTTTGGCATTTTCCACTCGTTTGAACACAACAGGAGTACCGATACCGTACCGGTAACTCGAAAAAAATTGAAATTCTGCAGATTTACATAGACATGCAGAACACCTGCGAAACTGATATTTTGCAAGTTACCCTTTTTTCTGTCATGAGGGGTGGAAAATGCCAAATTATGAATGCTTTCTTTCTGGTTTAATTTTTGATAATAGTGATGAATATCGAGATTCAATTTTATTTTTTGTCAAACATATAGGCACCTTGGCCCAGATTCACAAAGAATTTTATCTCTTAACCCATTCTAAGTTAAAATAGTTTTAGGAGTTATCACCAGACTTGGTTATAAGTTGTATTCACGAACAAGTTTAAGCAAAAGTTTTAAGAATAGTTGGTGATGAAGTTATCACCGGCCCCGAGTGGTTTTAGTGAAAATGAAACACTCACCTCGCAATTGATTTCGATGATTTTGGAGATTTGGCTCACTCAAATTCAATTAGTCAATATTTAGAAGATTGAAAATGAAAATCTAGAGAGGTTGGGAGTAAAGAAACGATCCAAATTACGATTATCATAGGCCTACTTAATATTAAATCTTAACCTCACATTTGGGAATCTCGGATGACAGCTGATAGAATTAGCGGGAAATAAAATGCAAAGCCTTCTTGATGCTCAACAACAAAAAGATTCACAACAATTAGAAAACAACAAACTCAAAAGTATATACAACATTTTATGCACTCATTTTGATTTTAAATATTATGTAGCTGTAGGGAACAAGTAATTTATGTTTATATCGCGTTATTACAAACTAATTGACATCCCGCTCTTTGCTCACATTGGTTGACAGTCGAAAACAATGACGTCACATGGCAACGGCACGGACAGTTGGGGCAAAAGTTAACACCACGGTAAAATTATCTTAAAATTATTTGTGAATAGGGAATAATGATAAAACCGTTATAAAATTAGAACGTGATATCTCTGTTTCAACTTGGAACGGGTTAAGCGCTAAAATGTTTTAAGATATAATTCTTTGTGAATCCGGGCCCTGTAGCATTGAGTATAACAACTTCAACGTTGTACCCTGAAATATAAAAATATCAAGATTTGAATGCTTATTTTCAAAGATCATATATTTTGGGTGTAGAAAGTTGAATTTCATCACAGTTGATTTGCCCCTAGCTTGATGGCAGATTATCAACCCCTTGAATGTACCAAAATTTCTGTACCAGTCGACTTTAAAAAGACCATACAAAACCGTTCAAGCTGAAAATCTGAAACAAACTTTCTTGTCATCTTCAAACACGAAGCAATCAATCTGTGAAAATTGTAGTAATATTCCAAAATGTGACAGCAACCAATTCAATTCTAATTTAGAGTAATGTTTTTCGGAATGGGCCTTAGGTCCCTCAACCCCAATGACGTCTCGGAGATGAGCGATCCGATTGGGTTTTCGTGATACAGACCGCGTTTATAAAAATCACAACCAAGTTGTGTAGGCCAATATCCGATTGATCTCACTTTTTATTTTACTAAAGGCTACGTACTACCGTATCGGTAATTAAATGTATCCATCATATTCAAATGTGGATTCTACAAACTCGGTTAGGCTAATTCCTTTGAGTCAATACTCGGAGGTCTGGGCTATCAAGATTCCAATACATGTCGTATCATAATATAGGCCTGCTCTTAGAGGGTGAATGATAACATAGTGGGTAAATTTGATTGCTTTTCAATATTAAACAGACCTAGGCGTACGAGTACCGACTAGACCTTGGCCAGGATGCTAGCATTTTTCTGCAAATCAGTTTTTAAATGAGACTAAAAGTGACCAATGGAAATGCCAAGATTTTTGACTTCGTGACTCTGTTTCCAACCTGTGCTATGTTATAATGAAGTAGCAGTATGCGCGACATATGTTGTTATGTCGTTCTGTTAGTGTAACTGCCTCACATGCTCGAGGTCCGTGGATCGGCTCCCGACGCAGTATTTTTTTTTAATTCATAAATGTTGTCTTGAGCACAAAAACAAATGGTTATGGTCAAGGTTATTTTTTCTTTTCAATTTGACCACAAAAAACATGAGTAGGCCTATCTACACAAATATTGTGATTTTCAACTATTGACATTGTTAGTCCCATTTGAAAACCGATTTGCAGAAAAGTTTTAGCGACCGGGGCATTGTTAATGAGTCAATGACGTAGGCACTGATATAAAATCAACGGAGTGGTATTCATTGTTGTAAGACAGAATTAACCATGGTGGCCCACGTGCAATTCTTAAAGACGGCATGTTGAGCTACGATAGTCCCATGTTGTAGAAAATTGCACTACAGGGTGAATATTTCCAGTATTACCATTGACTTTATAACAGTCCTACTCCTACACTTCGTTCTATTTACTGTCACGGCAAAATTATGATTCATGGGTTTGTGAATTAACCCAAAATCGAATATGAAATGAATCGATGTGAAACTTGCCGGACCCAGGTGTAGCTCTTGAGGACGGGGATCGGAGACAAGATAACGTAGGTCGTAGGTTGACTATCCCATATATTTTCAAACATAAATGTATATTACAGATGGGTTTTTAATAATTGAATATAAGCAGAATAATTATGAACTTATACAGAATATGTACCGTACGTACTCATAAAGGCCGCCTTAACAAGATGTGTGTTCACCTCGCTTTTACAAATCTCACAACCGTCGTTGGTTCCCTCGGACGATCCAGGTCACGACCTGCTACTCTCGTTGCCCGTCTTGTTCTGACCAGCCCTTCAGCCCTTGACTCTTCACCCCTCAACCCCCTTGCCCATATTTTGACTGTTGAAACCTACAAGCTAGTCATAATTACCCTGCACATTCCTATGCCTTTGATGACCCCGTGCCAAAGTATCCGTAAATAATTTGTAACGATAACGATACTACAAACTCGTTGGTAATACAATGAAACCTCTTTAGTACGTTTTCCAGAGGACCAGACAGAAGAAACTTACCGAAGTGGAAAAATTACTAAAGAAACTACCGGTATTTAACATGTGGGAGCATATAGATGAGATCAAAAAATAAAACTTACTAAGCTGAAAAATGTGCTAAAAACTAAAAAAAAACTTACTATTTAACTTGGATCTACTGTATATAACCTGGCATTTTTAGGGCCTGTTTAGGCAGTAGTGGATGCTGATTATGGTTAGTTATGGGGAGGCTCAACCAAAAAATTTCAATCTCGTTCATTCGATACAAAACTTATCCTGACTAATCATAATCATCACTGTTGAGTTGGTAGTATCATTGAGTAAATAAATATCCTTACGGGATAGTGTGGCAGAGCCCTTATAGTGTTACGTCTGGTAATCCTGCCAGGAGCGCTGTGATCACCAAGAAAATGCCATTTGCTAGAGCACTGTTGCAAGTGAATGCTGCTAGGAGCGCTGTGATTAGTCAACTTTGTCATTGTTGGTGAGCAATTTTTGACCATTGGCTCTGTCATACGGCATTGCCTATCTAGAGGCTGCTTTATCTATGGTAGTATGTGTACTAGCTCAGTGTTACTAGGCTACTGCAAACGATAGTGGCTGATGTGACCTTGTGACAATAGTTCTTTCATGCAAAGCAAAGAGGTATTCAATAGAAGGGATACGACAACAGGTTAAATAAAAATCGACAGAAATCGTCTTTGCTGTTCGCTGTTGACTCAGCATAAATCGTGGGTTTTTTAATCATAACTTTGAGATGATATTTCTCAGAAATCGTCCAACCGATATGAACCCAAAAGTTTAAGTTGGATAAGTCTGGGCCTACTTAAATACAGAGAAAGTTTCGTGTCGATCAATCAAACCGTGAATCACAGCAATGGTTCTTCTATTATTTCTATCAATTTGTTGAATACATTTTTTTTATCAAATTATTTTCTTCAAAATGGCTGGTTCAAATTGTACACAAAATTCAAAATTGTAATAATGTATCATTATTGTGTTCACATTCAGAGAAAATTTCATTATTTTTTGGAGATTTTATTTTTCAATTTTTTTTGCCCAGTCTAATCTCATGGAGTTTGTATAAACTTTGAAATGATATTTCTCAGAAATGGTCCAAACTGATATGACCCAAAAACTAGACAGTCCTAAGTTGGAAAAGTCTGCGTGTACAGAAAAAGTTTCATGTCAATCAGTCAAACCGTGCGACCTGTGCAGTGCTTACAAACAAACAGACAAAAACGCACAGACAAAGCTCCGTAAGAGTAGGATGGAGGTCATTGCATTCACTGATCCAATTAATTGGTGTAATTTTTGTGTAATTCTGTAGATGACGGAAGAGCAAAGCCTGAGCCTCGAGAGGGACGTAAGCCGTTACCCGAGCCTTCCGAGTACTCCTGCTTAATGAGAGCTACTTGGAGTAGTAAAAAAATTAGCACAATTGTGAGTTTACATGTTTTTCTCTCAAGCGGTAGATACACTTGCAAGTCTTTGCAAGTGAAAAGCGCGAGTGAGAAGTGAGAAGTGACAAGTCCATCGCATCTCGTTTGACGTCACCTATTGGTACAAATGGCTCACTGCAAACTAACTAGCAAACTAACTAACTAACCTATAAACAGCAAGAAAGGGAACACAATAATAGCAGTCAAATGTTGAAAGTATTATAATAAACGCCAAATAAATGAACCAATCACGTTCGACTCTTTGGTTTTGCTTGCACTTTTCGCTTTCACTTGTAGAGCAATGCTCGACTTCTGAAAGACTTTTGAAGAGTCTTTCGAGTCGGTCATTTTTTCGCCGTGCACCAATCAGCGACGGTATTGGAGCCGACTTTCACTTCTCACTTCCAAAGACTTGCAAGTGTATCCACCACTTTAGTGCTAGTAGGCCTATTGTTTTTCTTCAGTAGCTTACGCCAATAAGTGATCAAATACACCATCAGTATTCGTTAACATTCCGTTTCGATTTTTCAGTTTCATTTTTGTGACAATGATTATAACTGAATTCTATTTCTAAATTTCAATTTGGTAGCAACACGTAATGCTGTATAGTTTATGTACCTTCAAATGGCAAGTATAAAATTACATACATTCAGTTACAGATGTTAGATTATTGGTAGCACTATTTTTTACAGAACTTTTGTAGTTAGGACATATGTAAGAATGTATAAAGGTATGAGGAATGTGTACATATGAATATAAATATATAATTAAATACATCTGTTTCGCTACTCAATTCTCAAAGATTATGAAATTGCCAAAATGAATGACTTTTTCTTCAAATCAACTCTTATGAGCTCTTTAATTACATAAAGTCCGGTTACATGGGGCCAGTGATTTTTTCAAATGGCAGAAGTGTTTCAATTGGCATCTAGGCCTAAAACTGCCAAAATTATATTAAATCATATCAATATTGTCAAGTTGGTGCATAACACTCAGATTTACATACAATCAATTTTCGTAGCATGAAATTTCACTAATTGCAAAGAAATAATTTTTGATGGTGTAGAGGCGCTCACAATTTCTGTTGCGAAATTTTCATTCTAGTAGCGAAACCTGTGGGCAGCATATGAGATGTTTTCGAGATTTTGGTATGGTCACCTTTCGAGCTACGACTTTCCAGCGCGCTTTCAGTGTCAATGTACCGCAACTAGCACGTAACCTAACCCAACTTTGAGAACACGTTTGGCTTCACTATCGGTTTTTGTCTAGACACCCGAACAATAACCAATAACATAACCTAAAAAGCTAATATCAAATTGGCTGTGAACATAGTTACATTGATTGACCGTATGCAGTCCACCCTCTTTTTTTTTTTGTGTTCAATGGTTAATGGCGATGTACAGTAAACTTGTAGATCCTACGGAGTGAACGGAAATGCATGTGACCGTAGGCTCGTCACTAATTGGTCAATCAGGTGAAAGATTTCAGTTTGTGGAATTCTGGCATGCAATTGAAATTGTTCTGTTCTCGTAGGGAACGTTGGTGTTCTAATTAATTTCAGAAATCAATTGATCGTGTAAAGTGGCTCTTAAGTAGTAATTCGGTATGTTTTCTCTTGGCCAGTAGAAATTTTAGGTTTTGGCCCACATAACACATATTCATTTGTTTCTTTTTCAGATCCAGCAGAAAGATATAAATAAATTCCAACAAGTTTACTGTAATTTATTGAAAGGTAACCTTGATGGATTGAAAAAACTCAAGAAAACGAAAAATAAGGCAAAGGCAACGCAATGATTAATTTTTATGGAAAAGTGCATTACATCGTGGTAATAGCTTTCTGTATGCTCAATAAGTTAACTTGGAAAAGAAATGTTTTCGTACCATATAGCGAAGCAATGCTTGCTGTAAAATAAATGTCAGCATAGGCCTATACATAGGCTATATTTGTTTCTTCGATATTTTCATTCCACAATTTTTTATGGAAGATTCTTTATTTTTATTGTCTAATACATGTACCATGGACTGTTATGTGACGTGATTCGTAATGTATTAGAAAATCAACCCATATCTTTCAAACTTCCACAAGTATCATGGTCAAGTTCTGCGTTTATACCAGAAAAGAAGTGTACGACAATGGTTTTCATTATTCTAGCTACCATGTATTTACTAAATATATTATATATATATATACAGAAATTAGGCAATGCAGTAACATTATCACTGATGAAACAATTGTAAACAATGGTAGTGGTTTAGTTTTTATATATACTATATTGAATTCTTCGTGTTTCTTCTTGAATGTTTGTAATATTTATGAAGAGAAGAAACCCAATTAAAACATTTCTTCTCATTTATGTTATTTGTTTTTCTGAATTTTCCTATCCATATAAAATTGCATAAGATTGAATTACAGTATTACCCTTGCTCCATAAGACAGTGCCTTGTATATAGTTTCTGCCATATCTAGTAGGCCTTCAATCTAAAGTCAGTTTTAAAAATAAGAAACAAGTACTTTGTGGGCCTAGGTGTAGGACAGTTTTTAATTTAAATTTATTTTATAATGGCTCAAGATTATTGTTGAATTCAGATGAGATTGATCAGTACAGAGAATAGGATTCATATTTTTATTGTTAATCAAAATATAATGGCTTTCCAAAGAACGGACATGTCTTCAGCCAAGCCCGGCCCATTTCTCCTCCTTGGTCCAAACACTCGTTGGCACACTGGAGTAGGATATCGCCCTGCGAACAGAATAATATGCTATTATTCATCCACAGTATTCAATTCAAGGAACATTATATATTGGTTTTAACGACGCACTATACTGATGGCTATGATCTATTGGCGTCGGTGGATGATGAATGAGATGAGATGAAAGGTTATTTTATTAGGTGATTTTGGATGGTGGGAAGGAGTCGGTCGTGGCCTGTTGTTAAGGAACTATCCCAGTATTGACCTGGGGGGGCATTCATGTACGTCTAGCAAAGATGCTAGCGGTCGCAACTTGTGATCATCAAAAACCACCTCGCAAAGTTGATGGCAAATTGCCGCCATGACAGTAGTTAAACAGGTTTCATGCCTTGCTAGAGCTTGCTAGGCGTACATGAATGGCCCTCCTGAACGACAGTGGGAAACCACGCCCCTGACAGGATGGTCGACCATGGCGGGTATCGAACCCCGGTCTCCCGAATGACGGTTCAATATGTTACCACTCGGCCACGCGTCTCGGTTCAAGGAACATTTCATTATTCAATGAAAATACATAAATTTACAATTGAGGACTTGCATTCTCCGCCCTATTGACGTCACAAATCATAACATCCAATCAACGAGGCTGTTGGAACTGAGGAGAAATTCAAATATCCAATCAGGAGGTCTCTAAATGACAGCAAGTGATATAGATCTAGGCAGCCAACTGGTAATGCCATGCCTATTTTGAGTCGTCAATTACCCACTTATGTGTAGGCCTATAGTTATAAGGCCATACAAGTTTTTAAATACGTTAACCAAAACTAGAAGTATTTTAAAATGACTATAAAATGATATACAACATGGAATAGAAAATAGAATAATAGAAGAAAAATTTAAAGTACTGTAATATAACAATTTTTGATAATAGCTGAGAATATAAAAGGATACATTGTTATAATGAAACAAATTGAATTATGTCAACAAACGTCTGCTTTATAACGACATATTTCATGAAAGTCGTTGAGTTGTTTATTGTAAAAAAAAATCCGGTGAGAGGAGGTAATTATAACAGTTCATAAACAACTTGCACGTACTGTAATATAACTTTGAACTTTATAAAACATATTATTTCATAAATGTTATATTCATAATCTTTAATAACTTTGTTAGTCCTCACTCATTAGGCTTAATCACTGAAAGTATTTAATTGTTTCATTATATACAAAATTCTGGTGTTCAGGTCCAATGTTTTTAAATAATTGAAATGGAGTGGTAAGAACACCCTTATGGTGCCTCGTACAAACAATCCTACTTTCATCCAAGGGCTTAATTGGGTAACACTGATTTTGTATAAAGTTTTGATGTCAATAAAATATATATATATATATATATATATATATATATATATATAAAATTATAGTTTAGGTCTACGTCAAGATTTTGATGTTGATGAAAAATAAGCGACAAAAAGTGAGTCTCGCCTAAAGCTCAAGTTTTGTTAATTTCATGAGTATGTATCTATTACCCATTCATTCGAACCTACAAATAACCTAGCTGTTGGTGAGGTTTATAAAGTTGATGAACATCAACTTGTAAGGTGTTTGGAGAGAATTACCATTATAAGTAGAGACATGTAAAAATAGCAGTTTTGCTATAAAAGCGATGAAATGTGAAAGTGTTTTTTTACATGTTTTTGTGATATTTCTTCATGTTTCAATACGTTTGATGGTGTTCTATCATGTTTTTGAAAAGACGACAAAGCGCTACAAACGTCTGAATCCGCAACGTTTCAATGTATTAGCAATATAGACGCTATATTCAGAATAGAAGCATTATAGATGCTATTTTCCCCCAAATTATGTCAATTGAATTGTAAACGGGTGAAGTTAGTTGGGGAATTCAGAAAAAAGTGCAGTTGAAAATGCAGGCGGCAAATGAGGCGTCGGTTCAACCCGCTTGTGGGGATTATTTTTCTAGAAAATATCAATTGGGGTGTTTCTCTTGTATGCCTATTGTACGTTATGCAGTGGTTTTACTGTTAGGCTACAGAATGTTGTTGGGTTACAAAACACGATGTTTCAAAATAATAGATGCACCAAAGTGCTACTTTTCAAATTCTAAATGCTATAAAAAGAAAAAATAGAAGCTATATTTACATGTCTCTAATTATAAGTGTGATATTAGTTTAATTGGTGTGAAATAGAAATCATAGTGAGATTTCTCAAGATACTAAATGTCTAAATCGTACACAATAAAACTCACTCTTTTCTCTGAAATGGAGAATATGTGTTATTAGTTACCTTGTAGCAGTAGTCGCATGTGAACAGGCATGTGTCGACTGCGTCAAGAGGTTTCGTCGGTTTACTTAACGCCGATGTCAGAGTCATCATGAGGAAGACAAACGACACCAGGTGAAATACCGGGACACTGCGAGAAACTGGAAATATAGTACAATTCGTCAAGTTAGGATCAAATAATAATATTAATTATTATTATTCATTTTATTACAGCTTAGGAATCACTCAGAGTAAGTAATAATTCCAGTGGCTGCTATATGCCGTGAATATGGATATATTCAAATTATAGATCAAAATCAGATTTCAGTCTTGTTTAAATCCAATTTTCATAACTATTTATTAATAAAACCATCATTTTTGGAATAAATAATGGCAGATTTGAATCAAAAGCTTGGTTGCCCATTGAATGGTATTTAAGAGCCCACATCTTAGACAGATTTACAGGGTGCACTTTCGCCACATATATCTCAAGAACTACAAATACTACGGACTTGCGGTAAAACGCAATGAATAAACAATACCCTCACAATTAGATATGCCTAATCGAAAATTGAAGAATAATTTTATCATGAAGCAATAATTGAATCAAAATGTGCCTAATTTGATGGTTTTCATTGCTCAATTCTCAGTTACCGAATAATGGTGGAAATGAATTACAAACGCACATCCTTAAGTTCAACTTTGCTAATCAATATTTGAAATTCTGATCTGCCTTTTCTTCTACAGTTTTCCCAATTTTCGTGGCCAAAATGTGTAATGTAACTAGATTTTGTCCAAATTATGAAATGAAAAACTCCCCCATCTAGCGGTGGTTACTGGAACTCTTCCAATATTATCCTTTTTTCACTTTTCAACCCACAACCAAACTTTTAAGCGCACATCGAACTTGGGTCGAGCATTTCGAAGAGAAACATGCTTAGCTAAGATGCGGGCTCTCAAGAATCAAAAGCTTTTCCAGAATATGGAAAAACGGTAAATAATCTATCTGTGTCGTAAAGCATGATTAAACTACAAAAAAAAAAACATTTCAATTTATATAAATGAAGGATACATAATAATTTGTACTTGAATAAAACCTTATGTCCATTCAGAAATTCAAAAAATATTCAATGTTGTTTGCCTTCAGGTCTTCAGTAATACTTATTAGAATTATCGATCACTATAGATGTTTTTTCTCAGACAATTCTTACTTCTTCCTTTTTAAATAATTGGTCATAGAAATCACATTCTGTTGTTCTCGGTAACAAAGTATAGCTATCGTACCGATAGCTGTACATTATTGTACATATCGGTATGATAGAAATCGATATGATATCTGTACGATAGCTGTATTCCAAGGTTAATCAAATGTAAGAGTTCACTTCTCAAAGTGTTTTATTTGATCTAGATTTGATCCAACAAAAGTTGCAAAAAAATGTTTCTTTTTTTTCATGGAAATCTAATAATTGGAATGGCAGAAATCTGAAAATGAACTATCTAGTTGATAACAAAAGGTTTGAAAACCGAAAAGAAAACAAATGTACATTGTGGTTAATATTCACAGTGGTTCATGAAAAACAAGTTTTGTCAAATGTATAGGCCTAATACATTTCTCACTATTTTCATCATTGCCTTAGTACATACAGTGGCGTAACAAGGCACGGCGAGACAGGAGTGAAAAATGTATAAATGGGCCTTATCCCCCTTTTTTCCATATTCGGCAGAATCCCAAAAAATACTCGTGTGCTTCCAATTTATTTCATTATAAATGTGATTCAAATTTTCTTTGAATTCTTATACCATTCATTGCACATAAATTATTTCACTCATGCAATTATTGATTGCCATTAAAATTATTTTGCCTTACTTTTTGCAATTTGCAAAAATGTCTACAACATCACTAAAATGAATCCGTCTTGTTCTCTCATATCAGGTTCAATTGATAAAATTGAACCTGCACTGAGTCTCGTTTATAGAACAAAACAATACATAAATATATGAATTGGAAACAATAAATTTTAAATTATCATCTCACAAAAAAAATGCCAGTCTCAGTGGGACCCCCAAAGTAAATTTAGTCGTGGGCCCCTGTGCCACTGCACCGCTTGCACCACCGATATTTACGCCACTGAGTACATAGTTAGTAGGTCATTAAAGAGGTTAGGTTGTTGGGTTGAAGCATTTTTCTTGATTCATCACACGAAAGAAAAAATGCTGTTGAGGAGTCTTCATTTCAGTTCAGAAGTATAAAGTCAAAATCGTGAAAACCATAATACATATTTATGTTAGTGCCTGCAGGATTACCAACGCGGGAGTAGCTCTAATTAAAACTGGCAGTTTAAAGTTGCTATCACCATGGTTAAATGCTATTTGTTTTTATCAACTCTCAGATAAAAGCTAACTGGTAGGTAATCCCGGGCATCAGTGTTATTATCTGTCCTCACTCTCAACCAGATTGTTTTCTATATTATTCTTATTTATTATTCTTATTATTATTTCTGTATTCTATATATATATATAGGACATAACATGATCACACCCCTAAAACTAGATATTGACGAAAATTGACGATATTTATTCCCCTGAACGAGAAATCATCATCTCAATTTAAGACATTTAAAATAATTTGATTGCTTATTCAGAGACTATTAGTCATGACGTAGGCATTACCGATTCTGTATACAAACATAAACAGAATCCAGTAATGCCTACGTCACGACTCGGGAAAAGGGTCCGGATCCTAAAGGACAAATAAATTAATTATAATTTTTGAAGTTGTAGTTTCGATTTGTTGTTTTCCCAAAAACTGGGGAAATGAATCTCGTCATTTTTCGATAAAAATCTATTGTAATAATGTTGTAATAATGTCATTCAATCAGTGTTTAAGGTAATCAACAGATTAAAAACCTAGGTTTAAATAATAATTCAATCCGATTTTACAAGAGACGGTCATAGTTTTTGATCTATTCCTTATTAAACAGGTAATAGACAATATGCAATCAGTGGAAATTTGTTTTTATTCGTGTAGCTGTAAATTGAATGATGGAAAGCAATAACAAAAGTTTCACAGTACATATCCTTCTCTCATCAGAACACAAGATTTAATTACGTTATGTATTTAACTTGATGAGTTTTCTATTGAATTAATTAATTCAACTTCTATAAACATCTCTATCTCTAAAGAAGTAATTGTTAATGGAGTTACCTGAATCAAGCCGTATATAAAGTATCGTGAGATTAATTGGCTTCTACCAACCAAGTTCAATATCAATATAATAACGCGAATCTTATATATGCCTGGTGAACGATATTTTAAATAACAAGTCAACAAATTTAATTCTAGAATAGTAAAATAAACTGGTATTTACTCATTATAAACGTAACTAACAAATAACGAATTAATATTGCCACTGATTCAATGAGAAAAGGTAATATTAAAGATGAGATTAAACAAACTATAATTGCACATTTCTATCTCGCTTTCATTTTTGTTTGTTTCATGATATATATAGTTGGTAGATGGTTCATACGGATTTCAGCGTTGAATAACATAATTAGTTTTCTATTGAATTCAACCTATATAGATCTACACATTTTGATCGTATTCAAAATGAAAGATGTAAATGTAATTGTTAATGAAATTACCTGTACCAAGCTCTACACGAAGAATCATCAGAATAAATTGGCTTCGAAAGCCAAGTCATTAAAATGACGGGACTATTATATAGTAAATGATTTCTTCATAAGGTGTCTACAAAATTATTTCTACAAAAGTAAAACATAATGACATAATTCCGTTATCGTTATAATAACAACAGTTCATTAATGTTGACACCGAGTGCTATAATATTAAGGATAGGTAAACATAGATGTAAAATATGAATGTTTATTTCTATCTCCCTTTTAATTTTTTCCTTTTTTTTTTTGACAAAATATTCAGGTTGGTATTAGTAGGTATACTATTTAATAAATAGTCGCTGTGTATTTGAGCGATTCAAGTGAATTCGTTGTCTGATCAGCAGAGTCGAAAAGTACTTTTGAAAATAATTCCACATTGGGTGAATATAATTTGGATTTTTTTTTAACATGTTCATTCTTGGACAGAAATTTCATCAGAAAAACAGTAACACTTTTCTTTTGAATTTACAGAACTCGAAAGAGAAAATGAAGTTGCTATTTTGACTCAATTTGGTGAAAAATCAATAGACGACTAGTGATTGACCCGCCAATAAACGTCACAAAACAGAACATCCAATCAAATAGGCTTTGTTATGTGGGAAATTTCACATTTACCTATCAGAGTATCTCTAAATTCCCACATGAAGTATAGATCTAGGTGGCTTTGGCGATTAGCCACGCCTAATGTGAAATTTCCCACATAACAAAGCCCATTTGATTGGATGTTCTGTTTTGTGACGTTTATGGGCGGGTCAATCACTAATCGTCAATTGAATGGCATTATTTTGAGTATATTTCAATAGTCTGATAAATACTAAAAAGGATGAATTCTTAAGGTTTGCGTGTTCAATGATGGGGAAACGACGAAACTTAAAAATTGATATATCTCAAAATTTAGCTTTATAGCTAAGTAGGTTATCATTTCTTTCGATATTACCCACATTTACTTAGCTCATCCAAGCAATTATTAACTGACAGAGGTCCATAATTTGTCAATTCCCAAGAGATTATGATGGAAATACTTGCAACGTGCAATGAGTTTTCTAGTGAATGTAATCCATGTCAACACTTTGATCATATTCTGACGGAAGGGTGTAATTCCATCTGAATCAACTTGTATCGTCAGGTTGGCTTCAAACAACTAATTATCAATACAATAATGCAACTAACTTATCATAGGTCTATACGATTTCTTTATAGTGATGGATAAGTTTAGTTCAATGGAGTGATGTGTAGGATAACTAGGCAAACGCGTTATGTGTTTCCGCGTTGATGGATGAGCTGGAACATGTCAACATATCTTTGGATTGGTTATTATATATATATATATACACCTTGAGATCCAAACAATTACTTCACTGTCATCTTATTTTTCATTATTGATTTCTATGATAATAAAGAAGGCTTTGTTTTAATCGTTTACATTTAAGAGGTGACACCTGTGGCTTTGATTTAATTGGCATCTTAATAGCTTTGGGTGATTTAAAAAAATTACATTATATATTTTTTACATCAAAACGGCTGATCTGATTTGAGTGAAAGTTCGGAATAATGTGTATCATTATTATATTGAAATTCCCTGAAAATTTGAAATGTCTCGGATGAAAATTATCTCACGAATATTTTCCTCTGGGTTATTTTAATGAGATGTTTGAAAACTTCAAAATAAGTTTTCTCAGCAGTGGTTCAACCGATTGCGCCTCAAAACTATACAGTATCGAATTAAATAATGTCACTTGTGTATGCCAAGTTTCAACTGATTTTGAATTTTCGTTTGACCTGTGTACTTAAAAAAAAAACTACTAAATAAAACTACTAGAAACTACTAAAATTAATAAACTACTAATAATAAATAATAACTACTAATAAACTACTAAACTAATAAAACTACTAAAAACTACTATAAACTACTGAAAAAAAAACAGTCACTTTTTTTCGGGTATGGCGAAATTGAGTCTTCGCTTCGCTCATCCAATCAACTAACAACCGAAAAGACTTGTAATTTAGTTATTCCACAATTAAATCTAAGACAGTTCCGTCTAGCAACAAAATCGATCGTATAATGAATATACCTTCGAAATTAAGAGGTGAAACCGAGACGCGTGGCCGAGTGGTAACACACTGAACCGTTATTCGAGAGGCCGGGGTTCGATTCCCGCCATAGTCGACCATCCTGTCAGGGGTTTTTCGTGGTTTCCCTCTGTCGTTCAGGTTGATACTGGGATGGTTCCTTAACAACAGGCCACGACCGACTCCTTCCCACCATCCAAAACACCTAATAAAATAACCTTTCATCTCATCATCCCATCATCTCATTCATCATCCACCGACGCCAATAGATCGTAGTCATCAGTATAGTGCGTCGTAAAACCTAATAAATATATATATATATATATATATATATATATATATATATATATATATATATATATATATAGATAGACCTATATATATATATATATATATATATATATATATATATATATATATATATATATATATATATATATATATATATATATACATATATATATATATATATATATATATATATATATATATATATATATATATATATATATATATGTATATATATAATTATATATATAATATATTTATATATATATGTATATAAATATATATATATATATATATATATACATATATATATATATATATATATATATATATATATATATATATATATATATAATTATATATATAATATATTTATATATATGTATATAAATATATATATATATATATATATATATATATATATATATATATATATATATATATATATATAATATATTCATATATATGTATATATATATATATATATATATATATATATATATATATATATATATATATATATAGATTTATATATATATATAAATATATATATATATATATATATATATATATATATATATATATATATATATAAATATATATATATATATATATATATATATATATATATATATATATATATATATATATATATATATATATATATATATATATATATATATATATATATATATATATATATATATATATATATATATTTAAAAGATGAACAAGCTAGCAAGAGTGATATCCATGTTTTGGTTCAAAAATTGACAAGATGTGCCAACTTATTTCCAACTAATTCAGTTAAATGAGCCGCAATAAACCGATTTGTAAATAGAATAGTGTATGAAAAGTCCATGAAAAGTTGATCGGAATTTGATATAGACAGTGTAAACAAGAACGTTATTATCGATTGAGCGAAGCGAAGACTCAATTTCACCGTATTTAAAAGAAAATCGTACTGCACTGGTCAAACGGAAGTATAAATTCAGTTGAAACTTGGCATACACAAGTGTCATCATCTACTTCGTTACTGTATTGTTTTCAGACTCAATCGGTTGCACCTATTCTGAGAAAACCCATTCCGTAGTTCTTATAAACCCCACGAGAATAACATATGAGAAGAAAATTTGGAAAAAATATATTCTTGAATTCAAATTTTTACGAAATTTTATTTCAATAATGATACACATTACTCCGAAGTTTCACATGAATCGAATCAGCCGTTTTGATCAGAAAAAATATATAATGTGATTTGTTCACATCAATCAAAGCTATTAAGAAACTCATTACGAATGTGAGTAACAGGTCTAACCAATTGAATTGTAAAACAATTAAAATAAGTAACGACTAAAACAAGGGAAGCAGTGGCATAATTGTTTTCAACTCGAGGTGCCGTTACATTCTATATAAATATTCCAATCGCTCATCCAACAACGCATATTGCGTTTTCCTAGTTAAATTAACATATCAAATGAAAACGAGTATGCCTTTAGAAAGTTGATAAAAGTGAAGGAGACGTCAGTCACCGCTCCGCCAAATCAACAAAACATCATAATGTGATTTATTACAAAAAAAACAGCTTCTCCCACATCTGTTTAGTCACTTAAAATGATTGATAAGACAATCTATATCCAATACTTGTGAAACTATCTCATTTTTATCGTGATTCAAGGATTATGAGGGAATTAACTGACGCACATTTAACCGAAATGTAAAAGATTGATTGACTTAATTACGAATTCAGGTTGATGAGGTATTTATATGATGAACAAACAATTGAGAATAAAAACAAAATCAGAAGGCTGAAAAATTAAAAACTCATTCGAAACTATGATCTAGATCATGGAATTATTACATTTCTATCATCGTACCTAGCATCATACCTAGCATCATACCTAGCATCATACCTAGCATCGTACGTAGCATCGTACCTAGCATCATATCTAGCATCGTACCTAGCATCGTACCTAGCATCATACCTAGCATCGTACGTAGCATCGTACCTAGCATCATACGTAGCATCATACCTAGCATCATACCTAGCATCGTACCTAGCATCGTACCTAGCATCATACCTAGCATCTTACCTAGCATCATACCTAGCATCATACGTAGCATCATACCTAGCATCATACGTAGCATCATACCTACCATCGTACCTAGCATCTTACCTAGCATCATACCTAGCATCATACCTAGCATCGTACCTAGCATCATACGTAGCATCATACCTAGCATCATACCTAGCATCGTACCTAGCATCGTACCTAGCATCGTACCTAGCATCGTACCTAGCATCATACCTAGCATCGTACCAAGCATCGTACCTAGCATCGTACCTAGCATCGTACCAGCATCGTACCTAACATCTTACCGAACCTATAACCTATTATTTCACAGCTGAATAAATAAATTCAACTGACTAGAAAAAAAGCCCCTGAGTAAATTTTATAGAGAAAAACGTAGATAAAAATTGATCATTTTGATTATTCAATTGATAATTTTATGGGAATTCAAAGGACAATAATTTGTAAAGACGGTATTGAATATAAAAATTATTGAGTGTTTTTCTACAACAATTAAAGCTACTAGCCAAACGCAACATAAGCGTTGTAAGATGAGTGAGATATCTAAATAAGGTATAATAGTCGTTAAAGTAGTCCTACTTATGCTACTTTATTGACTCTGGTGTTCTACACACCTTGACGCACATGAAAAATACTTCATTGTTGGGAGTAGGGAGAAAATGAGAGTTGAGGGACAGGAGCAAGATGGCCGCCAAAGTCAATGACCTCTGACGTCATTCAAGATGGCGCTCATGACGTCATCCAAGATGGCGCTTATGACGTCATCCAAGATGGCGTTCATGACGTCATCCAAGATGGCGGTTATATTCAAGATGGCGGCTACACCATTTTTAATTTCAAATTTCCCTCTTTTTTCTATCGAGTCCTATTTTGAATTTTCAATTGAATCGAGCGCGCGCTCTAGCGGCAAATTTTTTTTCTCTCTCTCTCTCTCTCTCTCTCTCTCTCTCTCTCTCTCTCTCTCTCTCTCCAACTTGAATTAATCAATTAATCAACTAATTATTTTAATACAAAATATACGTCTGGTGCGATTCGAACGCGGGATGTTCGCATTATGAGTCCGGTATCTTAACCACTAGACCAATGGACCAGTAAGAATTCCGTGTGTTATTATTGAATATAAGCTAAAGTATAGGCCTATGACGTTGCGAAACAAGTCTATTTTTGATATTCGATTGATTATGACCGATAAGAAATAATCTCCTGACCCATTAAATTTAATTTTCAAATAAATAATTTTAATAATCCAGTATTTTGATATTCGATTGATTATGACCGATAAAAAATAATTTCTTGACCCATTCAATTTAATTTTTCAAAAATAATTTTTACCAATTCAATATTTTGATATTTGATTGGTTATGACCGATAAGAATCTCCTCATTTTGATATCCGATTCATTATGACTGATACAAAATAATTTCCTGACCCATTAAATTTAATTTTCAAATAAATAATTTTATTAATCCAATATTTTGATATCTGATTCATTATGACTGATACAAAATAATCTCTTGACCCATTAAATTTAATTTTCAAATAAATAATTTTATTAATCCAATATTTTGATATTTGTTCGATTATGACCGATAAAAATAATTTCTTGACCCATTCAATATAATTTTTCAATAAATAATTTTTACCAATTCAATATTTTGATATTCGATTGATTATGACTGATGAAAAAATAATCTCCTGACCCATTAAATTTAATTTTCGAATAAATAATTTTTACCTAATCAAATATTTTTCAAATTTCAAATTCTTATTAATTTTGAACTTTCACTCTCAACCTAATAAGTTGATTGCTTCGGTTCATCTATCAAGATCAAATTGCTTCATTCTACCAATTAAAACTAGAAGTATATATTCTACTTATCCATCTGTGATAGTGAATTCAAAATTATTTTAGGAGTGGGTAAGGGGAATAAAACATAGAGATAAACATAATGACACATTTATTTTTTACAAATCTCGAAATATATAATCTAAGTTTATAAAAGATATATGGAAAATAGTTATAGTTTTGATATGTTTGTAGATGTATGGCGTGAGTATAACCTTCTGCTGCTATGAAATGAATAATCCAAAATAATAGTTCATCATATCATCAATCTGAAATCATTGTTCACTATAAAATCAATATAGAACAATTGTTTACTACATGAATAATCAAAGATAATATCTCAAAATATGAATAATCTGAATAAAAGAGAGCATGATACTATGATTTAAGAAGTACTGCATTGTTTCGAGATGTGAAGTAGAAGTGGGTATGAAATAATTTTAACAAAGTCAACCAGAAACCTAATTTGAAGAAGAGAACTCAAGAGGTAAATGTTAAATTTTGAAATGACCATGGGCATAAGAGTGGATACCATCCCGTAGAATGTAACGTTTATCGTCAAACGGTGAGAGGGTGATTTTGTGTCGTTTTATTGTGAAGAGATTGTGATCAATACTGCGTATCGAAAACATCTCTTCACTCTGAATCTGTTTAAGAAATAGGGATTTGTGGTAGTCAGAGTGTCGAATTTTCTGCCTAAGAGTAGATTTTGCTATACCCTTACCTACTTTTTTGTTGACACCACCTGATTCTAAAATCGAATACATTTTCGCCCTTAAACCGATAAACTCCTTTACTGGTCCACCATCCATTTCGTCTTTAAATTTGCCTAATACTTTTTCATTCTTATTGCTAAACAGCGCATGATCCCTTGGGAAGTTGGAAGTATCAAAACGGTCCTCATCTACTTTCATATCTTCGAATAAATCTTCAGTTTGAATTTCATAACATGATGAGTCAGTGTCGGTGAATAACAATTTGATATTCTCCCCATATTTTGATTTAGCATAATTGTAATGAAAATCGTACATGACAGTTTTGCTAAGTTCTAATATGGCAAGTTCCGCGTAGATGGGACGATTTAGAAAAAGTACAGTTTTTTTTTTTTAATGAACAGCTACCAATTCATTATCAAAAATTTCGAAACTTTCGAATGATGGGGAAGCTACTAGCTCATTCACTCGTTTTTTGTCAACAACCAGTTCAACGTTGATGCGCTTACGAATGTTTTCCATTGTTTTTCCAAATACTGCATTATTCATAAGCTTAAAAAAATCTTTCTCAAAGTTATTGACAGCTGCAGTACGCTGCCTTGTATTGAAATCAATATGAGGTTTTAACCATGATTTCTGATTAAATGCTAATACACGATGTACCTTAGTGAGTTTAAGACCTAGAGAAAGATATTGCTTTAGATTTTCAGAGTGTAAGGTATATTTACTCTTATTGCTCAAATTTGGTACTAATTCACTAACGTTGACTGGTATCTTACGATCGCTTACATCTAAAAGTTTCATACAATAGGGGGATAGCATTTCTTCAGTTATCAACCTTTTCTCAGGTGCTAGAGGCAAATCGTTGTGTGGATCATCAAGTTCTTCAGGATATTCTAGATCAGCTTTTAAAATATAACCTCTAGCACCAACATCAGGAATATTTTCGATATCTAATGAATTCATTTCATAATGATTCAACCATTTGAATCCATCGATTGACAGCTGTGCAGATGAAGAAACTCCATAAAGATTGTTCGCATCTAAGTACATGATAAATATCTCAAAATATGAATATTCTGAATAAAATACACTATGATGATTGCATATACCATGCATGATATACTACGATTAAGAAATAGTACAACGTTTCGAGATGTGGAGTAGAAGTGGGTATAAAATCATTTCAACAAAGTCAACCAGAAATCTAGTTTGAAGAAGAGAACTCAAATGGGAATTTTAAATTTGGAAATCACCATGCGTATAAGAGTGGATATCAAACTCTTGAAATTTAATGTTCATTCCAGTATGAAGAGCCCCGCATAGATGAGACGATTCAGAAAAAGTACAGCCATTTTTGAGTGAACACCTACTAGATCATTATCAAAATTTTGAAACTTTCAAAAGCAAGGGAAGCATATTCACCCGTTTTATATCTACAACGTTGATGCGCTTACACATATATTCCATGATTTTGACAATGACAGCATTATTTATGGGCTTGAAGAAATCTTTCTCGAAAGTAGACACCAAGATAGAAATATTCTGTAATCAATAATTTGAAAATAATTTAATAAAACGTAATCATTACTCATCTAATATTTTCTGTAATCATTCTGATTTTTCAGTGTCGTGATACACATCTATTTTATCGATATGCATCTATTTTCCTAGATGCTTATTCTTAAATATTCCATGATGAATAATTTTCTCAAGTTTCAAATAATTTTTAAATTTCATTTTCTATTCTTCAATGAAATTCTATTCCGAATTTTTTCTCATCAATCCATTCTCTCATAGTCAAGTTCCATTCTAAGTAGCCATCAATTCATATTTTTCCAATAGATTAGAATTAAATTACTTTCCATAACTTTTTCGGAATCGACTAGATATTCTAATTGATGTATTTCAACATTTATATATTTTTCAACTTCCACTGTGAAAATATTATCAACTGTTCACCTCATAATAGAATTCAATCCATTTCAATTTCACATTTTTCAATCGATACATTTCAATTATTTTCTGATGGATGCTGATTCTCATATTTTTTCTAACCTTTTGAAATTATCTGGGTATTCAAATTGATTCATTCCAACGTTCATATATTTTTTCTAACCTCCACTTTGAAAATATTATCAACTAATATTTTTTTCTATCCGAATACAATTCCTTTTTTACTGCTAATAGTCGCTAACTACACACAAATATAAATTATCCGACATTTATTTTCATGATCTACATCATTTAGATGAATCGTTTTTTCAATTGTAGACTTATGATCTCACGAGAATGTCATCAAAAAATTCAAACCATTCCACCATATACATGAAATAATTTCTCAATTCAAAAATGAAATGAAGTGTAACTGTTACTAAGAAATTAATAATTATTGATCAAATAGGTTTACTGCAATTGGAATGAATCTTCTCATATTAAACTTTCACTCATTCATTATAGTTTTCAATTCAGGGTATCCATCTCAATTAGTAACGACAAACATGTTCCAATTAGCTTATTAGGATAATAGATTTCAGCGTCGAATATAGTAATATATTACACTCAATCATATAGAAATTATTTTAAAAATCAATCTCATTCGAGCTCGGAATGAAAGTCGTTATGAGTAAGAAACATAAAAATCACTGATGCATAACATTCCAAAAATGCAGACATAGCTATATAGAATGATGAATAAATAAATCATGTTCAATAAATTTCGAATATCTCGATATAAATTAAACCTACTAGTTCACCTCTGATATAGTTATCCCTTGTATGAGATTAAGAACTGATAATTGAATGATATTTCTAGTATATGAATCACTGTAGTATCATATCAGGAAATTTGGATTGAATGTTACTTGATAGAAAACTGTTACTGATGCGTAGTGATTTCAGAACTAAATTTCTATTCTCATGACGTGGATAATTTTTAATTAGCACCATGAAATTAATAACTGCTCATCCCACCTTCCAGAATCTGAAATATCTTTTCATTTAATGCTTTCACTTATTCAATATTTTTTTCAATCTGAATATAATTCTCATTTTACTGATATTGAAAGAGCAAGCAAGGTAATGATTTTCAAAATAATATGCTTCTAAATGTGTGTCGACTGTATTAGGATTGGAAGTAATGATGACATACAATATTCGGAACACTTGTCTTGTACTAACACGTTTGATTTGAGCCGAGTAAACCTGAGCTTGCATTTTATTATAATAACAAATACGACGAGCTGACACTATGAAACCAATAAAACGGATGCTGTATCGGCATAATAGCAACTCGATATGGGTAGCTAGCTATAGTGTTAGAACTTGTGTTATGAACTCTGATGTTCAGAATATGATGATAAAATGTAGTCGAATACATAATAATATTTGATATTTTCAAATTAAACCACTTCATAACATTGAGAGAAACAGAAAAACTGGCTTCCATCTGTTATCGTATCGGTTAGTACACAACTATAATCAGTGTGCATTCAAGTTTGATGGTGTCTGCTTGATTCATTTCCTAGGTTAAACTTCTCAGAAATAATCGAGTTGATAATTTTCAATAATATGCTTTCATAAATTATCACATGCAAATTCAATTTCGTTATTTTGTATTCATTTATATCAGGTTCAACGACGTACTGTAATGATAACTTGGAAATATTCTTCGTGATCAATCTAATTTTCCATAATCGTGGCTTATAGAATACATTCATTCATTCATTTATTTTCATTTTTCTACGCGTTAATTTCGAAATAACTATTGACCCGTAGAAATATTTCAATCCAGCAGACAATTCAACTTGTTCCACGTAAAGGGTAGCATCCAAAATTTTAATTTCAATCTTTTTTATTTTCATCATTAATATATTCTATTAGATATTACTGATAGAAAATTATCTCTTGGCTCATTAGAATCGATTCTTCCAAACTTTTATCTGGTCAATACATTCCATCTTGAAGTTCAACGTTCATTCCAGTTGGAGAGCTCAGCGTATAGATGGGACAATTTACAAGAATTACAGCCTAATTTTTGAATGAACACCTAGACTAGATCATTGCTAAAAATTTTAAAACTTTCAGAAGCAGGGGAAGCATATTCACCCGTTTCATATCTACAACGTTGATACGCTTACACATATATTCCATGATTTTGACAATGACCGCATTATTCATAGGCTTGAAGAAATCTTTCTCAAAAGTAGACACCAAGATAGAAATATTCTGTAATCAATAATTTGAAAATAATTTAATAAAACGTAATCATTACTCATCTAATATTTTCTGTAATCATTCTGATTTTTCAGTGTCGTGATATAATAATATGCATCAATTTCCTAGATGCTAATTTTAAATATTCCATAATGAATAATTTTCTCAAGTTTCAAATAATTTTTAAATTTCATTTTCTATTCTTCAATGAAATTCTATTCCGAAAGAAAAAAAAAACTCATCACATGGCTAATTTTTAATCGGCACTATGAAATAAATTACTGCTCATCTCACTCCCAGAATCTGAAATATATTTTCATTTAATGCTTTCACTTATTCAATATTTTTTTCAATCTGAATATAATTCACATTTCACTGATATCAAAAAATCCAGCAATTGAGGTAATAATTTTACAAATATGCTTTTAAATTTATGTCGACTATATTAGGATTGAAAGTAAAGATGACATACAATATTCAAAACACTTGACCTATACTGGCAGGTCTGAATTCCGCCGAGTAAACCTGAGGTTGCGTTTTCTATATCGGATGCTGTAAGCCTATCAACATTTTCAAAAACATAATAGCAACTCGATATGGATTGCTATAGTGTAAGAACTTGTGTTATGAACTCTGATGTTCAGAATATGATGATAAAATATAGTCGAATACATGTTAATATTCGATATTTTCAAATTAAACCACTTCATAACATTGAGAGAAACAGAAAAACTGGCTTCCATCTGTTATCGTATCGGTTAGTACGCGACTATATTCAGTGTGCACTCAAGTTTGATGATGTCTGCTTGATTCATTTCCTAGGTTAAACTTCTCAGAAATAATCGAGTTGATAATTTTCAATAATATGCTCTCATAAATTATCAAATGTGAATTTAATTTCGTTTTATGTTATTCATCAGGTTTAATCTCATAATGAAATTTCATTCTGAGTATTTATGAATTTGATATTTCTCGTGATCGATATCACATCAATAAAGAATATTTTCCGACTCATTGAACCATTTTTATTCTAATCTGGAAATATCTTCTCAATTGAAGCTTTCACGTTATCAATATTTTTCGATCCGAATTTAATTCTTATTCTACTGATGACTATACCTACACACTAATATAATCATCCAACATTTATTTTCATTATCCGCATCATTAATATGAATTGTTTCTCAATTATGGACTTATAATCTCATGAGAATTCTATCAACAAATTCAACCCATTTCAGATATCTGTGAAATAATTTTTCAATCCATACATTTTTTATGATCCAATAATAACTATGACTACGAGATTAATCATTGTTAATCAAATAGATTTACTTTAATCAGATAAATCTATTCATATTAGTTATTTTTAATCAAATATTCTATAATAAATCATTTCAGAATATATTTTCTATTCTCATGATGACATTTCATTCTAAGTATTTACCAATTTGATATATCTCTTGATCAATTTGATTTCATCAATGAAAAATATTTTTGGAAACTTTCAATATGAGAAAATTATCAATAGTTCACATCATAATAAATTTGACCCACCTTCACATTTTACTATCAAATTCTCATTTTTCAATCGATAATTGATCTGATAAATCGATAATCTGACGAATGATGATTCTCAACAGAACGTAACTGAAATGTTGACGTATGATCAAATATAAATTTTGAAAAATATTCAATGTCATTAAAACCTTTTGAAATTACATAGATCAATGAAAATTCGAGCCTTGAACGTAATGTGATTACAAATCTCATACCAATAAAACAACTTAAATCTGATTTCTTCGAAAATATGAGTAATTGATTTTTATACCATGAAATAGCAGTGAAGGGATGTATAGATACCATGAATTCAAAATCAAACCGAATGTAATCAAAATTTTGATGAAGTTTCATATACCTCTACTGTATTTCATATAATTCGCTTGGAAATTTTTTTTAAGAGACTTGAAATCATAAAACCTGAACACTTCCAAATACTTGAACCAAGTAGGCATATCCTCAATGAGTGCATGATGAGATTCAATTTTATGTATCATTTCTCCATACTCCAACTTACATGAAACATCCTACATATATAAATTGATTATTCAGCATTCTGATCGATTTCCGTTAGAATAGATCGTCGACAATACGTGCAGATAAGAAAACAATCGAAGATTGCATGCGTTAGAATCGTTGACAATTACAATCTTCCAGTTTATTCGCGTGAAATGATAATTGTCTCACACTACTGTTCACTATTGTCCACCTTCCAAAAGTAATTGATTGTCAATTTAGTTTTAGCAAATAATAATGAAAAAATCAATTATTGCAAACGAAGACATAAAAAAATAGGCGCATCCTGTTTTCGAGCTTACGATTCCATGCGAAATCATCAAGTTGATTAACCTATGCACGTGTAGTACCAGTCTACATATAAGTACACGCAGTGATTACAGATCATCATTCACAATCATATTATCGATCATTCAGTGTGACACGTCAAGAACTCGAGGAGCTAAAACGTAAGTCATCTTTAAATCTTTATAAATGTTGTATCTTTTTTTTTCCCATTATTAATATTATAAACTATGTAAAGATTGTCAGATATTACGAAATTATTTTACCAACTTGATGAAATGATAATTTTCTTTTTGAACTGTGAATCCATATTGTCTATATTCGGAGAATGATCAAACTTTGGAGAAAATCTATTGCCTACATTTCATTAAATCGAAACTTGTTAAATATGCAATTTATTCCATGGTACTATTATTCTTATTTTAAATCAAATTAAAACGTAACAATAAAGAAAGAATTCAAATCTTCAAAAATGAAGCTTTCAAAAACATTCGTGCTTCCTTTCATTCTTAAACAAACAATATGAAAACGTATGGAATAATAGAATACTATTCATTCAATTGAAATTATTAAATAGAAAAATGAAAAATGATAGCAACACTATTTTGAAATCACTCGTGCTTTATCTTTCATTCTGTAATGAGCAATGTGATATATTTTTTTAAATTTTATTTGTGATGTAAAAATATGAATTGCGCATAATTTGACCGTCGATTGGAGCTAATGGGTTTTTGTTTAAATTTTGTTTGAATTTTGTTCCAGATGTCTGAGTATGCAGAAAAATTTAACATGGCTGATAACTGCCCGCTACGCCATGCAAATGATCTCAATATAGGCAAGACATACCAAATTCTAAACGTGGCAAGAGTGAAGACAAAATACGGCCAACCCTTATTAGTGACGCTGTTGGATGAACACGCTCAAGAAGACAGTCAGACAGAGCCCGAGACATTCAAACTCTTTCTTCCAATGAGGTATAGCTTGAATTTAACAGATAAAGATATTCAAGATATAAACGTCAATGCTAATGTAAAGTTAATCTATTATGGAATAGATGAAGTTACAAGACGTCAAAATTATACAATGATTTGAAGAAAAACTGGCTTTGAAGGTATAAGAATTATCTTGACATTATTTAGTATCATTTTTCCATTGTTAAACAAACTAAGTGAAGTTTAAAAAAAAAAAAAAAGTTTGAGTAAATAATGTCAATCTAATTCTGATTCCTTCTATTATCAAATTGTTTGAATTATTTAAACATTCAGCACCCTTCCTTCCATTTAAAATCTAATCCCAAGATTCCTTTGAATCAATAGTCATGTTGAAAATTTTGGAAATTCGAAATTTATTCTGAAAATGAACATGTAAAATATACATTCATATAGATATATTATGGAGCAATGGAACAAAATCTTAGCAAATTCTTATATAACAAATAGATAATTCTATAAAAAGTTTTTGTACCATTCGGCTTAGGATAATTTATTTCGTAAAAATTAACACTTCACTTCTATTTGAACTTTTTAGAATAAATTAATATTATTGAATAACATTATAGCAGATGGAATCAAAAAAAATAATTACGTAGTTTATAATTTTTCTACTCTAGTTTTTCATGCAAATTCATTAGCATTACACTATAGCGATCAATGATTATTGAAAATTTAATTTAATAATATATGAGGTCAAAATAATCCTAATATTCTCTGAATTATCGTACATTTCTATACAGACAAATTCCTGTGATAAATTATCCATTTTATTTTCTATTTGTATATTTACTTCGGAAAATTTCCACATCCAATTAATTCTCTATTTCAACTATTTAGATGAATGATTGTTATTGAATACCATTGAGACAGATAGAATCAAAATATTCATTTTATTTATATTGATCTTTTCCAAATTTGCGTACAAATATTAAGACACTTAACGTTTCAATATTATTTACCATCATGACGTAAGAGTTCGATGGATTTTTCATATATACACATTTTACCTCAGTAGAACTCACTGTTCAGTTGGTCTGGTGGTAAAGTGGTGGACTCATAAAACTAAGGTGCCCAGGTTCAAACCGACGCACTGAATTGTTCTTATTTAAATATGAAAAATGGTAATTAATTTAAATATAAGTATAACACCGCGCTAATATTCAAATTATAAAATACGTTCAAAATAAGTTGAATATCTACCAGAGCGCGCGGTTGTGACCAAGATGTGAACTTATCACATACCACAAAATTATCAATTCATGAAGCTTCAGGTTTTTGCTATGTTATTATCGATCAAAATGGTAAATTATATAAAAAGCCTGTGGTATTCCGCGGTCCGAATGCAGTGGATGAATTCCTTGAAGCTATCATAGCTGAAGAGAAGGAACTCCTACCACATCTTTTGGAAAATAAAACTATGATGTTGACAGAACAGGATAAAATACATTTTAATTCCGCTATAGATTGTTTCATTTGCGGAGAACCGCTTAACGGTGATAAGGTTAGGGATCATAACCATATGACAGGAGCATATCGTGGCTGTGCCCATCAAGAATGTAATTGAAATTATAGAAAAATCACACATATTCCAGTATTTATGCATAATGGAAAAATTATGATTCTCATCTCATTATGCAGCACATAAGTAAACTAAATTAGGGCAGAATTCAATGCATTCCTAATAATATGCAGAAATATATGAGTTTTAGTGTGGGACATTCGAGATTTTTAGATTCATGTCAATTTTTAAACTGCTCTTTGGAAAAACTCGTTCAAAATTCATTGGGAGCACATGAGAAAATGTTAATAACTAAAGAAATGCTATCCCCCTATTGTATGAAACTTTTAGATGTAAGCGATCGTAAGATACCAGTCAATGTTAGTGAATTAGTACCAAATTTGAGCAATAAGAGTAAATATACCTTACACTCTGAAAATCTAAAGCAATATCTTTCTCTAGGTCTTGAACTCACTAAGGTACATCGTGTATTAGCATTTAATCAGAAATCATGGTTAAAACCTTATAAACCTTAACCCAATACAAGGCAGCGTACTGCAGCTGTCAATAACTTTGAGAAAGATTTTTTTAAGCTTATGAATCATGCAGTATTTGGAAAAACAATGGAAAACATTCGTAAGCGCATCAACGTTGAACTGATTGTTGACAAAAAACGAGTGAATGAGCTAGTATCTTCCCCATCATTTGAAAGTTTCGAAATTTTTGATAATGAATTGTTAACTGTTCATTAAAAAAAAACTGTACTTTTTCTAAATCGTCCCATCTACGCGGAACTTGCCATATTAGAACTTAGCAAAACTGTCATGTACGATTTTCATTACAATTATGCTAAATCAAAATATGGGGAGAATGTCAAATTGTTATTCAGCGACACTGACTCATTATGTTATGAAATTCAAACTAAAGATTTATTCGAAGATATGAAAGTAGATGAGGACCGTTTTGATACTTCCAACTTCCCAAGGGATCATGCGCTGTTTAGCAATAAGAATAAAAAAGTATTAGGCAAATTTAAAGACGAAATGGATGGTAGACCAGTAAAGGAGTTTATCAGTTTAAGGGCGAAAATGTATTCGATTTTAGAATCAGGTGGTGTCAACAAAAAAGTAGGTAAAGGTATAGCAAAATCTACTCTTAGGGAGAAAATTCGACACTCTGACTACCACAAATCCCTATTTCTTAAACAGATTCAGAGTGAAGAGATGTTTTCGATACGCAGTATTGATCACAATCTCTTCACAATAAAACGACACAAAATCACCCTCTCACCGTTCGACGATAAACGTTACATTCTACGGGATGGTATCCACTCTTATGCGCATGGTCATTTCAAAATTTAACATTTACCTCTTGAGTTCTCTTCTTCAAATTAGGTTTCTGGTTGACTTTGTTAAAATTATTTCATACCCACTTCTACTTCACATCTCGAAACAATGCACTATTTCTTAAATGCTCTCTTTTATTTAGATTATTCATATTTTGAGATATTATCTTTGATTATTCATGTAGTAAACAATTATTCTATACTGATTTTATAGTGAACAATGATTTCAGATTGATGATATGATGAACTATTATTTTGGATTATTCATTTCATAGCAGCAGAAGGTTATACTCACGCCATTATCTACAAACATATCAGAACTTTAACTATTTGCCATATATCTTTTATAAACTTAGATTATATATTTTGAGATTTGTGAAAAATAAATGTGTCATTATGTTTATCTCTATGTTTTATTCTCCTTACCCGCTCCTTAAATAATTTTGAATTCATTATCTCAGATGAATAAGTAGAATATATACTTCTGGTTTTAATTGGTGAAATGAAGCAATTTGATCTTGATAGATGAACCAAAGCAATCAACATATTAGGTTAAGAGTGAAAGTTCAAAATTAATGAGAGTTTGAAAAAACAAATTTGAAAAATATTTGATTGGGTGAAAATCATTTATTCGAAAATGAAATTTAATGGGTCAGGAGATTATTTTTTCATCAGTATAATCAATCGAATATCAGAATATTAAATTGGTGAAAATTATTTATTGAAAAAATTAAATTGAATGGGTCAATAAATAATTTTTTTATCGGTCATAATCAATCGAATATCAAAATATTGGATCATTAAAATTATTTATTTGAAAATTGAATATAATGGGTCAGGAGATTATTTTGTATCAGTCATGATCAATAGAATATCAAAATAAGGAGATCATTTCTTATCGGTCATAACCAATCAAATATCAAAATATTAGATAAATAGAAATTATTTATCTGAAAATTAAATTAAATGGGTCAAGAAATTATTTCTTATCGGTCATAATCAATAGAGTATCAAAATATTGGATTGATGGAGATTATTCATTTGAAAATTGAATTGAATGGGTTTGGAAATTATTTCTTATCGGTATAATAATTAATCGAATATCGGAAATTTTTTTTTCTCGGTAATAATCAAACGAATAACAAAATATTGGATTGTTGAATTATTTATTTGAAGATTAAATTGAATTTTCATCCGTGATATTCAATCGAATATCAAAATATTGAATTGGTGAAAATTATTTAATGGAAAATTAAATTGAATTGGTCAAGAAATTATTTTTTCATCGGTCATAATCAATCGAATATCAAAATATCGGATTATTGAAATTATTCATTAGAAAATTAAATCAAATGGGTCAGGAGATTGAATTGTATCAGTCATAATCAATCTAATATCAAATTTGTGAAATTATTTTCCATCGGTCATAATCAATCAAATATTAAAATATTGGATTGCTAGATTATTTATTTGAAAATTGAATTAAATTTTTTAACTAATGTATTCATTAAGTAGGCCCATGATTTCGAATATCAAAATATTAGATTAATACAATTATTTATCGGAAAATTAAATTTAATGGGTCAGGAGATTATTTTGTATCAGTCATAATCAATCTAATATCAAAATTGGGAAATTATTTTCCATCAGTAATAATCAATCGAATATCAAAATATTGAATTGATAATTTTATTTACGCATTTAAACCAATTTACATTTTAAAACGTTGTCAAGATAAGCGCTCATCTTATGAGGTGGCTTTTAGCAGCTGCACTAGAACTGTTTGCTGACATGTATAGACATGTTTCACATACGTCATAGGCCTATACTTCAGCTTATATTCAATAATAACACACGGAATTCTTACTGGTCCATTGGTCTAGTGGTTAAGGTACCAGACTCATAATGCGAACATCCCGCGTTCGAATCGCACGGGGAGAATATTTTGTATGAGAATAATTAATTAATTAATTCGAGTTGAGAGAGAGAGAGAGAAAAAATTTGCCGCTAGAGCGCGCGCTCGATTCAATTGAAAGTTCGAAATAGGACTCGATAAAAAAAAGAGGGAAATTTGAAATGAGAGAGAGAGAGAGAGAGAGAGAGAGAGAGAGAGAGAGAGAGAGAGAGAGAGAGAGAGAGAGAGAGAGAGAGAGAGAGAGAGAGAGAGAGAGAGAGAGAGAGAGAGAGAGAGAGAGAGAGAGAGAGAGAGAGAGAGAGAGAGAAAATTTGCCGCTAGAGCGCGCGCTCGATTCAATTGAAAATTCAAAATGGGACTCGATAGAAAAAAGAGGGAAATTTGAAATTAAAAATGGTGTAGCCGCCATCTTGAATATAACCGCCATCTTGGATAACGTCATGAACGCCATCTTGGATGAGAGCGCCATCTTGGATGACGTCATGAGCGCCATCTTGGATGACGTCATGAGCGCCATCTTGGATGACGTCATTGACTTTGGCGGCCATCTTGCACCTGTGCCAGAACTCTCATTTTCTCCCTACTGTTGGGCAAATATCGAATCTAGAAAGCAGTGAATCTCGACAACTCAATTCTGTCATTATTTTTCATGATATATTTGATGAATAAAACCAGTTATTTTAATTTTTTTCTTCAAAACGGCTGATTAGCATACAAAATTGTCATGATGTGTATTATTTATGTATACACATTCAGAGAAAATTTCATCTCGTTTGGAGAGATTTTATTTTTCAACATTTTCCGCTCAGCCAAATCTTATGGGGTTTTTAGAAACTTTGAGATGATACTTCTCAAAATCGGTCCAACCGATTCATTTTAAAAACTATACAGTTCCAAGTTGGATGAGTTTTCGTATACAAAAATAATTTTCATGTCGATTAGTCAAACCCTGCGACCTGTGGAGTGCATAAAAAAAACCAAAAAAAAAAACAGACAAAATCTTATAAGAGTGGGTTGGAGACTTTGCTACGCTCATCTAATTAAGGCTGCATTTTACGAACAATATATATGTCCAGATTCAGCTGATTATTATTTGAGGTACAAACATATCGTCGTAATCAGGGGTAACAAATCAGGGGTGTAACAAGTTAATCCGCTTAACAACATCGCTTAATTGTTTCTACAACCGGACCTAAGAAACAATGCATGGAGGCAATTGTGAGAGCACTTATACCAACAGGCACAAGAGAAGAAGCAATGTCTCCAAAAAGCTCGACAAAATCCTTTCTAATTGAACAATACAAGGATTATTCTTGCGTAGGGACCTTTCTCTTCCACGTTCCTATCGTAAGGAGATCAACAAGTGAAACCAATAATGGCCAGTTCACAAGGGGCATTGCAATGCCAGCGTTTGAATGTTAGCCAACCAATGCTGCCGTTTGAATGTTGGCCTTCCAATGCTGCCGTGTGAATATTAGCCAACCAATGCCACCGTTTGAATGTTGGCCAACCAATGCTGCCGTTTGAATGTTAGCCTTCCAATGCTGCCGTTTGAATGTTAGCCAACCAATGCTGCCGTTTGAATGTTAGCCAACCAATGCCACCGTTTGAATGTTAGCCAACCAATGCTGCCGTGTGAATGTTAGCCAACCAATGCTGCCGTTTGAATGTTAGCCAACCAATGCTGCAGTGTGAATGTTAGCCAACCAATGCTGCCGTGTGAATATTAGCCAACCAATGCTGCCGTTTGAATGTTAGCCAACCAATGCTGCCGTTTGAATGATGGCCAACCAATGCTGCCGTTTGAATGTTGGCCAACCAATGCTGCCGTTTGAATGTTGGCCAACCAATGCCACCGTTTGAATGATGGCCAACCAATGCTGCCGTTTGAATGTTGGCCAACCAATGCTGCCGTTTGAATGTTGGCCAACCAATGCCAGCGTTTGAATGTTAGCCAACCAATGCCACCGTTTGAATGTTGGCCAACCAATGCTGCCGTTTGAATGTTGGCCAACCAATGCCAGCGTTTGAATGTTAGCCAACCAATGCTGCCGTGTGAATGTTAGCCAACCAATGCCACCGTTTGAATGTTAGCCAACCAATGCTGCCGTTTGAATGTTAGCCAACCAATGCCACCGTTTGAATGTTGGCCAACCAATGCTGCCGTGTGAATTAACAAAACATTGATATTGGCAGACTGGAAACTTATAGAGCTTGGTTCTAAAACCTGACATTGGAACCACAGCCTTCAATTGCAATGCCTCGTAAGAACTGGCCATAAGATCATGAAACGATTGAAGTAATCGATAGGCCATTCAGGAAGGCAGTGTCCTGGACCCTTACCGCGACTGCCACTTAGAATAACGTCCATTCCATGGGTATATTTTAGATACTAATGTCTTTGTCCTAGGCCTGGCTAGCTCCAAGCCATGACTATCAATAACGTAACGTGATAAGCAACATGGCATTTTCCTTTCGCACCATGCGTATATCAAAGGGATGCCGCCTCACAAATGTTATGATGATTTGCTGGTATTGTTGTAAGTTGATCCATACAAGTAATAGATGTGATGCAATCTGTGAATCCAGTTCTTCCCAACTGCATCAAGCAATATTGGAATAAATTGCATTTGAATTGGCCAATCTAAATTTAAAATACGTCTGTAAAAGCATTTAGTCCCCTAGTCAAGAGCCCTACTGCTATATTCACCATTTGATGACTGGATAATTACTCATCATCTACGAGAAAGATCAGAAACAATGCAAGTATACAACTATGTACTATACACTGAAATACGATCCTAATACGTACGATTTGATTTGAAATTGCGAATCTCACAAATGTACACGAAAGCGCGCTGATTCCACCATGGTGAAAACGGTCTAATGTTGAAAGGATCCCGTTACGTTATTGATAGTCATAGGCTTTACGAGATAATAAAAGAGTCACGGTCTCTTGGAACGTAAAAATGTGACCTATTTCAGACCACCTCACAAGCAGGGCTGGGATTTTGTGCTAACAACAATGGGAATACACAAATACTGGACATTGTTACTATGGTACTTATCTCTACTAGGCAAACGCGTTATGTGTTTCCGCGTTGATGGATGAGCTGGAACATATCAACTTATCTTTGGATTGGTTATTATATATATATATATATACACCTTGAGATCCAAACCATTACATCACTGCCATCTTATTTTTCATCAATAATTTATATGATAATCAAGAAGGCTTTGTTTTAATCGTTTACAATCAAGTGGTGACACTTGTTGCTTTGATTCAATAGGTATCTTAATAGCTTTGAATAATTAACACAAATAACATTATATATTTTTTTACATCGAAACGGCTGATCCGATTCAAGTGAAAGTTCGGAATAATGTGTATCATTATCAGATTGAAATTATCTGAGAATTTGAATCCTCTCAAATGAAATATTTTTCACGAATGTTCTCCTCTGGGTTATTCTAATGGGATTTTTGAAAACTTTGGAATGAGTTTTCTCAGAAGTGGTCAAACCGATCGCGCCTCAAAACTATACAGCATCAAGTCAGATAGGGGTTCATGTGTGTGCCAAGTTTCATCATGATCTGAATTTCTGTTTGACCTGTGGAGCGCGAACAAAAAAAAAAAAAAAAAAACACATTCGATTTTTCAAGTACAGTGTAATTGAGTCTTCGCTACGCTCATCCAACTAGTAAAATGAAACCAATAGAAATCCTCAGTCTCATGGAGCTATAGTTAGACCCAGGACGCGTTGTTTCAAGTGCCAGTAACTTGTTAGGGCTCAGTGAGTTGAACAATGACTTGAGTGAGTTGTGTGATATATTATCTTTTATTTTATCCTTGACTGTCCGTATATGATTCACTCAAAAATGTTCAATTTTATATTGTATAATCTACTTGGACGAAAATCAAAATAAATAAATAAATAGATTCAAAATCAAGGTGTGTATAATCAGCTTTTCTAATATATTTTCTATAAAATTTCGGGCTCATCATTGATGAGCGTAGCGAAGTCTCCATCCCACTCTTATAGGGCTTTGTCTGTGTTTTTTTTTTTTTTTTTTTTTTGTAAGCACTCCACAGCTCGCAAGGGCTGACTGATCGACATGAAACTTTTTTTGTACACGCAAACTCATCCAACTTAGAACTGTATAGTTTTTGGGATGAATCGGTCAGGCCGATTTTGAGGAAAATCATCTCAAAGTTTCTAAAAACTCCATAAGATTTGGCTGGGCGGAAAATGTTGAAAAATAAAATCTCTCCAAATGGAATGAAATTTTCTCTAAATGTGTATACATGGATTTTACACATTATTACGATTTTTTAAGCAATTCTGATCAGTCGTTTTGGAGAAAAAAAATAAAATGACTGATAATATTCATAAAATATATCATAAAAATTGTGACAGAATTAAGTTGTCGAGATTCACTGCTTTCTAGATTCAAGAGTTGACCAACAATGAAGTATTTTCTTCATGCGTCAAGGTGTGTAGAATACCAGAGTCAATGAAGTGGCAAGAGTAGAACTACTTTAACGACTTTTATAGCTTATTCAGATATCAAGGTGTGTGGAATACCAGAGTCGATAAAGTAGCAAGGGTGGAACTACTTCAACGACTTTTATACCTTATTCGCATATCTCGCTCATCTTACAACGCATATTTCGCGTTTGACTAGTAAAAATTAACGCATGTTGCGTTTTCCATAGTGGAAATAGGCCTATTTTCATGTATTGACGAACAATATCGCATATACGGGTACGTCTACCGTGACATTTTTACCAAGGACCAGAAAGTAATTACTAGCACACTGAAACGACATTCAGGAGACCGGGGTTCGATTCCCGCCATTGTCGACCATCCTGCCAGTTTTTTTTTCATGGTTTCCCTCTGTCGTTCAGGACAATACTGGGATGGTTCCTTAACAATAGACCACGACCGACTTCTTCTCACTATCTAAAAACACCCAATTCAATAATTTTTCAACTCATCATGCCATCATCTCATATATCATTCTTCGACGCCAATAGATCGTAGTCATCAGTGCAGTGCGTCGTTAAACCCAATATAAATAAATAATAAATAGACTTTTTTTCAAATATTTTGTGGAAAATAACCTATGAGCTTGATGTTGAACCTTACAATTCTGAAGTTACAGAGAGATTCAATTAAGACTATAACCTTCTAATTTTGATATTAGTGTACTTTGTATAGTGAATTTATTTCATACTTGTTTTTATTCCGCATTTGACTTGGTAGTTGCTAGGTATTTATAAAAAATAGCATCTACCATTTATTTCAATCCATGTATATTTTCTTGTTTATTTGTTGTGTATGATACGGTACATTATCTTGTACATTACCCTTGACTGTCCATATGATTGAGCTTAAAAATGTTCCATTTTAATTGTAATCCTCTTGGACGAAAATGAAAATAAATAAATAATAAATAAATAAATAAATAAATCAGAAAAAAACCACAGAAAAGAAATTAAGAATTGAGAGGCAAATTGAAGAAAAATAGGGGTTGGTTTTTTGCAGCCTTTCAACAAAATCTTACACAACATTTGTGAAAAGACCAAACGTAAATTATAAATAAGGAGAATGTTCAATTAAAAATACAATGAATAATGCTACTTTTCAACAGTTAAACGTATGTGATGTGAAACGTAATCAAACGGAAAACTAGAAATAAAACCAGATATAATTCTCTATTTGTTTGGTAATTCTGAAGGAATCTATATGCTGAAGCATTGAATAACAACGCACTTGTAAAACTCCAAGAAAAGTGACCATATTTCACTTTTTATTGATTTCAAGGGTGACAGTATTGACATGTGTGTTATCACAAACCATCTCCGTCATCTTTTGAACCGTGTTCTTTACTATAAAGTGAATTTAATTTTTGATTTTCATACCCATAAATGAACGGTAATCGATGAACGACAATTACTGCGTCATCCTTCCACTATATTCAGTCCAATATGTTGCATATGTCTCTCTCTCTGTCTCTCTCTCTATCTCTCTCTCTCTCTCTCTCTCTCTCTCTTTCCCCACATCTAACTTATATGTCAAAATAGATCTAAAAACATAATTTATCATTTTTTCCAATCGTTCTTCATTGAAATATGTTCGTCACAACACTAGTACGATGAATGTAAAATTAGATGCATAAATATAAAATGAATGTTTGAAAAATCATAAAAATTAATGTGAAATTAATTGATGTGAAATTAGACCTATCTAACCATAATGATTCTAAATGTTTACAATCTTAGTAAGTACCAATATTAATAAATACAAACTAAAACCACAATAAACAAAAAACAAATAAAAACACATTAATATCAACTCACCCATGGCGATGAAATAATAATATCTACTGTAATGTCTTGAGCAAGACGAGTTGGTCGCTATATTTGAAAGATATCTGGGAGGTTTGAGGTTTTATATAAGGCGCTACAGCGTCGGTGCGTGGGCGCCGCGCGCATGCGTCCTTTCGACTCTCCACCGCGCGCATTTATACTCCCGAAAAACAAACAAAAATATCCTCGTAAATCAATCGAACAATTTGAATTATTATAATCTCACGCGAATAAATTGATCATAAACAATCAATAATGCATTGATAACGTCAAATAGATTGCATTCTAAGTCAGTTTACACATTATATGGATGAAGCTTACGCAGGTATCTATTAATTTAATATTATGCCTAATATACTCTGTAATAGGTTATGCATTATTGGTTATTTTGACAGATATGACGTCACAAGGCATGACGTCAGTGAATATAAGGGTTATAAATACCAACACATTTTATTCCTGATAAGTTGAACCTATATATATATAATCAGCTGATAGGTCTACTTTTGAAGTATAGATGTTACATACAAAAATGAAAAGATTTATTCCGGTGTCTGAAATTTAATTGAGTCTAGCCGCCCCCGTGGCTTAGGCCCGGTATTACCAAGTCTAGTTAGTCTTTATCTGACAGTTCAAACTTGTTATCACCATGGTTACCTGTGCTATTTGTTTTCACCAACTCTCAGATAAATACTAACTAGACTTGGTAATACTGGGCCTTAGTCAACCATAATTAAGTTGGGCGTGGGTTCGAGTCCCGCATAAGGCAAGTTTTTGTGAACTTCCTTTTTTCACCTATATCATCACTTCATCGTTTCATTATCACCTTCTCATTCGCACTCCCGGCCCCGTATAATCTAGCTGTTGGTGTTGTCTTTAAGCAGCATATATAAATTTAAAAAAAATGTTATCATATTTCTTTTTATTGAGTGTAATTTCAGTGGACTATAATTTTGATATTCTCAAATCAGTTCCTCTCTAGTCATTCTTTTCGATAAATCCATAATAATTAGACGAGCTTCAGCGAGGATTCAATTTGACATACTGAAAAAACTTGGTGTTCGTTTTTTTTTTTTGTCGGTTCTCCACAGGTCAAACGGATACAGCTATCAACTTCAAACTTTTTTAATCATGGTTCCTCATCTAACTTAGATATGTAGAGTTCTTTGGCATTATCGGGTGGTAACTTTTATTTTTATGAATGTTATGAATTTCACAAATATCCATTAGCATAACACAGCGGGAAAAAAGAAAATATTTTTATTTTACAAAAAAAAAAAAATTATGCGTGAAGTTGAGTTACATTCTGACACACATTTCTGGAAACTTTCAGCGTGATCGGGTCAGCCATTTTGAAGAAAAAACATAAAATGTGCTAAATTGGTACTACTCGAAGCAGTTTTTACCCATTTATAACTTAAATGTCATCCAATTGGCAAATGTAGGCAAAAGTTTGGAGAAAAAGTCGACATACCATTACTATCCGCTCGTCTAACAACGCATATATGGCGTTTTCCAAGTTATGATTGATCCAATCAGATCCCAGGCTTATCTCTCAACGCCACTGATGGAGTACGTATTGTGTACTTCTTTCAATTGAACATTAATTCAAAATATTCAAATATCATTGATGAATTATATATTATATTCTTTTATTATGGTTATCACCAAATTCGTGGATATATTTTTTTCAATATGGCCAAGGTCAGAATAATCTGAATTATCACAGGCAACTGTGGTTTTGAGCACAATAGGTGAATCTGATTTTAGAAAATAAAGATTTAAATTTCTTGTAATATTATGAGGTATTATAATTATATAGTTTATGAAGCTCATCATCTCATCATTTGATTGATAACTTTAATGTGTGTAATACAGAGACTTGAGTGAGAAGAAATATTCAATATATGGGCTGTATCCTGCACATAATACAACTGTTTCACATTGCACCCATCCGTTGATGCGTCAATGGATTAATTTTGAGCCTTTTTGCTGCAAAACATGATTAGGCCTATTATATAATGTCGACTCACTGTTTTACTGAACATACAAATATTCTATTGCAATACATTTATTGCTAGAAATGAAATTTGCTGTACCGGCACAGATAGCTGAGTGGTTAGCTCACTTGCTTCGTGTGACCCGGAAGGTGAGGGGACATATCGGACCCGGTTCGATCCCCGCCACCGTCCATCTTTACAGGGGTTTTTCGTGGTTTCCCTCTGTAGTCTAGGCTAATGCCGGGATGGTTCCCACAATATAGGCCACGACCGCTTCCTTCCCACTACCCTTTCCACTACCCATAAAAACCTTCATCTCATCATCCCATCATCTCATTAATCATTCATCCGACGCCAATAGATCTTAGTAATCATTACAGTTCGTCGTTAAAACCCAATATGAAAAAAAAAAAAATGAAATTTGTGTAAAGAAGAAGTCAATGACTAACCAACGATAAATTAATAAGAGAATATAAGTTGAGATATCAACAGTGTAATACCAAGTATTGAACAAATGATAATGGGATTCGTGCATAGTTCACAATTCAAATGAATTTCATGTATGTGAGTATAGACACATTTAGTGCATTGAACTCCTCATTATACACACTTTTCTATGTAATCTATGTATCTGTCAATGAAATCTATGTCTCTATCTATGTAATATATGTAATCTGTATATATATATATATATATATATAAATATATATATATATATATATATATATATATATATATATATATATATATATATATATATATATATATATATATATATATATGTACTAGGCAAATGCGTTATGTGGTTCCGCGTCAATGGATGAGCTGGAACAATATTTCAAGATATCTTTGGATTGGTTATTATTATATATCCACCTTGAGATCCAAACAATTAGGTCACTGCCCTCGTAGTTCCTAACTGATTTCTATGATAATGAGGAAGGCTTTGTTTCAATCGTTTCCAATTAAATGGTGGCACCTGTTGCTTGAATTTAATTGGTATCTTAATAGCTTTAAGTGATTTGAAAAATTATATTATATATATTTTTTACATCAAAACGGCTGATTTGATACGACTGAAAGTTCGGAATAATGTGTATAATTATCATATTAAAATTGTCTGAACATTTGAATTCTCTCGAAAGAAATATTTTTCATGAATAATGCATTTTTATGAATATTCTTCTGTGTTATTCTCATGCGATTTTTGTAAATTTTGACATGAGTTTTCTCATAAGTGGTAGAATCGATTGCGCCTCAAAACTATACAGTACCGAACTAGATAAGGGCACTTGTTTATGCCAAGTTTCAACTGATTTTGAATTTTCGTTTGACCTGTGGAGCGCGAAAAAAAATGTACTTTTTTTCGGGTATGGTGAAATTGAGTCTTCACTTCGCTCATCCAAATATATGTAATCTATGTATGTAATCTACGTAATGTAATGTATTCCGTGTAATTCTACGTAATTTTATTCTATGTCTGAGGGTATCTTGTATGCTGTCTTGTTTGTTGCGTTCAAGTAGTTGATGAATAAACCCACAACAGACTCAAGTCATTCGCAAATTCATAATATATATTTTTTCGATTTATTCATATTTTTGTATTTTATATTCATTCATCATATTTATTTATTCTCGATTTATTTGAGCTCCAAATTTTCAACATCTTTAATCGTTACTGTTCCAACATCCAATCTAGTCCAACTTCAAGTTACCGCTAATACAGCATTATGTGGAGGTGCCAGGCCTGCCAGTGCTGGCGCGACCGAAGCTCTGCGGGTTGCGTGTAGGAGTCCAGTAAAAAATGTCTGCCACTCTTTTGAAGAGTTTGAGATTCAATTCATCATTGGTATTGTTGTGTTCAAACAGTAATCACTGATTTTCAATGAGATATTTCACGTTCGTATGTAACTTATATGAAATGAAGTTGTAATTAAAAAAGTATAGAAAACGTAATTTGAATCTAATGCCGAATGTGCGATATTTGCGAATAAAAGTGGATTGAAAAGAGTGACTTTGACCCCTGCATGGATAGAAATTACTACGAATGTGGATGAAATCAAGAATTATTGTTTACCATACACTCTAACGGTAGGCTATATTGAAAATGTAATGATTCATTTTAATAAGTCAACACCTTCCGCTATCTCTGAAGTTAAATGAGATTTTATTGCTCGCAATGCAAATGAATGATTGATAAACGATTCTATACCAATTTGTGTATATTTTTAACAAATGTAGCTTTTTGTAGGTCAATATATATATATATATATATATATATATATATATATATATATATATATATATATATATATATATACATATATATATATATATATATATATATATATATATATATATATATACATATATATATATATATATATATATATATACATATATGTATATATATATATATATAATTATATATATATATATATATATATATATATATATAAAAATATACTTTGATGTTTATTCATAACTGCATATGGTCATCATATATCAGATATATGTAGAGATTAATTGAGCGTGTATTTATAGCTTTTCAATTACAGCCCACAGTACCCGAGTGTTCATACACAAAGTAGCCGAACATGGTTATTATTCTCTTAGTAAATAATATGTTGTTTGTTTGTTTGTTCGCATAATGTTACCACCACTGTGTGTCTCAAAGGTAGGATAATATACGCAGTGTTTGTTTGTTGAATAACGTTAGCAACGGATTAAAATCATGATATCTTGTAAACTGAATCAGATAAATTTGTAAACATAAACACAGAATGGTACGTACTCCTATTGACTTCACGCAACTTGATTGAAGTTGAAAATATAAGTCCAAGTGTTTATTTATTCTCATTATTGTAAATATGTATTTATCCATATCGTATTTACCAACGTACTCCAATTGAACATTTTCATAATTCAATGCGCAGGCGCGTCCTGCCTCCTAGCAGCCAAGATCGCTGGTATTACATTCTGAGAGTGTTAGTACTATTCAAAAAGTCAGCCCGCTTATCCACAGGGTTGAAGGCAAAACACCAAGATATAAAATTTGCATTATCTCTCATCTTACTCACTCTGACAGTGTGTAAATCTCTCAGTATATAGTAAACATATAAATGTTGAAACTACCATCATAGTATAACTTAATTAATACGTTCACTGTAACGCACAATAATATAAATCAAATGACCTAAATAGCATTGGCAACATAGGACTTTAGAACTCGGATAATAACATCCCGTTCTAGTTCAAACGATCGCCGCTAGATGGCTCATTCTTTTCGGAAATGGTCTATTGACGACTCGAAATAGGCGTGGCTTTACCAGTCAGCCAGTTGGATCATATCATGTCAAGATACCCAGATTGGATATTTGAATATCACTACAGTTCTAACAGCCCTGTTGATTGGACGGCATGATTTATGACGTCATGGGGGGCGGAGACTGTGATTCGTCAATTGATCTATGGTTTTCATTCAGAATATTTCAGCTATTCAATCGACAGTATACAATGAGAAATATATAATGAAGAAGCATAATAGGCGTACATGAATAAAATACAACAAGAATCATCAGATGGAACTATCTTCCTTATAACCTATACCTTATCCCCTTTCAGGTTAGGTACCTTATACCTTAGCCTATACCTTACCTTAGGAACGATATACCTTATCGGAAAGTACATCATAATACGACACAGATTGAAATATTATTCAGATCAAATCAACAAGGTAAAACATAATATAATTAACGTTCAACATCTTTTCATTTTTTTTTTTTAATAACATCGAAACTTGATACAAAATCATTGTTACCCAATTGAGGATATGAATGAAAGATAGGATCGTTTGGACGGGGCCTCACAAGGGCGATCTTACCACCCCATTTTGATTATTTAAAAGTAATGATCTTCAACACCAGGACTGCGCTGTCTATCTATGTTTTCCTGCAGAATATAATGAGTGAGTAAGATGATTCAAACGTGATAATCATAATGAAAACTCAATTCTGATAAATTATGTGCTTTCTATTTCAAATCCACTCAAATTTGTAAGGTTTCATATCATTTCTAGGTCAACTTGTTGAACTGTCTTTTTTTGTTTCAAGGCGTTTTATTTACATGTTGATATGATTTACATGTACATTATGATAATATCGTGGACCCACAAAGTCACATAAGATTTGACTTGTCTGTGGGTCTACACACTGTTAACATATTACATATATGGTCATTAAAATAAACATCTGGAAAGCTACGCGGAATAAGAATGAAAACAGTTGAATGAATGAATATAGGCTATATGTTTCCTTTTGAACAATGCAATTGAAAAAGTAAATAGGCTACAAGAAGCGACAAAGAGAATGAAGCATTATATATATTGGGTATGCATCATTAGTGTGACTCTATTTCTCATCTCTGGCCAAGTATTTGCACGTTCTTATAGATATCCATTGCTTCGGGTCAATTTTCACTTGTGATATTTTCGATACTTTTCTCAATTCAGCCGGGATTTATTGAATAATTTTGGAATCAGGAATTGCTTCTCTTGTCTACCATAAGAATTGATAAGGGTCTAAACCCACTGTGAAAAATTAACTTATTAGACGAGCTCTAGCGAGGATTCAATTTGACATACTGAAAAACATTGGTGTTCGTTCTTATGTTTTTTTTTAAATTTTTTTATTTTTATTTTTTTATGTTTTTTTGTCGGTTCTCCACAGGTCAAACGGCTACAGCTATCAACTTCAAACTTTTTTTCGTCATGGTTCCTCATCTAACTTAGATCTGTATAGTTTTGTGGCATTATCGGGTGGTAACTTTTTTTTATGAATTTTAGAAATTTCAAAAATCCCCATTAGAATAACCCGGAGGAAAATACTTGAAAAATCAAAAAAAATTTCAAGACCTCTCAAATTTTCGCCGAATATAAAGGAAACTATTAAGCACATTTTGAGAGATTTTTCGCATCAATCGGATGAGAAATAACGAAGAAAACGCATTTATGAAACATTTTCCCATCAATTTAGGCTATTACGGGAACCAATTAAATCTATAGCAACAAGTGTCACCAATTAATTCAAAACGATTGAAATGAATGAAGAGGAAGGCCGTGACATAACTGATTCTCGTAAAGTTTTTGAACGTTTGGAGTGATCCAAGGTCTGTAGATGTAGATTGGGTTGACAAATTATTTTTCATTCTAGATTTCTATACCCCTAAGCTCGTCTAACAACGCGCATCCCGCGTTTTCCTAGTGTAGAATATATGAGGGTCAGTGATGTGTGGATGGTCACGTGGGATGGAAACTGTGTGGACCTGTGCTCTCAATAATCATTGTATTCACTTTTGTATTTTCACTTTGTATTCATTGTATTTTTATTCACTTTTTCATATTTTTTTTTGTATTGAAATAGACCATTAAAATCTCTGTCAGGACGGCGGGAATTGAATCCCGGTTAATGCCATTTCAGTTGCGCCATGGCGACATATCCTGCCAACTCAAAAAGAAGATGCAAGATTATCTTAGTTGGCTCATTCTGTTTTCATTTTTGTTACACCACCACAATTAACAAAAAAGCTTTTGCAAATTTCTCAAAATGAATAATGAAAAACTACTAATTGAATTTTCATGAATATAGCCATCATCAATGCCAATATTAGCAGAAAAACATGAATTCAATTATTGCCTCATAATTTACAGGTACAGTATTTTCATTTTATTTATTTATTTTTGTTATTTATTTATTTGTATTTTCATATTTCGTCCAAATGACTAGTACACATAATATATGTACGTACAGTATATGGACTGTCAACATTGATATACAAACAACAACAACACACAAGACAATACAATATACAATATAAACAAAGGAAAACAATATATATATATATATATATATATATATATATATATATATATATATATATATATATATATATATATATAACACGAGGCCCACTTTACAGACGTCATGGTACAAGAATAACTAAATAATAATAAATAGTGAATGTCGAAAAATAAGTCACAGATGATAAAATGTTATCAAAATGTAGCATACACAGTGGTTATTATCGGTTGAAATAAAATAAACATTGCATACCGTGTGAATATCATATAATATGAAATAAATTAGATATGGATATGAATTTAATAGTATAAATATTATAAGGTATCAATAACTTGAATAATTCACTCATTGATATCATCAAGGGTTTAAAGCACTTCACTGAGTATAAATGAGAAGTAAAATAATGAATGAGAGGCTAAAATAAAAATAATAAAAAATAAATAATAATAAATAAATAAAATTGAGAGATCACGTGTATGGATTTGCATGGTTTTGATGGGGCAACATTTTGAATTAATCATTTATATTTCCATTGTCAGAGCAAGAAAATCAATAATGAATACAAATTATAAAATATATAACCCAATTAATATTATCAATTGATCATTTTTAATCAATTAATACTCTAGTGGTATAATTAATTTTCTTCTGAGAACATACGTGATTGAATATTGATCACTGATAACATTTAGGAGATTCAAATATACGAGTTTATTCGTCGGGACAAATCAAAGTCGACCTGATTTCGTTTCGTCTCAGAGTTTCAGAATAACACCCCAACAGTTTACAGTTTCACATCAGTTTTACCTTGGCTTATCGATATTGCACCGATGGATAGCAACAGCGTTCCAGAGCTGTGCAACTAGCTATATACTAAAAACCAAAATGAGCCAGTTACCGCGGTACAAAGTACATTACTTACTTATATTGCACTCTGCATTTAATGTATAGCTAAAACCATGAAGTTTATAACCATTTCATGCTTAAAAACAAAAAGGCAGATATCGTATCCACGTAATTCTTCTGCGCAACATTTCTTCTGACCACATGACTTTTCTGATTTACCCTTAAATATATTTGTATATTAATATACTGCTGACCTTGACAATATCAAAATGTATTTGATCAATCTGTTGAAATAAAAAAATATTATTAGACGACCTTTAGCGAGGATTCAAATTGACATACTGAAAAGAATTGGTGTTCGTTTTCATGCTTTTTTTTATGTTTTTTTATCGGTTTTCCACAGGTCAAACGGCTACAGCTATCAATTTCAAACTTTTTTTCGTCATGGTTCCTCATCTAACTTAGATCTGTATGGTTTTGTGGCATTATCGGATATCAACTTTTTTTTTTATGAATTTTAGAAATTTCAAAAATACCCATTAGAATAACACGGCGGAAAAAATAGTTTATTTTCAAAAAAATTGAAATTTTGTGTCAAGTTGGATAACATTTTGATAAACATTTCTGAAAATTCTCAGCTTGATCGTGTCAGCCATTTTGAAGAAAAAACATGAAATGTGCTAAATTGGTACCACTCGAAGCCGTTTTTACCCATTTATTAGACGAGCTTTAGCGAGGATTCAATTTGACATACTGAAAAAAATTGGTGTTCGTTTTTAGGTTTTCTTTTTTTCTTTTTTGATGTTTTTTTGTCGGTTATCCACAGGTCAAACGACTACAGCTATCAATCTCAAACTTTTTTTCATCATGGTTCCTTATCCAACTTAGATTTGTATAGTTTTGTGGCATTATCGGATATCAACTTTTTTTTTATGAATTTTAGAAATTTCAAAAATACCCATCAGAATAACACGGCGGAAAAAAAATTAAAAAATTATTATCAAAAAAATTGAAATTCTGTGTGAAGTTGAATAACATCTTGATACACATTTCTGGAAATTCTCAGCTTGATCGGGTCAGCCATTCTGAAGAAAAAACATGAAATGTGCTAAATTGGTACCACTCGAAGCCGTTTTTACCCATTTATAACTAAAATGTTACCCAATTGGCGAATTTAGGCGAAAGTTTGGCGATGAAGTCGACATAGTATTACTTTTCGCTCGTCTAACAACGCGTATATAGCGTTTTCCTAGTAACTAAAATGTTACCCAATTGGCGAATTTGGGCAAAAGTTTGGCAATGAAGTCGACATACTATCCGCTCGTCTAACAACTCGTATATAGCGTTTTCCTAGTTATTATTATTATTATTATCACATTAAAGTCTTCTATGTATAGTTTATATCTCGCACAAATCGAAAAATACTGTACACTACTTGATCAGGAAAACGTTCAAGATGACAATAATTTGATACACTAGGAAAACCGACTAGTGGCTTCTTAATACGGCCCTGTGTTTAAGGTATGGGTCTTTCCTGCCCACAATATACATTTCCGAAAGGAAAGAGGATTGATGGTTTGCTGGCGAGGCGGGCGCGGTGTTGCGTGTAAGGGTGTAACGGTGTGAAACGAAATCAGAACCAAGTGGATGCGAAGGGGTTGCTTGCATTCTTGTACGTCTTGAGATAGATATTTCAACTGAAACTCAGTTTAATTCACGCGCAAAGAAAGCAAATTGTTTATATAAACACGTGAAATCTGGGCTGTGCAAGAGGTAAACACGTAAACACGAGAAACGGTTATTATCTTTTTCAGTTTTAATTTACTCGGAGGAAATGTACTGAGAATATTTTTAATTACTTTAAGAAAATGTTCACGAGATATGTGATACATTCATTTCCTCTTACCGGTTGAATCTTTATACAACCTACACAGTCTCTTGTATTCTGAAAATACAGCAACAATATATAAGTATATGAGTATGTAATGTTCATTCTTATAATTTTTTTTTTCATGTACTTGAATTACTACCTACTAGGAAAACACTATATACGCGTTGTTAGACGAGCGGCAAGTATTAGTATGTTGACTTCTTTGCCAAACTTTTGCCTAAATTCGCCAATTGGGTGACATTTAAGTTAGAAATATGGGTAAAAACTGCTTCGAGTGGAACCAATTTAGCACATTTCATGTTTTTTTCTTAAAAATGGCTCACCCGATCAAGTTGAGAATTTCTAGAGATGTGTATCAAGATGTAATTCAACTTTACACAAAATTTCATTTTTTTGGGAAAATGAAAATATTTCTATTTTTTCCGCCGTGTTACTCTAATGGGTATTTTTGAAATTTCTAAAATTCATAAAAATAAAATTTACCAACCGATAATGACACAAAACTTTAAAGATCTAAGTTAGACGAGGAAACATGATGAAAAAAAGTTTGAAGTTGATAGCTGTAGCCGTTTGACCTGTAGAAAACCGACAAAAAAACATGGAAAAAAAAACAACATAAAAACGAACACAATTTTTATTTAGTGTGTCAAATTGAATCCTCGCTAAAGCTCGTCTAATAAGTATCAAAAATGATATTACATTAGGTAAGAAATAATCAAGACTGGTTGTTGCTAAAACTAAAACTGTGACTGATGTTCGAACAATGTATTTTGTAAAGAACAAATGAATGAATAAATAAAATAAATTAATAATATATAAGTTATTCTTTTGGAAAAATAAGAAAAATCTCACGTGCCTAGTAAAAAATTGTTACCAAAACAATTACCTATGAAACATTTTTCTCTCTTTAATTTAATTTAATTTATTTATTTTCTATTACTTTGCAGTCAATTTACATAAATTTTTGTCAAAAATTCCAAGACTGAATTACATCAGAAATCTGGTTTATATAAAAAGTTTGACACCTTATAACACTTAAGAGCCCGCATCTTAGCTGAGAATGTTTCTCTTCGAAATTCTCTACCCAAGTTCGATGTGCGTTCAAAAGTTTGATTGTGGGTTGTAAAGTGGTTGAAGGATAATATTGGCAGAGTTTCAGTAACCACCGCCAGACGGGGAAAATTTTCATCTCATAATTTGGACAAAATCTAGTTACATTACACATTATGGCCAAGGAAATTGGGATAACTTTACAATAAAAGACGAATCAGAATTTCAAATATTGATGAGCAAAGTTGAACTTAAAGGATGTACGTTCGTAATTCATTCCTACTATTATTCGGTAACCGGTAATTAAGCAATGAAAACTATCAAATTGGGCACATTTTGATTCAATTATTGTTCCATGATAGAATTATTCTTCAATTTTTTATTAGGCATATCTGATTGTGGGGGTATTGTTTATTCATTGCATTTTACCGCAAGTCTGTAATGTTTGTAGTTCCTGAGATATAGGTGGCGAAAGTGCACCCTGTAAATCCGCCCAAGATGCGGGCTCTTAATAAACATCAACTATATGTTATAATTTCACATTTTCATTCGTTTTTTGCCACCTACTCCAGTTATCTTGCTCGTGCTGTACCAAAGCTATGAATAATTTCAAATTCAATTTTCCGAATCCCACAAATACATCATCACATGAATTATTCCAGTCTCTTCTCGTCCTATTATAAAAGAAAGTTTCCCGACATTCACATCTACTGTCGATAATAAACACGTAGATGATCATATGTACAGAATACAAACGAGACTGAGCAATGCAGAGGGAATTCGTCTCTGACTCCACATACTTGAACACGTAGAATACAGTTGTTGTTGTTGTTGACTTGTCACAGAAGGTAATAACAAAGTCAACTAACTCTAGAATATTATTCCAGGAAATAGAATTGGCTCTCAAGTATAGACAGTTAATAATTACTAGGCAAACGCGTTATGTGTTGCCGCGTTGATGGATGAGCTGGAACATATCAACTTATCTTTGGATTGGTTATTATATATATATATACACCTTGAGATCCAAACCATTACATCACTGCCATCTTATTTCCCATTATTAATTTCTATGATAACAAGTATAGACAGTTAATAATTACTAGGCAAACGCGTTATGTGTTGCCGCGTTGATGGATGAGCTGGAACATATCAACTTATCTTTGGATTGGTTATTAAATATATATATATATACACCTTGAGATCCAAACCATTACATCACTGCCATCTTATTTTCCATTATTAATTTCTATGATAATAAATAAGGCTTTGTTTTAATCGTTTACAATTAAGTGGTGTCACCTGTAGCTTGGATTTAATAGGTATCTTAATAGCTTTGAATGATTCATCAAAATTACATTATATATTTTTTTACATCAAAACGACTGATCCGATTTGAGTGTGAGTTCGGAATAATGTGTATCATTATCAGATTAAAATTCCCTGAGAATTTGAATTCTCTCGAATGAAATATTTTTCCTGAATTTTTTTCTCCGAGTTATTCTTATGGGATTTTTGAAAACTTTGAAATAGGTTTTCTCAGAAGTGGTTCAACCGATCGCGCCCAAAAACTATACAGTATCGAATTAGATAATGACACTAATGTGCGCCAAGTTTCAACTGATTTTGAATTTTCGTCTGACCTGTGGAGCGCGAAAAAAAAAAAAAGGACTTTTTTTTCGGGTATGGTGAAATTGAGTCTTCGCTTCACTCATCCAATAACGCATTGTGTTGAGAAATCTTGATGTAAACCGAGAAATTGAGTGCGTTTTAATTGACGACTAGTGATTGACCCGCCTATGAACGTCACAAAAAAGAATATCCAATCAAATGGGCTTTGTTATTTGGGAAATTTCACATTTACCTATCAGAGTATCTCTGAATTCGCACATGAAGTATAGATCCAGGTGGCCTGCCGATTAGCCACGCCTATCACTAGTGGTCAATTCAACGGTTCAATGATTTTGATTAAAATAATAATAATATTTTCATTCTGAATTTTGACATGTCTTTGCATCTCTTTTCTCGCATCTATATAACTCGTAGCCCTATAAATTATTAATTATAAATAATTATTGATTCTAAGGATGAAGGTAGTTCAGCTGAATTTGATGCTGAACCAAAACTAATTAATTCGTGTGAAGAGTCTTAAATTTTTCAATATAAACAACCAATTTGTATTCTTTTATTCTTTCACATTTTATTTTATTCTTTTATTCTATCCACCATTTCTCTGGGATGGTAAGATCACCCTTGTGGTGCCTAGTTCAAACGATCCCAAACTTACGTCATTTGCCTTTATTGGGAAACAATAGCGCACAAGTTTTCGATGTTGAAAAAAAAATGGAAAATAAATGGATTGCAGTTCATCTTTATATACCGATCACTGAAACGGTGAACCAGTGGCTAGCAAGATGAACCGCCATTCTAGGGTTCGATTCTCGCCGTGTGGTCGACAATCCTGACATTGATTTTTCGTGGTTTTCCTCAGACGCTTAGCTTCATTCATACTGAGGTTGGTTCCTCAACAACACTGTGGGACTGTGACCCACTCCTTCCCACTATATAAAAACACATAATCAAATAACCTTTCATCTCATCATCCCATTTATCGTTCAACGACGCCAAAAGAACTTGATAATATGTAGGCCGATGTATAGAAAAATAAACTGTGTACTTAAGAGGCCGCAGGCGCTCGTATTTCACGCCGCAAACTCTCACGGCCGTAATTTTTGAGATATCAATATGATTGTTTTTGCATTCTGTTGATTATTGAAAGAGGGAGGTTATCGCATTAACAGAATTTTGAACAGCAAAATTGTAATTTTTCAAATTCTTCAAATGGAAAATGAAAAAATTTCTAGTTTACGGAAACCTATATATATATATATTTGAATACCGAAAAAATATATGGACTGTGAAATATATCAAAAGTGTGAGTAAGGGAATTAATGGCGTTTACGTCAATATGAGTTCGGCGGGCTAGTCTATGGGCTGCGCCTAGCACACGATGCATGTTAAACTCGAGTCTGAAGCGAGCGAACAACGAGCGCGTTGAGTCTAGTTACGAGAGAAAGGAAACGCTCGCAGCCCAATTATAATAACATCCAGTATTCACTGTAATGACTGAGGGAAACTATGAGGAATCATGTAAGGATGGTCGACTATTACGGGGGGAGGGGGGGGGGGGCAATACTGAAAATCTTACATTCTACATTTTACACCCGATCGAGTTGATTTTTTGTATTTTGGTCCCGCATTACTACCAGATAAATATATAAAAAATATAAAGTCACATTTTTTCCACAACTTTTTTTTTTTAAATTAAAACCTTTATTTTGTCAGTGGTCACGGAGAAACTTTTTGGTGAAAAACGGCTCTAGAAAAGTAGTTTTTGAAAATCACATAGTCTTCTCGAGAGTGCAATCTACAAATTTATGCATTGGTGTCACTTCAAATTCTTTTTTTTAGGAATGGCAAATTTATCTATTTCACACTTTTTTTTCAATTTTTTCAATTTTTTTAATTTTCAAAAATTATTTTAGGCATGATATTCTCAAGATATACTGTTGATAATGCATAACTTTGTTTATAATCTAGTTCATCAAGTATACAAAAAAATTGTGCAATCCCATCCAGTAGAATAGATTTCATTTACTTCTCCCTTCAAAATACGTTGGAAAAAAAGATGACCAGAAAACAGTCATCAAACATTCAACTGCTTTCCGTTCTGAAGCTAATTTGGTTCGACACTATATGGTTAAAAGTCAAATATAGAATATATACTAGTGAATTAATTCACATTATTTCTTCAGTAGCCCAAAAAGGAGATATTAAATAAATTGATGATTAAAAAAAAAAAAATGGAAATTCCAACAAATGGACATATTTTCAGTGTTGTCCCCCCTTAATCTTTATTCCATATTAATTGTTAGATGAGCGTAGCGAAGCTTTCCATTTCACACCCTTAAAAAAAATGGGCTTCGTTTTTATGTTTTTTTTTTTTTTTTTTTTTTTTGTAATTATGTACGCGGCATACAGGTCAGAGAAATGAATCAATCAACTTGAAACTTTTTCTGAACGTTGGTGTCATACCAGTATAGGTTGGGATTGTTATTCAGAGAAATCGGTCGGAAGGTTTTTCCGGAAAATAATCGGAAAGTTTGAAAAATCCTCGTAAGAATAACCCGGAGGAAAAATACTTGAAAAATAAGAATTTTTCAGAAGCTCTCAAATTTCTACCGAATATGAACAATACTATTATACACCTTTTCAGAGATTTTTGCAACAATCGAATGAGAAATAACAAAGAAAACGCATTAAAGGTGTACATTTTATTGAATATTTGGATCAATTGGATTTGCAAAGTGTTTATGCGACAGGTTGCAGGTTACTATAAATATCAACAAGTTGCAGGTGAGGTTTTTGAACGTTTAAAGTAAGTCAAGATTTGTAGATGTAAATTGAGCTGACAAGTTATTTTTCATTCTAGATTGCCATACTTCTAAGCTCATCTCACAACGCGCATCCCGCGTTTTCCTTGTAATCACAATCACACTCATATGTATACATCTGATTATAAAAGTACGAGTATTGAAATAAGTCAAGTTATAACTTGAATCGAACCCATATGTATCTCCTTAATGATAGTTCAGCGCGCTAGCAACTGAACCACCCGTCTTGGTATAAGAACGGTTTAACAATCAACTGTGTTGAATCTATAGTTCAACGAAGAAAGTCTTGTGGTTATGCAATTTGTATTTATCAGTTGTTACTATTGATCTTTTATTTATTTTTATTTTATTGAATCCAAAGATTTGTACATTGCACAAATATAGGAAGTATAAAAACTAACAACTATATATGAAAATGAGTAGATAGAGGAATAGATTAAAAAAGACAGAATGATGTATATATAATAGTACAATGATGGTCTAATGAGATTTTGAAGTTAGGAATTTGTTGAGGTCATAGAAGGGGTTCTGAAGTAGGAAATAATTATTATTATAATATATATTTTATTATAATTATTATAATAATTATAATTATTAATTATAATTATAAATTATAATTTATTATATAATTATAAAAAATTATATAATTCTTGAGGCGTCCTCAGTATCCATAGGGCAAAAAGTTTCCACCAGCTGGACCCCTATTCCTGAGATAAATGAGATGTGAGAAAAATATAAGTGAGTGAGAAAACGATTATCTCACTCATCTTTATTTTTCTCACATCTCATTTATCTCAGGAATAGGGGTCCAGCTGGTGATTTCACAGATATAATTAATCATGAAACATGAAAATGTGTAGGATACAAAGTTGAAAAATACATCAACTGATACAGACGATATTTTTCGAGAATATTAGTGAATCAAATTTAATAATAACGAAGGGGAAAAGATCTCTTGTTAGACGAGCTTTAGCGAGGATTCAATTTGATATACTGAATAAAATTGGTCTTCGTTTTTATGTTTTTTTTCATGTTTTTTTGTCGGCTCTCCACAGGTCAAACGGCTACAGCTATCAATTTCAAACTTTTTTCACCATGGTTCCTCATCTAACTTAGATCTGTATAATTTTGTGGCATTGTCGGATATCAACTTTTTTTATATGAATTTTAGAAATTTCAAAAATACCCATTAGAATAACACGGCGGAAAAAAAATTTAAAAAATTTTATTTTCAAAAAAACTGAAATTTTGTGTGAAGCTGAATAACATCTTGATACACATTTCTGAGAATTCTCAGCTTCCTCGGGTCAGCTATTTTGAAGAAAAAACATGAGATGTGCTAAATTGGTACCACTCGAAGCCGTTTTTACCCATTTATAACTAAAATGTTACCCAATTGGCGAATTTAGGCAAAAGTTTGGCAATGAAGTCGACATACTATTACTTTCCGCTCGTCCAACAACGCGTATATAGCGTTTTCCTAGTATATGTAACAGTAACACTCGATATTTTTGCCATCGATTTTCACCTCACAGCTTATATCTGTATTCTACGCCATTATTACATGCAAATAACACGTAACATATAGTGAATGTTCATTATGGATGTATAATATTTTCGAAGATACTTCTCTGAACGGTATGAAGCAATTTAACAACAATATGTTCATCCCGGAAGTAACTAAGATCGTTTATTTTATTTTATTTCATTTATTTTTACAACTTTAGGATAACAGTCACCTGGGTGGTTGTAAAGTTTTTGGTGTGCAATTCAAATTATTACAAACAATTATACATTCAACTGTAACATCCGGTTGAAGTCATTTATATTCACAATCGTTTCAATCTTCTCTTTCGGGAGCTGGTTCCACAATCTTATTGATTTACCCAGGATTGATTGGCGCCCAATATCTGTATGGTAACTGAGGATTAAATTTTTTTTTACAATGGTCTTTACGTCCAATGTACTTGGGATACGTTATGTACTTAGCCAGGTCCTGCCAGGCTGGTTGACCAGAGACTGCCTTATATAAGTAGCGCAAGCCCACCTTAGACCGACGCTTGGCTAGGGAGTCCCATTTGAGTTCCTGGAGTAGTTTAGTGACACTCTTATGTCACTATTATGTGTTATATTGACACCGAATATGTTACACTGTGAGTTGGCTCCCCTCAGACTGTCATCCCCTATAGATGCGTGACGTAGGCGGGCGGGAAGATCGAAACAGAGAGTATTATTATCAACAAGGGAAGAGAAAGTGCTTACGAAACTATAGCACTGTTGTTGTTCTTCAAACGTAAGTCTACTCGAGTGAAAATGTCGTAAGAAGTTAATTAAGACTTCACGAACAAGTGTTTTCAATAAAAAAAACATATCCCAGACAATAAAAGTGCGACATGATTACAATTTACAAACTGCCTCGTCGGGTGTGTGAGTGGAGGCGACTCACTTATTCCTATTGGTTATTTTTATTGGCAACGACTCACATTTGTGTGATGGTAATATTCTCAATTACGGCAGTAAATACACATTGGGGCGATAAAATGGCGTATGAAGACACGGCACTCCGTGTTGACCTTGGTGTAAACGCGTACCAAAGTGACGTATTGAAAATAATCTCATCACACTGAAAACGAAGATAGGATTTTAAAGAGGGTATAATGTGAACGGTGATAAAGATGAATTCCTATTATCATATGAAAATATATATATATATATATATATATATATATATAGGCCAATAAATATATATATATATATATATATATATATATATATATATATATATATATATAGGCCTATAAATATATATATATATATATATATATATTTATATATATATATGTGTGTGTATATATATATATATATATACATATATATATATATATATATATATATATATATATATATATATATATATATATATATATAGGCCTATATATATATATATATATATATATGTGTGTGTTTATAAATATATATATATATATATATATATAGCCCTATATATATATATATATATATATATATATATATATATATATATATATATATATATATATATATATATATATATGTGTATGTGTATTTATATATATATATATATATATATATATATATATATATATTTATATATATATATAAATATATATATATATATATATATATATATATATATATATATATATATATATATATATATATATATATACATGTTGTTTCATTTTCTCGGGTTGGCCACGTTTGCTCTTTCGGGATAGAATTGCGGTCCCAAGGACCTTGTCTTCAATTCCAACGCTTCGGCAGGATATGACCTGCCATCATCAGGGATTCTTTTTGACAGTTCGGCGAACGTAGATCCAGGATCTACGAACGCGATATACACAACGAACGGACATATACAAACGCGGTCAACTCGAGAAAACGAAACAACATTTCATCCAATCCGCGAGAACATTCGTCATAACATATATGAACACACACACATACATATATATATATATATATATATATATATATATATATATATATATATATATATATATATATATTATATATATATATATATATATATATATATATATATATATATATATATATATATATATATATGTATATATATTTATATATATATAGGCCTACACATATATATATATATATATATATACATATATATATATATATACATATATATATATATATATATATATATATATATATATATATATATATATATATATTTATATATGTATATATGTAATGTTGCTCATATACTATAGCAAATACTGGAGATATTTTTCGATTAAAAAATTTTTCAAAACATTTGCAATGCTATTCCAATCTATTCCAAGAGCGTCAATAAAAACAGAGAGATCCTAAATCTATCAATCTGATAAAAGCACAGATTTATATCTGTCAAAGTTCTGATACAGCATCTTGTCTCAGCGATTAACAATGCAGCTTCATCAATAATATCACGTTGTTAACGGGGGTGTATCTCATCTTTCATCGCTCAAGCGACTTCTTTACTCTTTAAGAGTCCACGGGAGTCGATTCAGCGAAATATCAGTTTTTTGGTGATAACTTTTTTTGAACGGTATGAGACATCAAAATTCTAGTCAGCGAGAAACACAGATAATTAGAGTTTCAAGATGGTATAAGTTGAAACTATTCAAGTCATGTCGCATAACTGTCAAGCGTATAAAACTGAAAAAAACATATTTTTCAGCTTTATACGCTTGACAGAAAGGCGACGTGACTTGAATAGTTGGAACTTATATCATCTTGAAGCCATTATAATTATCTGTGTTTCTCGCGTATTAGAATCTTGATATATTATACCGTTCAAAAGTTATCACCAAATAACTGATATTTCGCTAAATCGACTCCCACTGGACTCTTAAGAGGCTACTTTACATCTTTCAACCCATTAGTAAAACCTATAGGGGGACGCAAAAGCGTCAATACAGGCATTCAGCTCCCAACACATAGTGGGTAAACGGTAGGACCAATCAGTCTAATTCCTTTTGCAATAAAACAACAGTGATTATATCTGTGCCTCTACGTTCCTTAAAAATCATAGTTTTCCATTAAATTACTGTGAAAAAATCGTGAAAACAATGAAAAACAGGTAGAAACATGTTGATTTTTGACAATTAATCTGAAAGGGTTGAAAACATACTACGAACCAAAGCTCTTTGTACGAGCACGTATTGAATACTAGTGATCATCTAACCGAAAACTGTGAGTCAATACGATGATTGGTTTTCCGTTGCCAACTTGGGCCACCGAGACGCGTGGCCGAGTGGTAAAACACTGAACCGTCATTCGGGAGACCGGGGTTCGATTCCCGCCATGGTCGACCATCCTGACAGGGGTTTTTCGTGGTTTCCCTCTGTCGTTCAGGTTAATACTGGGATGGTTCCTAAACAACAGGCCACGACCGACTCCTTCTCACCATCCAAAACACCTAATGAAATAACGTTTCATCTCATCATCCCATCATCTCATTCTTCATCCACCGACGCCAATAGATCGTAGCCATCAGTCTAGTGCGTCGTTAAAACCCAATATAAAAAAAAAAAATACAACTTGGGCCCGAACGTCTGCAATCAAGCCAGTAGGCAACATGTAAAGAGGCCTCTTAAATGTTTTTCTCCCAGCACAAGTCAAAGTCATGAGAAATACTCTTATGCTCTATAGAGCACTCTGAAACAATCCACTCTGCCCAACACGGACTCAGTGCCTCACGCATTACTCACTTCAATGCCATCACTGCACGATTCATTGAATCGGATAAAACATGATAATTTTAGAAACCTAATTTTAAAATTTCAGTAACATTGAATCATGTAAATATGGCTTGGACTTATTTTTCATTTCATATAATGATGGTTCAAAAGCCACTGAGGTCATTCACCTATTTAGCCAATTGCTTTCCTTTTAATAATATCGAAATTTGAAACAAAATAAGTGTGCCTCAATAATCAATAATCAGAATAGAAAAATAGAAATTAATCAATGCTGTGGGTGAGAGGTAGAGGAATCATTTGGACGGGGCACCACAAGGGCGATCTTACCACCCCATTTTATTAATTCAAAACCAATTGACTTTTTTTTTTATTGGGAAAACAAAAGTTAGAAACATTTTAATTAGACAAAATTCACATCGCTTATCCACAACGTCTTATGAGGGCTCGACTGTGACGATAACTTGACTAAGATAACTCTATAAAAAACACAACAAATAAGTTGAAAAGCAGGAAAAATAGTGCAACCTAAAATTAAGAACACTAGGACTGTGCTGTGCGACTGTGAACATAATTTTCCGCTTCAGATAGCAGTCTTTCACTTTCCAAAAGTCCGTGAAACATCAAAAGTAAAAACAGTTTCTGTGTTACATATCCGGACTGCCGGACATTACCAGCATTGTTATTGA
>OZ023326.1:82027443-82034943 GCA_964007535.1 Brachyptera risi
CGCTCGACCTCTAGACTTGCTGTTCTTTGCTAGACGTACATGAATGCCCCCTCAAAGGGGGCATTCATGTACGTCTAGCAAAGATGCTAGCGGTCGCAACTTGCGATCATCAGAAACCACCCCGCACAGATGATAGCAAATTGCCGCCATGACACAGTTGTCAAACAGGTTTCATGCCTTGCTAGAGCTTGCTAGGCGTACATGCATGCCCCTTAAGCTTGGATCTCTAAACTTGCTTGCGGTCTCCTTGGAACGACGGACGTTTGTACAATTCTGAACAAAATGAGATTAAATTCTGCGAATAAGCTGACACAGCCTATACTTTCAAAATATTTTTCGTAAATATTTAAAATGGATATTTATTTCTTTAATGGCGTTCCTGTCATAACATAATGAGACCGACCAATGGTAATAATTAAGATGTTCACCTTACCACCCCTTTAATATCACCACCTCAAGTTCATCCACTCAGTTGTGTATTGATATAGGTTCCATGATATTTTTGGAAGAACGATAGCGAAAAAAACTGCCATCCTACTCTTACGAAACTTTGTCTTTGTGCGTGTGTGTTTGTTTTTTTGTAAGCACTGCACAGGTTGCATGGTTTGAATGATCAATATGAAAAGACTGTATAGTATCTGGGTCAAATCGGTTTGACCATTTTGAAGAAACACCATCACAAAGTTTCTGAGAACCCCCATAAGATTAGACTGGGCGGGAAAATTTGAAAAATGAAATCTCTCAAAAAAAATCACATTGAAAAATTCAATGTGGCCAGAGATGAGAGTACATCGGACCTTAATTGGTTCTATTCCCGCTACAGTCCAACTTCTGTCTTTAGGTACGTTTGTGTTTTTTTTTTGTATTGGCTAGGGCTAGGAAAATGCTAGGATGGTTCATTAGATGAGCGTAGTGAGGATTCCATTCCACATACCGAAAAAAATGGGCTTGGTTTTTATGTTTTTATTTATTTGTTTTTGTAATTTTGTGCGCGGCATACAGTTCAGATAAAACTACCTATCGACTTGAAACTTTTTCCACATGTTTATGTTATACCAAAATGGGCTGTGATTGTTTTTCAGAAAAATCGGTAGTAAGGTTTTTCCGGAAAAAATTCGGAAAGTTTGGAAAATCCTCATAAGAATAACCCGGAGGAAAAATACTTGAATATGATTTTTTTTCAAAAGCTTGAAAATTTTAACTGAATATGAAAAAAATTATCATGCATATTTTCAGAGATTTTTGCAACAATCGAACGAGAAATAACAAAGAAAACGCAATAAAAGTATACCTTTTATTGAATATTTGGATAAAATGTATACTTTCATTTACTTTTGTTCGCTTTTAAAGTATACATTTTATTAAATATTTGGACCGGCACATGTAGCTGAGTGGTTAACGCACTTGCTCCATGTGACCCGGGAGGTTAAGGGACAGATCGGACCCGGTTCGATCCCCGCCACCGTCCATCTTTACAGGGGTTTTTCGTGGTTTCCCTCTGTAGTCTAGGCTAATGTCGGGATGGTTCCCTCAATATAGGCCACGACCGCTTCCTTCCCACTATCCTTCCCATTACCCATAAACCTTCATCTCATCATCCCATCATCTCATTAATCATTCATCCAACGCCAATAGATCTCAGTCATCATTACAGTGCGTCGTTAAACCCAAATAATTGAATATTTGGATCAATTGGATTTGCAAAGTGTATATGCAACAGGTTGCAGCACTATAAATATCAACAAGTTGCAAGTAAGGTTTTTGAATGCTTGAAGTAGTCCAAGGTCCGTATATGTGGATTGAGCTGACAGAATATTTTTCATTCTACATTTCCATACTTCTAAGCTCATTTCACAACGCGCATCCCGCGTTTCCCTAGTTAGATGAGCGTAGCAAAGATTCCATTTCACATGCCGAAAAAAATGGGCTTCGTTTTCATGTATTTTTTTTTTGTAATTTTGTGCGCGGCATACAGGTCAGGAAAAAATACCAATCAAATTGAAACTTCTTCTACATATTTCTGTGATACCAGAATAGGCTGGGATTGTTATTCAAGAAAATCGGTCGAAAGGTTTTTCCGGAAAAATATCGTAAAGTTTGAAAAATCCTCGTGAGAATAACCCGGAGGAAAAATACTTGAAAAACAAGAATTTTTCAAAAGCTCTCAAATTTTCACCGAATATGAACAATACTATTATACACCTTTTCAGAGATTTTTGTAACAATCAAATGAGAAATAACAGAGAAAACGCAATAAAAGTGTACATTTTATTGAATATTTGGATCAATTGGATTTGCAAAGTGTAGGCCTATATGCGACAGGTTGCAGCACTATAAATATCAACAAGTTGCAGGTAAAGTATTTAAACGTTTAAAGTAATCCAAGGTCCGTAGATGTAAATTAAGCTTACTTGAGTAATTTTTCATTCCACATTTCCATATTTCTAAGCTCATCTCACAACGCGCATCCCGCGTTATCCTAGTAAAATACAGGCCGCTAGCGCTTCCTTCCCTCTATCCGTCCTGTCATTTAAGAAACCTAATCTCATTATCTCATCAATCATTCATCCAACGTCAATAGTTAGCATTGCAGTGCATCGTTGAGCCTAACATACAAATATAAGATACATGTATTGAATATGAATATGTATTAGATATATATAGATATGAGCAGTAGTTGAATAAGTTGGTTTGTTAACAAAATGTTGAAAGTTATACAGTATCAGAATCTGTCGTCTTGAAAAGTCAACGCCATCCGAATATAAATACAGTTAGATACACAACGGTGCCCCTTGAGGGTGATAATCAGAGATCTTATTATATAACCAACGGTTGTGATGATTAACCGTTATCCGTTAACGTTATTCAGTCTGGAAACTCGTCACGCGCTACAGGTTATCCCGAGGGAATAGAGTTCCGCGTGGGTTCTGAAACTTATAATTGAATAACTTTCAAGTATACTTGTTCGATGAATTAATTGATGTTTGATTAAATCGTATGATGATGTCGGAGCTGTCCGTTTCGATCGTTTGTAAATACCGGTTTATGTCTGTACTTGTACAAGTTTCATCTTCTCTACTGAAGCTCTCATCCGGAGTGATACGTTCCCTTTTAAGAGGGCGCAGGCGCGCTACACGCGCTCGTTGTTCGCCCGCTTCAGACTCGAGTTTAACATGTATCGTGTGCTAGGCGCAGCCCATAGACTAGCCCGCCGAACTCATATTCTCATAAACGCCGATAATTCCCTTACTCACACTTTTGATATATTTCACAGTCCATATTATTTTTCGGTATTCAAAAATATATATATAGGTTTCCGTAAACTAGAAATTTTTTCATTTTCCGTTTGAAGAATTTGAAAAATTACAAATTTGTTGTTCAAAATTCTGTTGATGCGAAAACCTCCCTCTTTCAATTATCAACAGAATGCAAAAACAATCATATTGATATCTCAAAAATTACGGCCGTGAGAGTTTGCGGCGTGAAATACGAGCGCCTGCGGCCTCTTAAGGGGACACTGACAGTCCCATACCTACAGTGTTAAATATGCACTTTTCGGTATTTGTTTCTAACAAACTATTTCATTTCATTTTATTTTATTTTCGTCCGATGGAGGATTTACAAGTTTATCATTGAAATAACTAGGAAAACGCGGGATGCGCGTTGTGTGATGAGCTTAGAAGTATGGCAATCTAGAATGAAAAATAACTTGTCAGCTCAATTTACATCTACAAACCTTGACTTACTTCAAACGTTCAAAAACCTCATTTGCAACTTGTTGATATTTATAGTAACCTGCAACCTGTCGCATTAACGCTTTGCAAAACCAATTGATCAAAATATTCAATAAAATGTCCACTTTTATTGCGTTTTCTTTGTTATTTCTGATTCGATTGTTGCAAAAATCTCTGAAAAGGTGTTTAATAGTACATTTCATATTCGGTGTATTATTTCATTTCATTTTATTTTATTTTCGTCCGATAGAGGATTTACAAGTTTATCATTGAAAAAACAACAATAAATGGAATGCAGATCATATAGATACAGTCAGTTAAAAATACATAATCATTATAAAAATGAGAGTTATTTATTTATTCAATAATTCCTTTAACCTTCCTCCGTGGAAATCGGAATGGTTAGCAGTTTACAATTATCAGCTTACTAACTTATAGATGTGGCTTATAACATTATATGATATTATTAAATCCATTGATTAGACGAGCTTTAGCGAGGATTCAATTTGACATACTGAAAAAAATTGGTGTTCGTTTTTATGTTGTTTTTTTATGTTTTTTTGTCGGTTCTCCACAGGTCAAACGGCTACAGCTATCAACTTCAAACTTTTTTTCATTATGGTTCCTTATATCTAACTTAGATCTGTATAGTTTTGTGGCATTATCGGGTGGTAACTTTTATTTTTATGAATTTTAGAAATTTCAAAAATACCCATTAGAATAACACGGCGGAAAAAAAAGAAAATATTTTTATTTAAAAAAAATCGAAATTTTGCGTGAAGTTGAGTTACATCATCACATGAGCTTTAGCGAGGATTCAATTTGACATACTGAAGAAAATTGGTGTTCGTTTTTATGTTTTTTTTTTTATGTTTTTTTGTCGGTTCTCCAAAGGTCAAACGGCTACAGCTATCAACTTCAAACTTTTTCTCATCATGGTTCCTCATCTAGCTTAGATCTGTATAGTTTTGTGACATTATCGGGTGGTAACTTTTATTTTTATGAATTTTAGAAATTTCAAAAATACCCATTAGAATAACACGGCGAAAAATAATCAAAACATTTTCATTTTCAAAAAAATTGAAATTTTGTGTGAAGTTGAATTACATCTTGATACACATTTCTTGAAATTCTCAGCTTGATCGGGTCAGCCATTTTGAAGAAAAAACATGAAATGTGCTAAATTGGTACCACTCGAAGCCGTTTTTACCCATTTATAATTAAAATGTTACCCAATTGGCGAATTTAGGCAAAAGTTTGGCAATGAAGTCGACATACTATTACTTTCCGCTCGTCTAACAACGCGTATATAGCGTTTTCCTAGTAATTAACAGTAATGATAATGATAGTAATATTTGAAATGATAATGATAGTAATATTTGAATTAATATTTAAAATAATCCTAATGAATGAAAATAGGTTCTTTAATTTTGAACTCCAAATTTCAGGTGATTCATTAATATCAGAAAATAAGTTGAATGCACAAAATTTTCACAGTAGTTACATACAACCTTTGTTCACAAGCATTGGGAAATAAATTGAGAAAAAATCACTCGTATTTTCATATCTTTTGAAAAATGTCCGAAGAATACAACATTTTTAGGCATATGCTCGCCTTCCATATATACCTGCGTTATTCGGATTGCGAATTCGGTAAGCGTTTTTTATGCCACTATGATGATAAAACGACCAATCAGTGACGAAAGTTACGCGATTTCTGACTGTTGAGCTCGCCTCAATTCCACCGCCTTGCGAAACCGAAAGGCAAATCGCATTCATGGAAGGCTAGCATTACACAAATTTCTACTTCCGTTGTTATTTCACATAATAAAGAACAACTCTCTATACAAGTATATAGCATACACTGATATCTACATGTGGTGAACATTTTGAGTTTGGGTGATTATCTTCAATAGTATCAGCGATTCAGATAGCGGTGATAGAAGAGATAATATTTCGAAATAACTGCATTTGAAAATATCAGCACAAAAGTGGATTGTAGGCCTACCGAAATATCAGAAGTGGGCCTACAAAATGCTGAATGAAAGTAATAATTTGATAAGAACCGCGCCGAATGATTGGGTGATTATTGCAGTTTCCAATTGATGAAACATTTTACACAATGAATTTGAAAAAAAATCTTATTGTCAATGTCCCCTTAAAAAGAGGTGTTTTATAGGTAGATCATGATATCGTTGAGTGTGCTAAGAAATCGTGTAAGAGGTGAATGAGACTCTAAGAAAATTATTCAAAATAACATGAGAAGTGGAAAATGAAAACATCTGCACGTTGTGTTGTGTAAATAAGTTCAACCTTCTTTACTGGAAAATAATATAATACACAAAAGGGTGAAGAAAACGCTATTTAAAGCACAAAACCAAATGTGTTATCATTTCGCCTATTTATTAAGGCCCGGTTTTACGAAACTGGATTAGGCAAAACTTGTTATCACCATTGGTTACATATGTTATTTTCGTACCTTTAATTAATAGTTAGTGGATTAGCACCCTAACTAAGATTGGTAAAACTGGGCCTAAGACAAATAGATTAATACATTCTGATATACAAGTACAATTAAACATTTGAGAAGAACAGTTGAATGAATAATGTATGCTGAAAACGTCGTAATTGACCACTAGTGATAGGCGTGGCTTATCGTCAGGTCACCTAGATCTATACTTCATGTGGGCATTTAGAGATACTCTGATAGGCAATGTCAATTGACCACTAGTGATAGGCGTGGCTTATCGGCAGGCCACCTAGATCTATACTTCATGTGGGCATTTAGAGATACTCTGATGGGCAATGTCAATTTTCCCACATAACAAACAGCGCATTTGATTGGATGTTCCGTTTTGTGACGTTTGCGGGCGGGTTAATCACTAGTCGTCAATTAAGTTTAAAAAGGGAAAATTGTATAAATAGTATTGTTGTTATTATTTTGTGAATATAGCGAGTACTTTGAGAGTCCCATTCAAGTATATCAAGTGAAGTATCTAAAGATACATCTTGAGTTTATGAGTGGAGTCAAGTCTTTTTTCGTATTGTCTGGCAAATGAGGTATATCATCAGTTGGTTACATACAATTGAATTGTTATGTTCTTGTGATGTCAATGTTTAGCGAGAAAAGTTGAGACAAAAGAAGCATTCTAAATGCTAAACAGATGATAAAAAAGTTTCTATCAAGTTATCCATGAAAAGAAACCGTCAAGCAAGACTCGGATATCTGTTTTTTAACTACCTTTTCAGTTTTATGAGACTTTTATATTTTTATATTTAGTAAACCAAAATTCTTTCAAAAAATGTTTCTTGGAGAGAACAAGAGAAAAATAATTGAAACGTGAGTGTTTTTTATCGAATTTAAAGCTTTGTACTCTTCAAGAAGTGTTTCTTATGAACAAAATAAGTTTTAATTCAATTTACAAAAGGCCCACTTAGATGATCTACATTTCTTGTGAATAGGTAATATAATATAGGTAGCGTGGGTTTTCTCTGCGTGGGTTCTTTGCGTGAGTTATTGCGCGGTCAATCCAAAAATCTAGATCACATATTCTGGAAACGTGTTGCTATGGTAACCATCCAGAGTATCTTTAAACTGTGGTAAATAATGAGTTGATACACGATCGTAACAAAACCCTTGAGGTCATAGAAAAAAATTGATCATGAATACAAATATATATATATATATATATATATATATATATATATATATATATATATATATATATATATATATATATACATATATATATATATATATATATAT
>OZ023326.1:82039943-82134943 GCA_964007535.1 Brachyptera risi
TGGAATGAATCGGTTGAACCAATTTTGAGAAATATCATCTCAAAGTTTCTAAAAACCCCATAAGATTAGGCTGGGCAAGAAAATTTGAAAAATAAAATCTCTCCAAATAGAATTTAATTTTCTCTGAATGTGTATACATGAATAATACACATTATCATCATTTTGTATGCAATTCAAATCAACCGTTTTGAAGAAAAAAAATTAAATTAACTGTCTTTATTCATCAAACACTATCATAAAAATAATGACAGAATTAGGTTGCCGAGATTCACTGCATCCTAGATTCAATATGTACCCAACAATGAAGTATTTTTATATGCGTCAAGGTGTGTAGAATACCAGAGTCGATGAAGTAGCAAGGGTAAATTTACTTTAACGACTTATGTGCTGTACCAAGGCCTTCTATATTTATTACATTCATATTATATTATATAATATAGAAGGCCTTGACTGTTCTTTATTCAGATATCAAGGTGTGTGGATTACCAGAGTCTATGAAGTAGCAAGAGTAGAACTACTTCAACGACTTTTATACCTTCTTCGGATATCTCGCTCATCTTACAACCCATATGTTGCGTTTGCCTAGTAGGAGATCTAAGAATAATTATATAACAGTTTGGTAAAGTAATGCCTAATGAAAATAAGGCAGTTCCAATAGCGAACATAATATATAACGTACTAGTGAGAAAAAAAAATTGTCGCCATGTAAACGTAATTGCAAAGAATGGCATAGGCCTATATAAAATGATAAAGTTATCAAATTTCATATGAATGGAAAATGTTCCATCAGTGATTTGATACCTCTATTTGAACAATCTAGTTGAGCTATCGAGCTGCTCCCCACGCGCTATCAGAAAAGGAGCGAAAGACGATATTTGTGTCTATCTTTGTGCCGTGGGTGGCTGTTCAAAGTGGGCGTCGTTTGTATACGTCCACACAAAGCACAGAATAGAGGAAGCTTCTTTTATTTATGTTGGCAAGTGAACACTTCAAATGATCAGAGGGGAGGCTGTATCAAGAAATATTCGTCGTGTCGGTGAATAAATGAATTGAGACAGATATTGGGCATTGTTATAGATAATTACGGAGAGGATTTTTTTTTTGTATTTTGTTTCAGAATCGAAATTTTGTTCCAGAATCGAATCAGCCGTTCTGATGAAAAAAAATATAGTCTAATTTTTTCAAATCACTCATCCCTATTGAGGAAGGACAGAGGTGAAAACACGAGTTTTTACATATTTTTTTCTTTTAATTCAGTCTTTTATGTTAACTTTCATATACAAATTATTTAGAAGGTATGTCAGTATTACCAGTATTATAACCCTATTTAAAAAAATATTTTTACAGTGGATACAGCACAAAAATCATGAGAAACCTTCTTTTTCGCATGAAATTATCTCTGCTACAGTTTTTCCAACACAATTGATAAAACGAGTGTGAGACACATCTTTTCCCTATAACTTCAATAGTATTTGGAGAGAAGTTGGGTATTAGAAACTTATACAAATAAGAATTAGTAGTACAATAAAATAATGAATACTTGGTGAATTAAAAAAAAAATAAAAAATTTGATAAAACTTCAAAAATATCTAACAGCAAAAGTATTAATGTGATGTAGAAACGAATACCTTTTATTAAGCGTTGGTTCGTTGCAATTAGATTGCACTTTGAATATCGAAATTATCTATGTTGGTTAACCAGAAAAGGTGTTTTCCAGAAATGCCAAAATTTATACAAAAAGCATACAAAAACAATACAAAAAATACAAAAATTGTATTTTTTTGTATTTTTTGTGTTGGGCCTTACCTGTTTAGTATTGTGTAGTATTTTGAGACTGTTCAATATTATATTTTAGATTAAAAGATTTCCCCTCTGTCCTCCCCTAAGGAAACCAATTAAATCCAAGCAACAGGTGTCATCAATTGATTGGAAACGATTGAAACAAAGCTCTCTTTACTATCATAGAATTTAATTAGGAAATAGGATGGCAGTGACGTAATTATTTGGATCTCAAGGTGGATATATATATAATAACCAAACCAAAGATAATAAATTGATATATTCCAGCTAATCCATCAACGCGACAACACATAACGCGTTTGCCTAGTTATAGATAATTTCGGAGAGTTTTTTTTTTTGTATTTTGTTTCTGTGTAATCTTCTCTCAAATTGAATTCACAAATGAATACTTCAAGGCTTACAGTCTCAGTTTCTTATTGGATGAACAAACCGAAGACTCAATTTCACCATACTCGAAAAAAAGTAGTTTTTTTCGCACTCCACAGGTCAAATAAAGGTGAACATTTAGTTGAAATTTGCATGGCATACACAAGTGTCCTTATTTAGTTCGATATTGTATAGTTTTGAGGCGCAATCGGTTGAACCACTTCTGAGAAAACTCATTTCAAAGCTTTCAAAAATCTCAAAAGAATAACCCAGAGGAGAAAATTCGTGAAAAATGTTCCCTTTGAGAGAATTATAATTCTCAGGGAATCTTAATATAAACGATACATTTTATTCCGAGCTTTTACTCAAATCGGATCAGCCGTTATGATGTAAAAAATAGATAATGTAATGTTTTAAATCACTCAAAGCTTTAAAATACTATTTCAAACAAAGTCACCGATTAACTATGAAAACGATTGAAACAAGGCCTTCTTCATTACTAGGCAAACGCGTCATGTGTTGCCGCGTTGACGGATGAGCTGGAACATATCAACTTATCTTTGGATTGGTTATTATATATATATATATACACCTTGAGATCCAAACCATTACATCACTGCCATCTTATTTTTCATTAATAATTTCTACAATGATAAAGAAGGCTTTGTTTCAATCGCTTAAAATTAAGTGGTGTCACCTGTAGCTTAGATTTAATAGGTATCTTAATAGCTTTGAATGATTCATCAAAATTACATTATATATTTTTTTACATCAAAACGGCTGATCCGATTTGAGTGTAAGTTCGGAATAATGTGTATCATTATCAGATTGAAATTCCCTGAGAATTTGAATTCTCTCGGATGAAATATTTTTCATGCATTTTTTTCTCTGGGTTATTCTCATGGGATTTTTGAAAACTTTGAAATGAGTTTTTTCAGAAGTGGTTAAACCGATCGCGCCTCAAAACTATACAGTATCGAATTAGATAATGATACTTGTGTGTGCCAAGTTTCAACTAATTTTGAATTTTCGTCTGACCTGTGGAGCGCGAACAAAAAACAAAAAAGAAGAACTTTTTTTTCGGGTATGGTGAAATTGAGTCTTCGCTTCGCTCAGCCAATTATTTATTATAGAAATCAATAAGGAAATAGGAGGGTAGTGACGAATTTGTTTCGATCTAAAGGTGGATATACAAAACCAATCCAAAGATATGTTCTAGAATCTAGATCATCCATCAACGCGGCAACACATGACGCGTTTTCCTAGTTGTATGCACAACGAAATAGAAAACAAACTATATTATTCAGCGCAAATCCTTCTGATCGCAGACACCGACTGAAACCACACAATTCATTCTTCAAAATAGCTATTGTAGCGCCTCTTTAAATATTTGAAGTTCGAACACATTTTCCCTGACTGTTCCATTTTTTTTAATTGGTCCAATCCCTTGAATTTTCCACAGCTCGAGACTCGTTTTCCTGAAATCCCTGACTCTTCCAGATTTTCTCGGTACATGGTTGGGAACCTGGTTTATTTTCCGTGAAGAACAATTCTGAGGTATTTTACAATTTATTTCCACATTGTCGGCATACTTCAAGTACCTCAATCTCAGTATTCAAATATGTTTCAACCTACTTTTCATTCATTGAACTACTTTAGAAAAGAGAAGGTCAAAGAAGCTAAAATATATCTTACACTTTTCATTACCTCGACCACTCGAATTTCCCCAACTTTCTGATGTCAACAACCAATCAAGTGGCCTGTTTATTATGGAACGTTTCAAGCTCACCAATCAGGTTATCTCTAACTGCATGGCTCTGAATGGCCAATTAATAAGCCAAGCATATCACTAGTCATTAAAATTAATATCTAAATGATATTTTATTTTGTAGCTTTTGTATTTTTTATGTGCTGAATTATTTTCCCATACCACTTTACTGTAGAGAAAGAAATTCATATGAATGACATATATAATTAAAAAGGAACACACCAATTCAGAACAAGTAGACAATAAAATAAAATGTTTATTTGGTCAACTTGGGATGGGGATGCCTTCCAGCCAGTGACATATTTTGATATTCATACGTTACTGTATTTTACAGACGAGTAATAAGTAAAATGTATACATTTGAAATGTAAAATGTATAAATGTATAAATGTATACAGGACTTGATTTGTGAATGAAAAATACGTGGAATGCACGTCAAAGTAAACCACACCTTCTCACCCCCTCCCCCCCCCCCCCCCCCAACTACAAAAATCTCATGAAAAAATACATCGAAGCAATTAATTTGTCCTTAAAACGTGCTCGAAATAATGTATTCAAAATTATTCACCTCTTTATTGAACACTAACAGGAAACAATATTCTATCTTGACAAATTCTCATGCCATCTTGAAATCAAACATTTTACTTCTATAAATATCCTCTCCCACACACACACAAGCACTGCTTATGTGGATATTCATTACTTATTTTATACGTATTTTAAATTACTATTATTCACTCTTCATGTATAAATCATCTACTATATATGTGATACGTTTTTATAATTATTTTATAATCATGTATAGGTCTATGTAACCTTTGACTACCAATAACACTTCTTGTTGTCTAGTTGACAGTCATATGTCTGACTCATGCCATTTACATTTGGAATAAATTGAAATTGAAATTGAATTGAACATCTGGATGGTTATCAATGGTTCACATTTCTTGTGATGATAATATATATCGTTGTTTGAAATAATTTTTCAAAGTTTGTGTCCATGAATTGAGAGAGAGAGAGAGAGAGAGAGAGAGAGAGAGAGAGAGAGGGTGAATACATATTCAAAGTTGGTTGCAGAGCTGCTTCATCCTGAAAAAAAATACGCTCCTACCTTTTTTGATACGCTTTGAATAAGACAACAAATTTGAATGTTTGTTACTTCACACAGAAACAGAATAATTTTGATTACAATAACTTAAAAAATGTCTACCATAGTTTACCATTTTGGGCCCTCTACAGCTGGTGTTGGGAGATATGGGTAATATTTCCTTACGATGCCTATTCTTAAAGGGGGGTAAGGTGCAAATCTTAATTTTAACTATTGGTTCGTCTCATTATGTAAACGCCCTTGGAAAATAAATAGCTATTCTGAATATTTACAAAAAATATTTTGAAAAAATAGGTTGTGTGAGAACGTCCAATATTCGCCAAATATGATTGTATTTTGTTCAGTATTGAACAAACTTCTGTCATTCAAGTTTCTGACAATCATTGTGAATAAACCAATGACCTCCTCTCCCCTTGAAACACCTGCCCTCACTGTCAAAGTGGAAATACATTGACAGCTCAAGGTTATTGCAGGCATAGTATGTACTTGTAATCAAAGCTGCAATAACGAAGTCACACGTCATGCGAATTAATTAATTGAAATTATATGGCGGTAATAAGTAGCCATGTTATACATATCAAACGAAAGATGACATTCAAGCGCAGATATTTTGTAGGAACACTTTTTCTCTACCTATCGTAGTTCTTATACGTTCCTAGCTCAAAAAAGCGTTACATGTTATTTTCAATAAGTGATTTTCTTTGAGCCCGGTTGAAAATTATAGACTTTTCACGTTTTTTTTTCTCCCATGTCAAATGGGATAAGAATTTTTGAAAGGGCATCTACTGTCATAACATAATGAGACGGACCAATGGTGAGAATTAAGTTTTGCACCTTACCCCCCCCTTCAAGAGATCAAGACGAATTCTGAGACGAACAGAAAGATGGATGGCAATCTGACTTCCATCCCATACTGTCGATGTATTCATCATAGAAATAATGAAAGAATAAGAAAATATTTATTCGTCTGTGAAAGTTATATGGCATGTTGAAAGTATTGGTAAATGAATAAAAATCCACCTTATAATTGATTTTCTGGCATTTTGAAACCGTAACGTGCGTACTGATTTCAAAAAAGGAACGACCAAAAAAAAGAGGAAAAAAATCCGGTGTGATCCGGCACAAATAACCAAACTTACGAACGTTAATAATAAAATAACTTGTAATCAGACTCTCAAGTGAAAATATAATAATTGAAATAGTAGGGTAGGGTGGTCTTAGTTAGTAAATGTAGTGCAGAGAGGTATGTATAACTTATTATTAGTAACTAATAACTAGAGACAGGACAGTAATGCAATTGCATGTTTTTTAGATATAGCCAGGAGAACATGCAAAATTGATTATAAATCCTTTTCATGACTTAAGGGCTCGGAATATATGACTTTGATACTGCATGTTTTGCTTATTTGGCTTATTATGCTGGCATGTTTTGCCTATTTTGGCATATTATGCTGGCATGTTTTGCTTATTTTGGCATATTATGCTGGCATGTTTTGCTTATTTTGGCATACATTTTATGCTGGCATATTTTGCTTATTCTGGAGGTTTTCTGACCCAGATAAAATTGAGCAGATTCTGATAAGCAAAAAGTAGGACGCTGATGTAAAGTGACGTTTGACGTATTATGGTATTAAAAAAACTTAAAATGTATTTTTCAAAAGTGTTTGTATATTATTTCCCCCAACTGGCCAATTCCAAGTGCATGATTCTTCAAGTTTGTAAGTCTTTCAATATTGATTATTCGATTTATTTCATTGTGCTATTTTGCAATTTGATACCGCTAATAGCACTTATTTGGTGATTTGATACTGCTCATTTTGGCACTTTAATATTGCTTATAGTGCTTATTTTAGCATTTAATACTGCTTATTTGAAGGTTTGATACTGCATTACTAATTACTATCCTGTCTCTACTAATAACTAATAGGTAGCGAAGAACAGCGTATGAAGTAGAAAAGTATTTAGTGTAATATTGAATGATTTTGTATTACTTTAGTGAACAAAAATATACTTTTGATACAAAGTCAGTAAAATATACAATGTCAATTGTCAATAGATAGATCAGTCATAATTAGTACATCATTGTAAAAGTAAATCCATAGTTGAAATATGATATGGTGTGAATGTGAGCTGAGCTCACAAAACTATAAGTAAAACAATTACTAACTTGTCAATAAGGAGTAGAACAATTATAACAAGAAGAAATAAAAACAATGAAAACTCATAATTTCTTGGAGTCATTTAATACGTACAATTTTTATTTACATTTTAAAGCTTCATGGCTAATCATAAGTACTTGTTCAACGAACGAGTGAATCTTCTCGTTTTACGCTACATCGTCAATACATTTTCATTGTTCCAAGTGAAATCATTGGTTGAACGTAGGGCGTACTCGGCTGCTCAGCCGCCACTGCCCGGTCGACTGATTTCGTATCGTTGCGTTCGATGCTCTCGGTTCTCGCCTTGAAGACTGCTGACGGTGAGCATGCACGCGAACAGACTGCAATAGAGGATTGACATATTTTCAAAAAAACACAAATACCGTAACTCCGTTTTCACATGTTTTCAAACGTACTTGTAATGATTTCACTGAAGTGATTTCAATCTACTTTTAATTATACCTGACAATGTTGATACAATTCTCAAATTGTGCTTTATAAGAAACGTCAATGAATACAAATACAAATACAAATCCATGAGAGAAGAAGGCTTGAACCACACATGCACTAGTGGTGTGGTATGGCCATGGGGGGGGGGAGTGGCTTGTAACCTTCATCTTTCATGGACACAAGTATAACTGGGTATTTTACTTTTTTTTTTTATATTGGGTTTTTAACGACGCACTGTAATGATTACTAAGATCTATTGGCGTCGAATGAATGATTAATGAGATGATGGGATGATGAGATGAAGGTTTTTTTTATAGGTAATGGGAAGGATAGTGGGAAGGAAGCGGTCGTGGCCTATATTGTGGGAACCATCCCGGCATTAGCCTAGACTACAGAGAGAAACCACGAAAAACCCCTGTAAAGATGGACGGTTGCGGGGATCGAACCGGGTCCGATATGTCCCTTCACCTTCCGGATCACACGAAGCAAGTGAGCTAACCACTCAGCTACTGTGCCGGTAAAAGGTATTTTACTATATTCTTTATATTCCAGATTATTATTTGTTGATGAATTTTTGACTTGTATCAAATACAGGCCTATTTGTAGAAATATAAAAAATAAAATAAATAAATGAGTGAATACAGTGAAACCTCTATCCATCGTTTTTCAAGGGACCAGGAAAATAAAACCATGCATGCAGGAAAACCATCCATCCAGGAAAATTTAACATTGATTGTATCGTAGTAGGGTGAGAAAAAATGATTGATACATGAAGGAAAACAATGGATCTGGGAAGAATGCATAGAGGTTCCACTGTAGAAGAAAAAAATATTTCATTCAAATAAAATTACCTGGACAAAATTAATATTTGAAACTTTTCCACACTTTTTTATGTGTAGGCCTAACTGTATTATAACAATGGAAATATCAAATAATCAAACAAATGGAAATGAAATAAATATGAAGCACAAAATGCCAATCCCGATTGTAAATTTGTAATTTATCAATTTGTGACAAGGAACAACAATCCTTATTTTTTCTATTCCAGTTTATTATATGTTGATGAATTTTTTTACTTGTATCAAATACAGGTCTATTTGTAGAAATATAAAAAATAAAATAAATAAGTGAATACTGTCCCAAAATTAATGTAAATTAGGCCTCAATCTCAGAACTTATTTCATTTGACTATGTAACCTCAAACAGATATCGAAAATGGTTCATGTTTCATAACTTGGACTACTGCAAATATCTGCTAAATCTTCAACTTGACCACCAATATCAGTCAAGCAGGATTGCAAATTTTACGAAAATGTTGAGCTCACCTCGGAGCTAGTCTTAAATCTTCGAGTATTAAAATATACCACAAATATACACAACATACACAATTGAGCACATACACAACATATATATATTAGTTACATTTAAACAATTGATAAAAGATTGAAGAGCACATCTGAGCTACATCAGCGTATATAACTTCTTTTCCATATATATTGGGATTACGACACACTGCATTGATAACGAAGATCTATTGGCGTCGGATGAATGATTATTGATTAATGAGATGATGGGATGATGAGATGTAGGTTCCTTACGCAATGAGAAGGAAGTGGTCGTGGCCTAAATTACAGGAACCCTCTTGACGTTAGCCCAGACTACAAAGGAAAACCACAAACAACCCTTGTAAAGATAAACGGTGACAGGGATCGTACCAGGCCTGATATGCCCCCCACCTACCAAATCTGACGAAGCGAGCACGTTAGCAACTGCGCTGCATGTGACGGTAAAAATATGATCAAAGAGTACTATTTAATAATCAATAAGTACCGTATTTCCACGCATATAAGCCGCACCAGCTTATAAGACGCACCCCTACTTTTCAGGTTCCATTTTTGGAAACCTTTTTGTTTACGTATATAAGACGCAGTATTATATTCCGCACTAACACCGACACTGACGGCCGGCAGTCCTAAATAGCAATCAGTGACCTTGCCTAAAAAAACAGCAGCCATGTGGCTTACACAGGGAGAGAGACGGAGAGAGGAAAGGTTGTACCGAACGCGCAACAAATTTGCGAAACAGCGCATTGACGACTGCCCGTGCAACAAATCTGACGATTGCAGGTTCGCCCTATGCTTCAACATTGTACGACCGGCAGTCTTTCACGGGAACTGTTCTAATCATAATTTTTTTTTTTTTCGTCACCTTTATCAGATGCATATGACTTTTTGGTGACTTGAAAATAGAAAAAAGTGCGTCTCATGTGCATGAAAATACAATACATTAATAATTTGAATATATTAGGCTTACCTATCCACTCAACATATTTCCATATACTGGAGGTAACAGCGAATGATCAGAAACCTGGATCCCACGCGGTTTCTTGCGACACTTTCTTCAATTCGAAACATATGAGAGTGTCGCCTGGTTGGAACTCTACCGAGCTGTCCGCCAGTCGCAAGCCGCATTCGACGTCTTTCTTTATGGTGTCGACTTCACTCTTCACGTGACGCATGGACTCCATAGCACCTGGTCAACAAACGGACGCTTCAGTGTCTGAATTACTAACGTGAGAGTAGCTCCAACTGGCAGTTATTAGTTGTTATCAGATGAAGGCTAACTGGACTTTGTAATACCGGGCCTTAGTCGAGCAACTTGTAACAATTAACCACTTGGTATACCGTAGTTACAACTTGCATATACATTTTTAAAATTCAATTATATTGGGTGAAGCGGCACGCTGTAATAATGACTAAGATTTATTGGTGTCGGTGAATGATGAATAAGATGTCGGGAAGAAATGGGATGGAAGGATATTTTATTAGGTGGTTTTGGATAGCGAATGAGTTGGTCGTGGCCGTTGAAACGGAACAATCTCAGTAGGCCTATATGAACCTAAATGGCAGATATGAGCCACGGAAAATGTTTTTCCAGATGGTCGACTACAGAGGGAATGGATACCGGTTTTCTGAATCACGGTTCAGCGTGCAGTTCAATGGCAGTTCATTTTGTAATTTATTCATTTTCCCGTTATTTATTACTCATTTCAAACAATTCCATCATTTTAAAATATTGTCAGCTACGATGTGTGGTCATTAGTTGTACCGTTAGGTACCGGTATGGAGTTTCGTTCATGACAAGTATTACACTATCACAGAAACTTATCATGTTTTGTTTGTTTACTCAACGACCCCACCAACAGCTAGGTTATACGGGGGGCAGAAACTTATCTCATGGGCCATCATAGGTGACTCATCTTACTGTAATACAGTAGTCGCAAGACAAACAAACAGTCAAAGTTCAAGGAGATTTACCGCTATGTTGATGTTATACTGAAGGTTAACGTTTTTCTGACCCTCAGGTTTAGAGTTAGATCTAGGCCTAATTTATGATGAAATATTTCGATGATTAGGTAAATTACCTTCATGAATGATATCTTGTCCTCTTTTGAGTCTGTATATTCCAGATTTCTTCAATACACCTTTGATGCAACGACTGCCTGCAACCTGGACTTTTTTCTTGCCTTCCGTTACGTCAAATTGCTGCAGCACATTTGCCTCTCCTAAACAAGTGAACAGAAAATGCTTTTAAAAAATCACGTAGGCCTGGAATTACCCTAGGTTAGTAGCAATGCACCTAAAACTTATATGTATTGGTACCAGATAGCTTTATGCCTTGTAGTAAAAATAATGACAACCATATTCAATAAACTTCAACGGTACGGTAGGCTACTCATAAAGAACCTATGGTATAATAAATAATTATCATTGAATTGTAAACCAAAACCAACATAGATCAACAATTAATAAATAATAATGCAGTCAAACGTTAGCAAATGCAATACAAATGTATGTTTGTTTTGTATTTGGTATATGATTTGTTAAAAGAAATCTGAAAAAACTATGTCGGATAAAATTTGAATCTTCAAGTTTTACTGATGCTGTTTTAAAATCATAATACAGTGGAACCTCTATGCATTGTTCCCAGATCCATTGTTTTTCTGCTTGTATCATTCATTTTTCCTCACCCTATTCTGATACAATCAATGTTAAATTTTCCTGGATGGATGGTTTTCCTGCATGGATGGTTTTATTTTCCCTGTCCCTTGAAAAACGATGGATAGAGGTTTCACCGTATTTATGTAGGCCTACGGATCACAAACACAATATGTTTCATCGTCTTTATCTTTTCATTACCAATTTTGAGCGACAAAGTCAAGATAACAAACGTATAGGACCCACTATATGTCTATAAATAATCAATACAATATTTCCACTTTCAACACACTTTCTCAAATTTGTTCTGTACTGGTAGTGAAATTATATGCTTTAATTGTTGGTAATCCTTGAATGCAACATTTAAAAAACAAATAAGAGAAGATTGTGATCGCCGGTATTTAAACCTTGTTAACGTACCTAATATTTCTTCCACTTCTCTTAATGGTAACTTTAAACTTATTTCTTTCTTCAGATCGTCGACTAATCTATAAATAACATTATGATTCTTAATTTCCACCTCTTTCTCTTTGGCCATTTCTAGAACTTTCGATGGAGCATCCACATTAAATGTGTACACAATTGCATCGAACGCTTCGGCCAATTCTATGTCCGATTCCGATACATTCCCGACGCCGTAATGCACCAAGTTCAATCTACACGTCGAACTGTCGTCGTACGTTTCTAACACGTCTAGAATAGCTTCCACGGAACCGTCGACGTCGCCTTTAACGATCATGCTCACTTTAGGACTGAGATCGTCGTCTTTGTTTTCTTTTTCTCTCGGACCGACGCGACGCATTTTGAACCTGCCCATCAAGCGTTTCTTTTCTAACTGAGCTTTGTAAACCTGGAAAATAGAAATGTATCTTCTTTAAATTCTATAGTAAAGAGAAGAATGAAAAGTTTCATAAGTCAATGGCAGTTCCAGCATCAATTCCAGAAATCCAACATCGATTTTTCAACATCAACATCAACATCAACAACTATAAAGTGAATCAAATTGAAATTGAGCAACAAACAACAACAGTTTGAAATTGAACACATTCTATTTTACTAAATTAATCACTTGATGGCCGATGGCGCACATGCGTCTAAGCGAGTTTGCTCTGAGCACTCTGGCGCATGTACACGTCCCCACACTTTCCAATACGTCGCATTTTATATCTCGACAACCGTATGTCACATCGAAATGAGACTCGTACTGTCATCTACGAGATAAATTAAGAAACATTTGTTATTTTTGTTTTCGCCCATAAAATACATCACAGTAACGAGATAACTGTGATACAGCTCTCAAGAACTTCATTTTGTTTTCCCTTGTTTTATCTGTCAAAAATCGAAATGGTGAGCCGTAGAAAGCCGAGTGATAATGCTATCTGTGAATTATCAGATGATCCTGATTCTGATTTTGACCCTGATAATCCAGATTCAGTTATCACAGATAACATGGTTGCTAGTGACAGTGAAGACAACAAAAATAAATATGACAACCAACCAAGACTTGGTCAGCATGTAAGAAACCGAGTAAGCCTGGACAAAGTTTTAAAAACATCATTATAATAATAAAATGACCAATACGTAGGTCTACTGTATTATTTTACTAATGTTTTACTGATCAAGTACATACAACATCATATCAATGGTGAATTTATTTGTTCCCCTAGATACGTAGAGACATGTAAAAATAGCAATTGCTATAAAAGCGGTGAAATTTAAAAGTGCCTTTTTACATTTTTTTCGATATATTTCCATGTTTTAATACGTTTGTTATTGTTCTATCATGTTTTTGAAAAGGCGACAAAGTGCTACAAACGTCTGAATCTGCTACGTTTCAATGTATTGGCGATATAGACGCTACATTCAGAATAGAAGCATAATAGATGCTATTTTTACAAAAATTATTTCAATTGAGGTGTAAACGGATGAAGTTAGTCGGGGAATTTTGAAAAAAAATGTAGTTGGAAATGCAGGCGGTAGATGAGACGTAGGTTCAAATCGCTTGTGGAGACTATTTTTCTGAAAAATATCAATTGGGGTGTTTCTCTTGTATTGTATTCTACGTTATCTAGTGGTTTCAACGGTACCGTACTGTTGTTATGCTATAGAATGTTGTTGCGCTACAAAACACGATGTTTCAAAATATTGGTTGCACCAATGTGCTACTTTGCAAATTCTAAATGCTATGAAAAGAAAAAAGACGCTTCATTTACATGTCTCTACATACGTAAATGTATTACAAGTCCATATAAACACAAGTATCTGTGCAGTGTACGGATGTGCTGAAAATAACCCGGTCTGGGAGGTAAGGTAGTTGTTTGAAAACCCGGCTGTCAAGTGGGTAAACTTACCGCAGTATTTAATAATAATCTGAAGATAACAGAATGAAATATAGCAGGTCACAGTGTTTCATACTTCATAGTGTTTCATCAGGTAAGGGTCTAGAACTCTGTGGCAGACATTTGTCTGACTGACTTGAGTTCAGAATTTTGATGCATATTACTTCAGAGGCTGCAGGCGCTCGTATTTCACGCCGCAAACTCTCACGGCCGTAATTTTTGTGATATCAATATGAGAGTTTTTGCATTCTGTTAGTAATTGAAAAACGAAGGTTACCGTAAATACAGAATTTTGAACCCAAAATTTGTGATTTTTCAAATTCTTCAAATGGTAAATGGAAAAATTTCTAATTTACGAAAACCTAGATACATATTTTCTAATACCGAAAAAAACATAGAATGTGAAATATATCAGAAGTGTGAGCTAGGGAATTAACGGCATTTATGTGAATCTGAGTTCGGCGGGCTAGTCTACGGGTGGCGCCTAGCACACGATGCATGTTAAACTAGTCTGAAGCGAGCGAACAACGAGCCCGTGTAGAGCGCCTGCGGCCTCTACAGTGATTTATAACTTTATAAGAGTACATGGGAGTCAATTTAACGAAATATCAGTTTTTTGGTGCTAACTTTTGAATGGTATATGTGAGAAACACAAATAATTATAACAGCTTCAAGATGATATAAGTTATGACTATTTAAGTCATGTCGCATAACTGTCAAGCGTATATACAGCTGAAAAAACACATTTTTTTAGCTGTACGCGCTCGACATTTACTTATGCAACATGATATGAATAGTTATAACTCACCGTACATCATCTTGGAGCTATCATAATTATCTCTGTTTCTCGCGTATTATAATTTTGATACCTCAGTCATACTGTTCAGAAGTTATCACCAAAAAAACTGATAATTCGCTAAATCGACTCCCGTGGACTATTAATTGATGTCGATCAATGTTTGGATATTAAATTCATCGATTAATTCAATTTGAAATGGTATCAAAGTCCTGAAATATTGAACCAACCAAAAATATTGAACTCGAATCACAACCCAAATAAACAGGAATTCACATTGCACGAGTTGAGAACTTACTTGTAAATGTTCTTGGTGTTTTGCGTCGACCACCTCTTTATCGACTTCTTGTTTTTCAGCATGTTTCAACCCTTCTCGCCATCTCATCACTTCGCTAGCTTGTTTCTGTGAAGAAAACGTAACACTGAGTATACAACTATTGTTCAGCTTACATCAGAAGTTTACTGGAACAACGCCACATCACTTTAATTTACTTTCAATTGTTTTTATAAGTATAAGCAATTAGGCCTATAAGTATTGACAGAAGAGTGAGTTGAAAAAATACAAACTTGTTTCATTTCTAGAGGAAATCCTAAATCCAGTATCTCAAACGTAATTTCTGTGGCATGAGTTTTCCTCCGTCTAAAATACCGTACCAACAAATGTAAAACAATAATTCTATTTTTCCCATTTATTTAATTATTCATTTTATCATTTATTGTGGTTCTTATACAATGGAAATACACTGTATACAAGTAGTGGAAATTACAGTGAAACCTCTATGCATCGTTCCCGCATCCTTAGTTTTCCTGCTTCTATCATTCATTTTTTCTAACCCCACTCCCATATAATCAATGTTGAATTTTCCTGGATGGATCGTTTTCCTGCATTGATGGTTTTATTTTCCTAGTCCCTTGAAAAACGATGGATAGAGGTTTCACTGTATAAGAAAAATATGATATGCATTGAATCTGATCCACGTACACGGCATGCATGATGGCTTTTTGTACGACTACAACGTACACTGTACAGTGATTAACGGATCTCTTACTGATTTCCGAGCCACATATATGAAATCTGATGAAAGTTGAAAGAGATAGTTCTTTTCATGCACGATTGAACTTGTATGATCCACCGAGACGCGTGGCCGAGTGGTAACACACTGAACCGTCATTCGGGAGACCGGGGTCCGATTCCCGCCATGGTCGACCATCCTGACAGAGGTTTTTCGCTGTTTCCCTCTGTTGTTCAGGTCAATACTGGGATGGTTCCTAACAACAGGCACGACCGTCTCCTTCCCACCATCCAAAACACCTAATAAAATAACCTTTCATCTCATCACCCCATCATCTCATTCATCATCCACCAACGCCAATAGATCGTAGCCATCAGTATAGTGCGTCGTTAAAAACCCAATAAAAAAAAAAAAAATTGTATGATCCATCATGTTTTCTGTTTTATCCCCTCCTCAAGCAACCAAACAACGCCACTTCGATACCGAAACAAACCCTCCCTCTTTCTCTCCCCTCATCAAAGTCGACAACAAAATCATGCCCAGCACCCACTCCACCAAGTTTTTAGGAATCCATATCACCCCTACCCTGGACTGGTCCATCCACATCCAATACACCCTCAACAAAATCAAAAGTGGTAACTTCCTCCTTTGTAAACTCAAACCCATTGTCAGCCCCCACACCCTGAAGCTTGTCTACCATGCCCATCTCCACTCCCACCTCTCGTATGGCCTCCTCTTCTGGGGAACTTGCTCTCAAGCCAAACGCATCTTTATTATTCAAAAATAAGCTATCCGCATAATAGCCGGCATCTCTCGACGAAAAACCTGTAAACCTCACTTTACCAACCTCAAAATCCTAACCCTCACCTGTACGCTCATCCAGATTGCTAGCACTTTTGCTCGAAATCACCGTCACCTATCCCTCACAAATGCTACCGTTCATAACCACTCAACCAGAAACAGCAACGTCCTCCGCACCCTAACTCATACTCGAACTCTCTTCACTCACAGCCCTCTTCACCTTTGCACCACCATCTACAATAAACTTCCCTTACGCATAACCAAATCAACCCGTCATGCAACCTTCCTATCCAGTCTGAAAACCTTTCTAATTCAAAACCCCTTCTACACACTGGAAGAGTTCCTCTCATACTAATTAATGCTTATAAAGTCATGTCAAGTGTCTTTATTACATGATCCTCGATTACATCTCTCACTTAAATTACTCTTATTACTTGTAAATTTCATTTTTTTCTCCCCTCTATTATCCAAGTAGCCTATTTAATTCTAGTGCTTAATTCTTATAAATGACGATTTTGATAGGCCTACATGCACACTGTATATGTCCAATGTGTCCAATGAATGATGATAAATACAAAACTCGAAGATCTAATGCATCTCACACACTCGCTGATCGATGATATAAAAACGTAAGTGTAGAGGATGTCTCTTCAGTCTTCAAAGCAACTCACTACCGTATTGTCTCGAATATAAGCTGACCCCGAATATAAGCCGACCTCCCAAAATTTTAGATCAATAAATGAAAAAAGGGTTTCTTTCCTTTTCCACGTAAATCATCGCTCTTCCGGGGTAGAAATTAGTCAGCTTGGTATTGCGCGCAAGAGGAAGATGGGCGACCAACCGGGAGTACAAGTGAGAAAGATCGTGTACATTCGGTTAATGCTGATGATGCGTGATCGTGATATGGCTCGCTTCTATCGGCGCTCGACCGTCTCGAGTCGGACGAACGAGTGTTTTTTCACACTAAACAGTCTCGTGCTCGTCAAGGTCAGACCACACGCAATAGGATAACACACATGCAGCTGAGAACTTAACATTCCATGTTTATTACTGCACGTCAAATAAAAATGATGGAAATTGAGAAAATCATGCTTAGCTCCATAATAAAACATTTATTGAACAAGTTTTCAGTGGAATATATCTCGCAGTTTCAAGTTGATTCCATTGTTATGAGTGAGCGGGTGTAGTGTGCCCCATTAAAATGAGTAAAAAACATATTTTTGACCGATTATAGGCTGAGATTCGCATATAAGGGTGACTTTTGAGCTCAAAATTTTGAGTAAAGCCCTCGACTCATATTCGGGGCAAAACAGTAATTACCTCTGAATCGACTTCTAGTAGCTCGTCCCCAGCGGACGGCAGTTCTCGCCAGCCGATGATCTCGACGGGCGTGGAAGGTGGAGCTTCTTGGACGGGTTGGCCGAGCTCATCGAACATGCCGCGGACTTTAGCCCACGCGGTGCCGGCCACGATCACCGAGCCTTTACGCAGCGTTCCTCGCTTCACGATTACAGTTGACAGTTTCCTACAGATATACAAACATGATTTAAATCAGTTTCAGTACCCATAGCCATATTACTCATAGCCTTAACCCATTAATGACCACCGTATGATTAATCATACACAAAACATGTTTTTTTTAAATGATTGTTTCACACATTATTTCTTTTTAAATTTAGCGGTAACCATTCAAATAGTTGTTTCAATAGTACCAACTTAAATTGTGTTTGCTTAAAAAATTCTCACTGCCACCTAAATATATAATTGTTCAAATCGAAATCATCACTGAATTATTTTGCCAGAAGAATGTCGCGTAGGTAAGTAAACATTTCAACTCTAATTTTAATAATTTAGATATAGACTTTGTTTTACTTGCTAATTCATCTCAATATATACATCTTTCATAATACAAAAACTGAACTTGCATTTGAAAGTTTTTGATTGAGCAGTTCATTGCTAAATAAGAGTGTATGATATTTCATATGGTGGGCAGTACAATGTAATTCTATTTTTTAGGTTGAGGCCGCTTGACACCGAGGAACTTTTAAACCTACTCGAGGATATTGATTCAGACGACGATCTTCATTCTGAAATAAACAATGCCGATGAAGTCGATATTGTTCTGATTCCTCCAAACGATGGCCAAGACTCAGATAAGGACGATGCGCCTAGCGATGACGAACGAGAAAACAATATACTTGACATTGGTCGTGGAGTCTTAGCTCAGACAGGGGAAGTGGTTATTCGCACTCAGGCCGAGACAAGGTAGGCCTAACATCCTAATACGTTTCTTGGTTTTTTATATACTTGTAGCAATGCTTGTAGGCCCAATAACAAAGCTACAGCCTCACACAATAAGATATTGCATGAAAGAGACATTGCTAAATTATGTATTATTAGGCCTACGGTTTATCAACTATCTGAAGATATTTTACATGCCAAAAATAAACAGCTTATAGACCTATAGTTCTATGTGCTTGTACTTCACAGAGATCTTTATCTTGATGATGCAGCAGAAGAGGAAAACAACAACAGCACAACCACAAACATCTACAACAATGAGACAGAAGGTGACGATGAATCAACAAGAACAGCCTCAGCAGCTAATCCACGCAAACGAAAGGAAAAATCAATTCCAAAACGAAACCGTAAATGGTTGAAAAAAGATTTGACTACAACGAACAAGGAAGCTGTGATTGAGTTTTCAGCACAGCCAATTTTCATAAACGGTTTGTTGGATGAAAAGAAAAGTCCCATTGATTTCTTTCGGTTAGCCTTTGACGAAGACATTGTAACGTTGATATGCAACGAGACAGTTAAATATGCCAATCTGAAAGGTTTTGCAGATTTTCAGTCAAGTGTATCAGAAATCTATGTTTATTTTGCTATAACTCTAATGTCTGGCTACAACAAAGTACCATTTCGCAGAATGTATTGGGAAACTCGTAGTGATTGTTTCAACGCATTAGTTGCCAATGCCATGTCAAGAAATAGATTTGAGCAAATTCATCGCTTTTTACATTTCAATGACAATCTGAATATTGATCCAAATGATAAATTGCACAAAGTGAGGCCATTAGTCACTCATTTAAATAAAAAATTTCAAGAACTAATTCAGCCATTAGGCAATTCATTTTCTTTAGACGAGGCAATGGAGCCATATTATGGACGTCACTCAATGAAACAATTCATTAGAGGAAAACCTATCTTGGTGCCTAAATGCGTCAGATGGGTATCTTTTAAAATTTGTTCCATATACTAGTAAGAGCGATCGAGTTGAAGGGAAAACACTCGGAAGTTCTGTTACAGAAAATTTATGTTTAGGTTTTATTCCTCCAGAAAGTTCGTTATACATTGACAATTATTTCAATTCTCTTCCCTTACTCGAAACATTGACTGAACATGGTATCACTTGCATCGGAACAATCCGTGCTGATCGTATTGAGAAAGCTCCATTGAAAGACTTGAAGAAATCTCCGCGTGGTGAGCATTATGTTATACATGAGAAAGAAACTGGTTTGACGCTAATTCGCTGGCACGATAATAGCCAGGTTACTATGGCAACTAATTTGGGGCTAAAACAAGCTCTTATGAAAGGTTCTTGCCAATGCTGGTGTAGGAAGGAAAGGAAAAAAGTTGCTGTATTCCAACCATCGATCATCAAGATGTATAACAAAGGAATGGGAGGCGTTGATCTGTTTGACAAAATGCGTGGTCTTTACCGTAGTCGTATACGATCTAAAAAATGGTATTGGCCTTTGTTTCGGTTTTGCTTAGATGGCGCTGTTGTAAGTATGTGGTTCCTTTTTCGACACATCGACTCAAGCGTAGGGTTGCTTGAATTCCGACGTTGAATTGTTTTAGCAATTCTGTCAACGCCACGTGTACCTAAACCGAGAGAGATACAACCGAAGACAAAACGTGGAGTACTAACAGAAATCAGGTTCGACAACTTGGGCCACTATGTAGACAGTTATGAAAAACAAAGACGATGTGCGCATTGCGGTAAGTGCGCTAAGTTCATTTGCACTAAGTGCAATGTCGGATTGCACCCGGCAAAATGCTTCCGTGCATACCATAAGGCGTAAATAACCAATACTTGTATACAACTAAACATTTTTTATCCGACCAAGTTTGAAATCATGTTAAAATAAGCTTATTATACTGTATTCTTGTGTATAAAAATGTATTTTAATACTTAAAACAAATAAATTTAAGAAGTAGACACAATACAAGACGTATATTATACATTATTTGTCATATATAAGCATTATACCCTTAACTTCCCAGCGTATGCTTTATCATACGCCCTGAAAATTATATTTCCAGACAAAAATTTCAAAAACCCAGAATTTACTTTGTTACTATTGACGTATTGAACAAGTGTCTGAAGTTTTGTGCAATTTTTTTCAATTTCATACCTCTGGGTATTAATGGGTTGGGGAACAATGATTTTTTATCAAGTTGAAAAAAAAATGTTTCAGTGAGAAGGAATTGTGTTTTTTGGTGAACACAATCCTCATTAATGATTATTCTGGATCCATCATCAGTTCATTGTCTAGTGATTCATCATTTAATAATCAAATAACAGCTCAATTTTGACTGAATTGTTTGGAGTTTTACACTAAAAGCCCTCATCAAGAACATCACCACCCAGAAACTAGATTCAACGAATACTGACGATACTCATTCTCCCAATTTTAGAGACGTTCTAGAAATCAATATCATTATTTCAATTTCCAAAGTTATAATCAGTTTATTTGCCCTCCAGAACCCAGCCCTTTGTCTGAGTCATATATAGATATTACTCGATTCAGTTCACGTTTCTATCCAGAATCGGTGATGCTTACATCATGACTCATCGTCTCTGGAAGACAAAAAAATATTATAATTTCTGAAATTGAGACGATTTCTAGTTTTCTCTAAAATTAGGGAAATGAATACCGTCACTATTCATCAAAATCTAATTTCAGCGGGTTGGAGTCATTCAACCATTCAATAAAGTATGAGAAGACCGATCTTCACTACCAACGAGGTAAGCTGCTGGTTGTAGCATTTATTTTATTCTAGGCTTATGTGTATACTACTAGGCAAACGGGAAATATGCGTTGTAAGATGAGCGAGATATCTGAATAAGGTATAATGGTCCTACATTTACTACTTTATCGACTCTGGTATTCCACACACTTTGTCCTTCATTCAATTGTTACTTTATCTTCTCTGGTATTCTACACACCTTGACGAATATGAAGAATATTTAATGCTTGGGCAAATATTGAATCTAGGGAGCAGTGAATCTTGGCTCATTTCCACATATTTGATGTATAAAAACAGTTCTTTGAATATTTGATGTATAAAAACAGTTATTTGATTTTTTTTCTTCGAAACGGCTGGTTCGAATTGCTTACAAAATGATGGTTATGTGTATCATTTATGTTTGAACACTCAGAGGAAATTTTTTTTTTTTTCTGAGAGGTTTCATTTTTTCAAATTTTCTCACCCAGCCTAACCTTATGGGGTTTTTAAAAACTTTGACATGATATTTCTCAATATCTAATCGACCGATTCATTCCAAAAACTATACAGTTCTAAGTTGTAAAAGTTGGCCCGTACAAAAAAAGTTTCATGTTGATCAGTCAAACCTTGCGACCTGTGCAGTGCCCACAAACAAACAAACAAACAAAAAAACACACAGACAAAGCCCTATAAGAGTGGGATGAAGACTTCGCTACGCTCATCTAATAATTCATGAGATCCCATTAAATCACATTTCAAATACTCACCCTCTCCGGGGGTCCGTCTGCGACTCGATAACCACCCCTTCCACCATCCCCCGAGGATCACCCTTGAGGTTCATGATCTCCGCTTGTAGCACAATTGTCTCGGCAAGCAGATCCAAGTTAGTTCCGCACAGCGCAGAAATCGGTACAGTCTGTACATCACCGCCAAAATCCTCCACTTGTATCCCGTGTTGTACTAGCATGCGCTTCGTACGCTCCTAAACCAAGGCAAGAATAAAGTGGTCAAATTAAAATTAATACCCCCTCTACACGATCAACTTATCCCTAGCAATGCATTTTTGAAATGTATCGGCCGCTACAAAGTAGAATGCACGCCTTTCCTATCTCGCGTGTATCAGGTCAGCTGTTTTGTAGAAAATAATCATAATGAAGTTTTTCAGATCAATTGAATAGCTATTAGGAAGATCCAATAAAAACTGATTGAACAATCAATGATTTAGAAAAAAAGCAACAAATAGAACAGAAAGGCCATGTATCAATGGTTTTAAAATCAAGGTGTGTCTACTAACTTTCCATTACATTTACATTTTCATCTTACATCGCGTATGTTGCGTTTTCATGATCGATAAGCAGTAGTATACACTACAGTATTTTAATTGATTGTACGAACAATAATTAAATATAGCCCTTGTAGGTTGAATTTTGGAATACTCACAATGTCGGCTTCAGGCTTGTCTATTTTATTTATCGCAACAATTATAGGAACTGAAAAAGAAAGAAATGTATCAATACATTGGAGATGGTCATTAGACTATACTCGTGGCAATACAGGGTCAAAGTTCAACAGTTAAGGCCCATTCACAATGCAACGCTAACATTAACATGAACATGAAAAAATTGTCTGTCTAAATAGGAAAGGACATCAACGTTAACAATAAGCAACAGCCAATCAGAAGTCTAGATTTTTCGTGCCGATTCCACTGCCATCTCACACGACTTGCTATCGCGTCTAGGCAGCTGTGTGTCTTTTGTCTGACATTTGACTCAAGTTTGACAGATGGGCCTATTCAAAAATGGATTTAGATGCTTTTGCTTTTCAGTATTGTATGTTTGGAGTTTTGATGTGCTATACCTATATCTCTTAAACTATTGTCCCGAACCTAGAAGTCAACGATCTGGCCTCAATCATTAATTGTTTAAAAAAGAAAGGGGAAACATAACCTGAAATTAAAATGGGTTAGGGACTCTCGCCCAAAGTCAAAACAAGATGGAGGGACAAGTTCCGAACAACATCGTGACGACTTCGTTGTACTTCACCACTAGTCGTTTTTATTTGGAAATTAAAGGATTTTGATTGGCCGATTCTTACGTTTCTACAATAATGCCAACATGAAAGCTAGGAGTTTGCAAGGTTTCATGTTCATGTTCATCTTAGCATGGTGGTTGTGAATGGACCAACGACATATCATAAGGCAAACATTTCTCGCGTAACTAATATTGACGTTACACGTTAATGTTAGCGTTGCATTGTGAATGGGCCTTGAAGGGGACCTATCCACAGCATAACATTTTCAGAGTCAACCTAACACATAAACGATTATAAGCCTATCTAGAGGTTTTTTGTCAGTATTGTGGTCGAACTATTTCATACCATTTAGAGAAGTATCCTCTACAATATTATGAGATCTCCATAATAAACTTTCAAATTAGGTAATGTTATCTGTTATTTGTATGGGTACATGAATGACCGGGTGATGATGAAACTATGAACTGATGATAATTGAAAAGACATTTAAAAAAAAACATGCCTTATGCAGGGTTCGAACTAACGCGCAACAATTACTGTATTGTTCCAAATATAAGCCGAGGGTTTTTCTCGAAATTTCAAGCCCAAAAGTCACCCTCGGCTTATATGCGAATCTCGGCCTATAATCGGTCAATGATAAGTTTTTTGCTCATTTTAATTAGGCGTACTACATCCGCACACTAATATCAACGGAATTGACTAGAAACTGCGAGATACTCCACTAAAAACACATTTAATAAATGTTTTATCATGAAGAAGCATCATTTTCTCAATTTCCATTCATCTTTATTTGACGCGCAGTTATAGACATAAGCACGGAGCTGTTGACTGCATGGCGTCTGTCATCCTACTAGTCTATTACGCGCTACTGCGTGTGTGTGACGCGTGTGGTCTAACCTCGTGACGAGCACGAGACTCTCGTTCGTACGACTCGAGACGGTCGAGCGCCAATAGAAACTAGCCGTATGACAATCACTTGAGGCACCTCTCACCGGTTTTTCACAAGTCGCTTTGGCCGGTGACATAGCTTTCTCTTACGAAATTGACTAAATTCTACCCAGGAAGACCGATGATTTACGTGGAAAAAAAGAGAAATTCTTTTTTCAATTACTGATCTAAAAGTTTGGGGGCTCGGATTATATTCGGGGTCGGCCTATATTTGGGACAATACGGTACTTCCAATTCTAAAGCGGTGCCTTGGCTAACTGAGCAATGGAAGAAGGCTGTACCGGTACATTATACTTGGGCCTCAATAAAAATATCATACAGACTTACCATGAGCTTCTTTGGCCATTCGTATTGACTCGATGGTTTGCTCCATGACCCCGTCATCAGCCGCGACCACGAGAACGACGAGATCCGTGACGTCCGCACCCCGCGCACGCATCGCGGTGAACGCAGCGTGGCCGGGAGTGTCGAGGAATGTGATGGTCTCACCAGAACGGAGTTTTACTGAAGAATTGGAAAAACATAACTATCATTCGAACTTCCAATCGCAATAATTTTAGTATCAATTTCCAAATTTACCTCGATGAAAAATTGTGAAAATAGAGGAAATGAATAAAATGAACGAAAAATAGAGAAGCAAATCTGAAAATTGCAATCACCAAGTGTAAAATATTGTAACACCAATCAAGTGAAAATAAAATAATATGTTTCAGGCCCAGTCCAAGATGCATTGAAGGTTGCGTTGGTTTACCGGTTGGAGATGGAGACTTCACTTTCTATACCTCCCATGTTGAAAATATGTTCCAATTCCCAGACCACATTTTAAGAACTATCAACCGTGTGTAGGTAGTGGTGATAAAAGGAACTAACTTTACGTAAACAGCTGTCATCAAGTTTGTCAGCCTTTCAGCCGTTTTTACAGAACAACACTAGAGATAGAGCAGCGATCTTTGGTTCTAAGGAAAGTACTCAGGAAATGGAACGTGTTTTCGAATTAGTGAAGTCACCATCTCAACCGGCAAACCAACGCAACCCTCAATGCATCTTGGTCCTGTCTTACCCGAGAAAGCTCCTATATGCTGCGTTATTCCTCCAAATTCTGAATCCACAACTGACGTGTTTCTAAGTGAGTCTAGGAGAGTTGTTTTGCCATGATCAACATGACCCATGACGGTAACAACCGCCGGTCTTTGAACGAGCGTGGCAGGATCCGGTGGAGGTCTTCGCACGACGTCGCGATCTTTCTGCTCCGGACGTTTAGTGTCAGGTGGCGGCACGGCTCGGAAACGCATCCCACATTTCTTGATTATATTGTGAACTACCTCGGTATTGTCAATCACAGTCTCTGGTTGGTCGTAGTCAGCTGAATTATCTACATACATCATTGCCTCAAAGATGTGGTCTGAAACATTGTAGGTACAGTATCTATATAGACATTTAAGTAAAATGCATGCAAACTGCCTTGCACTTACAGTCAATTTCAAGAAATGTTCAAATTTTCCTGAAATGTATAAAAAGTAGCACATATTCAGCTAATAAATATATATTCTCATTTTGGTAACTATTGTGATATGCAACTACCGGTATGTACTTTGTCGCAAGAATTAATGAAATTAAAAAATACTACGCCTAAGAGGAGGCCTTCTTCAGTTGGGAAGGACAAAAGTTATGTTACGTATCTAAATCTAATGAAGTAGGCCTATAGGTTAGTGTGAGGTCCTGCATATGTATAGTCTACCTGTTAACAGCACACTAGAAAAGTGTGGTCGTTTTTTAGTCGGCCTACAGTACCCATCAATTCTTGGTACCGGTAATTTAGCTTTTGCACCTTAAGAATTTCCAAGTGAGTCATGACAGGTCTGACAAAAATAGCCTACATGAATATATGTGTAGGCCTATATATATATTAATATTATAACCTATAGGCCTAAATATATATTTTTAAAAATAATATCGATAGGCTACTTGACACAAAATCATTATTCCCCAATTAAGGTGGTGGATGAAAGTAGGATTTTTTGGATGAAGCATGTATGCAAGGGTGATCTTACTACCCCCATTTCAATTATTTTCAATGAAAAACAATTAGGCCCAACTTTGCCATTAGGACTGCGCTGTCTGTGACCACACTTTTTTGCCGCAGATAAGTGTCTTTCAGTTTCCATAAGTTTCAGAACACATTATAAGCACCGTAGGCCTATAAAGCAAAATTTGGTGTGATATATCTGGACATTACCAGCATTGGTATTGAGATTAAACCAAACACACGAATGTTGATATCTAAATAATATAATAATATTATAACATGAATTATAATTTTCAAATTATGCAAGCCTGCCTATAAATCAATATTTCACATTGGTACTGTTGATTTACGTTCTTACCAATATCCTTTTCCATACTATTTGCTAAATCCATTACAGTCATATTTTTCCATATCTCAACTGTTTTCAGTTTTGCTTTAGGTGAGTACTGAATTATTCTGGGTGCTTTCTGAAAAGAAGATTTACATAACATATTAGAATAATTGGAACCTTGTTATCAAATTAAATTATGCCTACCTGATTGTCAATGCAAAAACAAAGCATATACCTACAACTATAAGAGAGTAATTGCAGAATGATATCAACCAAATAATTATTAGTATGAAATCAAAGCCAGGAAGACAGCTTAGGCTACTACCGACACAATTGTACCGTCATTTTCTGTCCGTGGTGTATTTTTAATTTGGTTTCAAAACACAAATTGTTACCAAGTTATCACTAATCACAGTACCGGTATCCTAATCTAGCCTAGGACTATATGCCAAGCCAACATTCTCACCTTTTCCTCTGCAGTTTTGCGTTTCTTAAACGCTGCTTGTGATACATGGATAAAGCGGTATTGACATTTTGAACACGGTCCATGTAAGGCTTGGCTGATGATGTATGTTGTCCTATGGTTTCTGGTAATGTCCGTTTTCCACCGCACTCCATTTAATACAACTGTACTGAAACTAATACGAAACGATAAAGAGAAGTTTCATGACAAATTATATAGGCCTAATAGGTCTAGGTACAAACTGTACTGAAACTAATACGAAACGATAAAGAGAAGTTTCATGACAAATTATATAGGCCTAATAGGTCTAGGTCTAGATCTATATAATCATCCCGTAAGGATATTTATTTACTCAATGATATAATTGACGAAAAATGTGATGAAATATGAATAGGCCCTATACTCAACTTGAGTTCAATAAGAATAAAATAAGAGTGATTAACAATGAATCCCGATTAGGCCTACCTAGGGCCTATCAGATGAAACTTCTTCATGACAATAATTAACTGGAATCCTTCAAACAAGGCACCTCTACGGAATTTTGAGGTTAAGATCCGTAAAAGAATATAAAATGTTCAAGAAAATAATACGTGAGGTGCAATAAAAAGAAGCCTATTTTCACGATATCATATTGATGTGAAAATTTAAGACTGCCACTAATTCATCATTGAAATAAAGAACAATACATTACCACTTCGAAAATCGTCCAATTAAGGACATTATCTACTTCTAGTGCGCTGCCATTTATATCTATACTACTTGATCGAAATCAACCACCCCTGGTGAATGATACACATGTATGTGCCATTCAGAGTGTTGATTAAATGCATCTAAAATTTGAAAAATGTATTTTGATAAATTATACTACTGGAACATTTTCTTGTTTGATACCCAAGTGGGAAGCAACTTACACTGTAACTTGACCTACATTTCAAACTGGCGGGAATACTCAACTCCTACCCTGCCTCTTGGATTTACGCACACTTAGCTCTTTGGCAAACTTATTTATTTTGTTTCTTGTTACGATTAATTTCATTTATTCAATTCATCCTCTTTGAATTGATTGTTGATATAGATTTGTATACCAACGCATACCAACGAATTCAGCTATCGATTGAACACTTTAGATTTCAACAGTTAGAATGGCATGGTTATTATTTTTTTTCTTGTGACTTCAAATGGGAATCTTTCAATATAATTTATGAGTGTACAAATAGTGGCCAATCTAAAATATAGTTATATTCATTACATTATAGAACTACTATGGTTTGGCCATTGATTCGTTTGAACCAATCGTCATTTAGGAGATTGAATATAACAGTAATATTTTTCGATTTCCTATGTTTACTTATTGCTATTGGACTTACGGTTGAAGCCATCGATATAAAACAAAATAACGGACGCTACATCAATTTGATATCTAGCAGTGATGGAAATACATTTCCAATAATGATGTTAATTATTGTCGTAATTGCAATACCAACACACTTATTTGGCATTATAATGAACTTCTATATTCACGCTGGTAAAATAAGTCGACACTTGATTACATGGTTATTTTATAATGTGTTTGCTGCATTATCTATAGCAGTTTGTTCCTTTTGTATCATAATAATTATGTTTTTACACGTTTATCACTTACAAGATAGTGTACAAAATGGGATTGTTAGCAACATGAAGTTATATAATAAGAAAGGCCGCCACAGTGAAGACATTGATTTATTACAAATAAATTTCCAATGTTGTGGAAGTATTAGTCACAGAGAGTGGTTTTATTTACAATGGGATGAAGACATGACCGATGCCGACTCGTCTATATCAGAGTAAGTTTAGCGGTAGGCCTAACTGCTAACAATTGTAATTAAAGCAGTGGTTACAGTACCTATTTGGCTGAGTTAGTAAAAGGACTGGAACAGAAAATAAGGTAGTCAGCTTGGACATAGTTTTGAGTTTTGTAAAAAAAACGTTGGATTTGGTCAAATATCGTTCATTTTTCACTGATCCAATAGAACCCTTCAAATGACGTATCTTTTTGTGGAGTCATACTTTCTAGTTGGCTTGATATTTTTCTCTGAATGAGTTGATATGGATCTCTGAACAAAGGACCCCGAGCCATCTTATTGGACGAGCTTTAGCGAGGATTCAATTTGACATACTGAAAAAAGTTGGTGTTCGTTTTTATGTTTTTTTTGGGTTTTTTCATGTTTTTTTGTCAGTTCTCCACAGGTCAAACGGCTACAGCTTTCAACTTCAAACTTTTTTTCATTATGGTTCCTCCTCTAGCTTAGATCTGAATAGTTTTGTGGCATTATCGGGTGGTAACTTTTATTTTTATGAATTTTAGAAATTTCAAAAATACTCGCTAGAATAACACGTCGGAAAAAAAATTAAAATAATTTTATTTTCAAAAAAATTGAAATTTTGTGTGAAGTTGAATAACATTTTGATACACATTTCTGGAAATTCTCAGCTTGATCGGGTCAGCCATTTTGAAGAAAAAACATGAAATGTGTTAAATTGGTACCACTCGAAGCAGTTTTTACCCATTTATAACTAAAATGTTACCCAATTGGCGAATTTAGGCAGAAGTTTGGCAATGAAGTCGACATACTATTACTTTCCGCTCGTCCAACAACGCGTATATAGCGTTTTCCTAGTTTTTATTAGAATCATCCTTCTATTTTTGATTCTAGTAGGCCTCAAAGAGTTCGGATTTTTTGATTATTTGGACACAATCAATTTTGAAAATTTTATGAAAACTGAATAGACTAACACTTACTGTATAGAATAAGAATGATTCAATTCATAACGATGATGATTATTGAATTCTTAACAACCCCACCAACAGCTAGGTTATACGGACGGCGATACAAATGAGCAGATGATAATGCAACTAAGAATTGACGATGAGTAAAAGGAGATTTGCAAAAACCCATGCCTTCTGCAGGACTTGAACCCACGCCCAACGGTGATTCAAATTTCTACAGCGGTGCCTTAGCTAACTGAGCAACAGAGGGAGGATTACATTTATAATTGAACATAGTTATTTCACTTAACTTGTATTCACGTACCGGTAGGTGAATAAGAGTTTTTTAGGTTTCGAAATGTTTAGAATCTCTTACCTCATTATGTATTTTTCATCATGTCATTGTGTCTCACCATCAAATTCTCAATTACTCGTATTCAATTAACTAGCACTTGGATAAATTCATAAATGTGTCATAAATGTGTCAAATACAAATGACCTGTCCAAGGTCACAGACAGAGACTTCAATGTAATTTCATTTTCAATGTTAACAAATTATATACTTGATAGCACCGAGTTTATATAGGCCTACATCCATAATGCCCACGTATCTACATAAAGTATATGGCCTACTATATAATTAGGCCTACATAAAATACAATTTCATAGCAATGTGATTAAAATAGACATACATAAACATAAATTGAACATAAAATATTTAATCTTTAGTTTTGTAATTTTTGTATCTTGACCTGATTTATACAATGTATTTGTGTCCTATGAAAATCGTGAACCAACAATGAACAATATAAAATTGTAGATAAGAGAAATCATCCAGATCAATACACGCCTTTTCACGGGGTAGTAATTAATATCGCCCTTGTGGTGCCCCTTCTAAACAGTCTTACTATGTCATCCCTAGCTGTAATTGGGGAACAATGACTTTGAGTCAAATTTTCGACGTTGATACAAATAATATATATATATATATATATATTTCAAACCCAGATAACCAATTAAATTGGGCCAGGGGGTGTTTGCACCAGCTTTTCTAGGGCAGACTTCTCATTTCAATCGGTTCCTGCCAGTTCCGACTTCTTCCTCCTCTTCTTCACTACTGCTAGGCTTATCCTCTATTTCTTCTTCTCTTCCTACGAGTTCCCTCCATCGTTCTCTATTCTCCCACCATCTCTCGTCTTCCACTTCTTCCCATTTTTCTCCTCGGTTGACTACCCCAAACTTGACTCCCTCTTGCCACCTTTCTCTTGGTCTTCCAACTCTTCTCTTATAAAAATAATATAATGATAATATAATAATTCTGTTGTTTGCTTTTTTTCCAGACAGTTTATAAGTGATGACGTTCCATACAGTTGCTGCTCAAAACTGTCGATGAATCCCTGCGTACACAATAATATCAAGTCGTCGAGTAACGTTTATCGATACAATCCTAAACATAGCCTAACAATATCGAAACCAGGTTGCCATGGAGTTCTAATTAAATACACTCGTCGACTGGTTGGCATAATCAGTGTATTCCTGTTGGCGCTCATATTTTTTGAGGTGACTAGAAATAATGACCGCGTACAATTGATGATTATTACGAATTTTGCTGGTTATCCATTGATCGATCATCATATATTGGATCACTCATCGGTCTGCATCAACCAGTATGGTAATCGATTAAAATTAAATGATTGAAATTGATTGTTCAACAATTATTACTCATTTTGATATGAGGGTGTGAAAAAATGAATGATCAACACTGGAAAACAATGGATTTGAGAATAATACATCAAGGTTTAACTACGATAATTTTTTACTTGACACTTGCACTATAGCTTCTCCTTCACTTGTCCTTTTTCCAATTCTTTCCCTTTTTGTTACATGTTGTAATTTCATTATGACCACTAATCACATATATTTCATGTATTGTTTTCAGGCATTTCTTTGCATAGGAAAACGTATTGAACAGACAGGATTAAGTCGAGCCAGATATATAAATGAGACATGTAGTAATGAGTTGGTGTATAAAGCGTGGGTCATTGGCTCAGCTCCCTACAGAAAGCCGTTCAGGAGAGAAGAATTAGAAGAAGAAGGACTTACATCAACTGAAACCACTACAACTTCAAGCTAAATCAGCTACTTGAAACATAGAAAGATAATTCTAAATGATTTCTGGTAGCAAAATATTTGCACTTTTTTTTTTATCAAACTTGACTTTTATTTACTTTTATAAAACTTCAATTTAATTTGTGGGTACTTTAGCCTATTCATTGATATTTAGTATTATAATTTATCATGATTGAACTTACAAACAATGTTTCATTGCAATGTATACTGGTAATTTTCCAATTAATATTTCTATCTCTTCAAATAAGAAAAGTTTGTGATGTCGATCGTTTAACGAGTGGAAAATTTTACAAAAGGCCCATGTTCGAGAACTGCTCAGATTTCCATTTGAAATCACTCTATCCAAACACTCTTCAAAGCATGCTCTCCGTGCAATTACTTAGAATTCTGCATAATTGAACACTTTTTTAAATGTAATTTTATTGTAAATTATTCATTTTCAAACAAGATGTTGTGTCTAATAGTCAAACAAACTACATTCAAATACTACATGTCTCTGTTCAGTAGATATACGACGAATGTTATGTGGTGTACAATAAGTGTAATTAAAAATATTAAAACTTATCAAAATATAAAAATACAATCCTGTTAAGAAGATCGCATGATAAAAACTATTAAACATGGTTAATGAGGTGTTGTCATAGCAATGTAACCAATGATTTCGATTGGCTTACACCCACTCCCTGGATTGACATTTTCATCGACGGTATCAATTATCTGTGCCTGGTACGACCGATGAAAGTCTCGTGCCCCGGCCGCTGCCGCTTCTTCCGCCAGCTCTGGCGGTGCATTAGCCGCGGCTTCCTCGGCAGCTTTCACCGCTCCCGCGTACAGGCAAGCTGCGTCCGCTTGCGCCAGCCGTTCGACGGCTTCCAGAAACTCCGCATCGTATCCGGAATTAAGTAGGTTCCTGATCTCAGACCCGCTGACTGTGCTTTTTGCCAGACTGACCGTCGGCGGCATGCCCGGCTTGCGGTCGTCAATGTTCATGCTGCGCGTCTGGTTGAGACTTGCGAGGCCTTGAGGAGTCGGGTCTTCTATGCGGTCTCTTAGTTCACGAACCAACTCGCGGTCGAATTTCTCCAGCCTAGATTCAGGTCCTGGTGTAGAAATAAAAAATGTATGTTGTGATGGTTCAATTTAATTGTTAATTTATTAATGTATTATTTATTATTAATTATTTATATATATATATATATATATATATATATATATATATATATATATATATATATATATATATATATATATATATATATATATATATATATATATATATATATATATATATAATTATATATATATATATATATATATATATATATATATATATATATATAATATATATATATATATATATATATATATATATATATATATATATATATATATATATATATATATATATATATATATATATATATATATATATATATATATATATATATATATATATATATATATATATATATATATATATATATATATATATATATATATATATATATATATATATATATATATATATATATATATATATATATATATATATATATATATATATATATATATATATATATATATATATATATATATATATATATATATATATATATATATATATATATATATATATATATATATATATATATATATATATATATATATATATATATATATATATATATATATATATATATATATATATATATATATATATATATATATATATATATATATATATATATATATATATATATATATATATATATATATATATATATATATATATATATATATATAATATACATAATATATATAATTAATTATTAATATAATTTATTGTATTATTAATGTATTTATTAATGTAATTTATCAATTTATTACTGTAGGAATTGAGCATTTATGAAATATACAACGGTATCAAATCTAAATATTTCCCAAGGATATATATTTTTGGTTTTCTTTATGTTTCATGGTATTTCAATGCATTGAACATTATATTCTATTTCACATTTTTGCATTATAAATGTATTCTCAGAGCATTTAGCTATATTCATCTACTTCGTGACTATATTAACGGTTTTGACAATGAGTGTTATTGTATGAAGAATTGTTTTTGAAAAATGTGTTCAGATATAAAATAATCTCAAGGAACCAAGTGTCAAGCTGAAAAGAATTGTCATCTTTTTTCTTGAACGCCTGCCAACAGTAAGTGATATTTGGATAGCTTCCTGCCTAAAGCTGCATTTCCATAATCATGATTGCGAAACGAAACGAAACAAAATTAGTCAGCAACCAATCACAGGCCCGAAAACCACTAGGAGTCCATGTTGGAATTTCGCAACATGGCGGCCAAGACAAGTTGGGACAAACTCAAAATTTTTTCGTTGCGAATTAAATTCTCAACGAAATGGCGGAAATAGAATAATAGTTTCCAGGTTCTACTCCTATGTTCGCTAGTGTCTACTTTCGTTTACGACACATCGAGTGCTTTGGCCGCCAAATCTTGTTTGTGTCAACAATAGTAAAAATGTTTTTTTCAAAATGAAATCACTAGGATGCGCTAGAATTGCGAAATTATTTTGCACAATATGGAAACAGCTATGCGAATTCGCCACGCAAAGTTTCGCAATCATTTTTCTTATGGAAAGCTAGCTTATGGCTAAACAGTCCGAGAGCACGTGGAATTTACGTTGTTAATCCTGTAGTTGTTGATCTAGAGTTTGCAGCTCCTGTTGTTTCAGTAATTAGCTACAAAATGCTACATTTCACATGAAAATAGACAACCCAAACTGAATGTGAATGCTTTATTCCTACAACTCTACTATTAGGTACACTGGTAACTTACCAGAACCTTTGCACGTCTTCTTTTCGTTCTTGCTCTTCGAGTCATCAAAGTTGATATGTTTGGGAGAACTACGAGCGCTACCATCAGGTTCACTGATGGAAATGTTTGTCGACATGTTCGCTTGATAATGGGGACCGTCTGCTTTAGACTGTTTCTGTTGGTTAGACATCGATCTCGTATGAACTCTTGGAGCGAGTCTACATCCTGGATCATCCAAATCACCGTCAATCTGTCGAATCATGAATGAATATCAATCGTATTGAACTTGAGAACTTGACACAAAGGCATTGTTTACCAATTGAGGCCAACGTTGACTATAGGTACGATCGTTTGGACAGGGCACCCCGAGCGCGATCTTACCATCCCTGAAACTTTTCCAAATCTCAAACTGAATCTCAAGTTAAACTCCAACTTATATAAGTTCATAGAGTAAGCTACAAGTTAAAATTAAGTTAAGTTTCTCATTTCAAATCTTTCTTCTTCCAATTGACGACTCGAAATGGGCGTGGCTTCACCAGTAGGCCAGTTGGATCTATATCATTTGTGGTCATTTGAAGATACCCTGATTGGATATTTGAATTTCATTAGTTCTCATAGCCCTGTTGATTGGATGGTATGATTTGTGACGTCAAGGGGGCGGTGACCGCGAGTCGTTAATTAGAGACCTTTTTAAAATACAATATTTGTTCAAATTTTCTATTTCCATATAGGCCCCTAATTTTTATTGGCCCTTGCTATTTTACATGCAAATATGTGGTGATTCCCAAGAAAGGGAAATGGAGTCGTAAATCACTTTTAAAATGAGGGTGACATTCAAATGCACGTAAAATGAAATTTGTTTGTTTGATTGATGTTCATTATTGCAGCTTTAGTCAGAGTAAAGGTGGCAATTTGAGGAAAATTTCTTTAAATATTGAATAAATGCATACCGGTACACAGATGATAAAAATCGAACCTAAAATAAAACTAAATTAGCTTTATACGTAGAGGCATGTAAAAATAGCAATTGCTATAAAAGCGATGAAATCTAAAAGTGCTTTTTTACATGTTTTTCTGATATCTCTTCATGTTTCAATACGTTTGATATTGTTCTTTTATGTTTTTGAAAAGGCGACACAGCGCTACAAACGTCTGAATATGCTACGTTTCAATGTATTGGCGATATAGACGCTATATTTGGAATAGAAGCATTCTAGATGCTATTTTTCCCAAAATTATTTCAATTGATGTATAAACGGGTGAAGTTAGTCGGGGAATTTGGGAAAAATTGCAGTTTCAAATGCAGGCGGCAGATGTGGCGTAGGTTTAACTCGCTCGTGAAGACTATTTTTCTGAAATTACCAATTGGAGTTTTCCTCTTGTATGTCTATTGTACGTTATCTAGTGGTTTCAACAATACCGTACTGTTGTTACGCTACAAAACACGACGTTTCAAAATAATAGATGCACCAAAGTGCTACTTTTCAAATTCTAAATGCTACTTTGAGAAAAAATAGAAGCTATATTTACATGTCTCTATACGTATTAAATTAATTGAATTCACATGACTGTATTTTTAGTATTTGCCTGAAGTCGTATAACAAACGCAGATTCGTCATCACTTCTCTGATTAGCATATTCTACTTTTGAATAGATCTATCTATCTATAAATTCTAAATCTATCTATCTATAATTTTATTTTCTAATATCTCTGACAATGTTTATACAATTTTAATATTGTTCTTTAATAAGAAACGGCAATAAATACAAATACAAATACAAAATACAAATACTTCCTAACATTATTCTGTTTTCGATTATATCAATCCAATTTTTCTGTCATGGTCATTCATTCCACTATAAGATTTTTATCTAATCAAAATGGGTGGTAAGATTGCCCTTGTGGTGCCCCGTCCAAACGATCTCATCTTTCATCCATAGCCTTAATTGGGGAACAATGCTTTTGTATCAAGTTTTGATGTTATTAAAAAAAAAAAAACTATAAGTAGGTCTGCAGTAACATCAACTTGCCTAATGTATAAATCTATATAAATCGTAGTCTTGAAACATTTCTTCTTTTTTGTAGCGATTATAACTAGGAAAAGAAATACACTATACCCATGGGCTATGGCATTTATTTAGTTATACAATAGAGATTCAATATTTCAGTCACACAGCTTCAATTTTGCCATTACCTATTCAATTATGTTGTAGAAAATGGGCTCGAGTAAAGTAATTGTCCATAATCTATTGAGTAAACATTTTTTAAAATAAGGATCTAATAATGAGTAATTTTGTATATCATATTTTGTCGATGGTGCCAAAATAAAATGATGTCAATGACAATAGGCTAGCTAGTACAAAGTTGCACAAGCTTCAATTTTAAATTTAATGGACCGGCCCAAAAATACCAATTTGAATTATCTGAATTGACCACTAGTGATAGGCGTGGCTAATCACCAGGGCCACCTAGATCTATACTTCATGTGGGAATTTAGAGATACTCTAATAGGTGAATGTGAATTTTCCCACATAACAAAGCCCATTCGATTGGATGTTCTGTTTTGTGACGTTTATGGGCGGGTCAATCACTAGTCGTCAATTATCGAAATATTCAACATTCGATTTATGTGGCTCAAAAGTCAAAACTCTGTATAGGGATCGAACCATTGAGTGAATGAATATTCTTATGGGATAGAGTGGCAGAGTCCTGGTTAAATAGTTCACAGATCAGCTGGTATTGTTACGCCTGGTAATCCTGCTAGAATTGCGCTCTTGGGTACCAGGAAAATGCCTTTTGCTAGAGCACTGTTGCAAGCGAATGCTGCTAGGAACGCTGTGATTAGCCAACTTTGGCATTGTTGCTAAGCATGGGCTCTATCTTAGGGCATTAGCTATCTATAGACTCTAGAGACCACTTCTCCTATTATTGAACTACTGTTTGACTTTGAATTTCAGCAAAATTTGTATGATCAGTTTGAATTAAGAAGGGTTCACTGTATCCTATAAGTTTTATATCCAGTTGTTGAATTTCTTTCAATTTTATATTTAAAATCTATAAATTCATTCAAATTATTGTAATATTCTACTTGAATTTCTCTATACATACAATATACCGTTAATCTATGGTACCATTGAGTGAATAAATATCCTTACGGGAAATAAATATCCTTACGGGATAGAGTGACAGAACCCTGGCTAAACAGTCTACAGACCTTGATAGTGTTACGTCTGGTAATCCTGCTAGAAGTGCTGTTATCACCAAGAAAATGCCATTTGCTAGAGCACTGATGCAAGTGAATGCTGCTAGAAGTGCTGTGATCAGCTAACCTTTTCATTATTGGTGAGCAGTTGGTGAGCATAAGCCCTTACGGCATTGCCCAACGGTACTTACTGTATTCTCCATAAACTGATCAAATGTTATCACAGGCTGGAATGGTTTTCTATTTGAAGACGGCATTTTAGGTATGTCAGCAAATCGTTGGACTTTGGAGGTGGACATCTCAGACTTTGAAGTCGTGCTTTTGGATCCATGCGGAGTATTGACTCGATCAAGAATTCTTCTAGCAGCTGTTGCATTGGGTCTCGGCATTGTGTTGATGAAGTTTCAGTACTGATAGTGACAACAACAACCTGAATTCAGGTGATTTAATCAAGAGGATTTTTACAGAGCTGAAAACTGAGACCGAGTTTAAAAAACAAATAGGCCTATGTGAAATTTAATCGAAAAGGTGGCTCGACATTTTTTATGAATTTGAAGGAATGTCATCTAAACAATATTCCACTGCACACCGGAGTGAAGGATAAATAATTTTCATCACTGTCTTCTTGAGAAGCATACATTTGTTTACAGCCTTCTGAATAAAATACGTACATTTTTGATCAATATTGAAATAATTGTAATATTTTTACTGCTGATTTTATTTTTGTACTGCTTCACTACACAATCAGGAATAAGGTGAGTTATATCATCCATTGTCTAATATAGTGTACAAGAGATTATAAGTATTATTTAATTATTGCTTTCTCATGTGCAATAATTATAAAAACATAGCTTTTACATCCAAATCTTCAAATCAAAATCTAATCTTCAGTGTGATCATAGAAAGGTAGCAGCAGTGCTTCAGAAATGAAGAATTGTAGCTTTCTTATAGGGCATAGGAATATAATAGGGCATAGGAAGGAATGCTGCTTAACGACCCCACCAACAGCTAGGTTATACGGGGGCCAGAGGAAAGAAACACCATCATTTTCTATTTACATGCATGCCCATCAAGTTTCATAATTTTCAAAGAGAATCCCATTGAGAACATGACCCTGGAAAATATTCCACCATATAGGCCTGCTTCTGAAACGAATGTTAATATTACCACAGTTTTTGGCAATGCTAGCATTAATTTCTCAAACTGAACAAAATGTTCATATTTTATATCATTGCAATTATATAATCATTGTACTATTATATATACATATATATATATATATATATATATATATATATATATATATATATATATATATATATATATATATATATATATATATATATATATATATATATATATATATATCATTCTATCTCTTTTAATCTATTCTCCTATCTACTCATTTGTATATTTAGTAGTTAGTTTTTATACTTCCTATATTTGTGCAATGTACAAATCTTTGGATTCAATAAAATAAAAAAATTAAAATAAAAAATGTTCACATAAACAGATAAGAGATGAAAAAAGAAACACAGAGCAACATATAAAAACAAGGTGATACACAACTTCCAAAATATGATGTAGGACTCATCACAAATTTGCCGCATCCAAGTTGATCGCATTTTTTTTCATGAAATAGATTCCATAAAAAAAATCATGGTATATAAAATACAATGTGACTCATTTTCATAAGTTCCTTTTTTCAACTTGAGGAGCAAGTATCAATTTATTGGTATTTCTGTACATATATAACAACTGTTTCACAAAGTCACAGCTCAACGGTATACAGTACCGCCATTTTCATTGGAAGCTCGGCGACGGTTACGTAAACTATTTCGTTTGATCTCTACCATACTCATTGGAGACAAACAATCGTCGGCTTGCCTCTCAATCTCTACACTAGAAGGTTGATTCTGCCTCACAGAAGATTTTTCAAATTTCACGTGAAGCTGATTCGTCTTCCCCGGATTACGTGACATATTTACGTCATGCTGAATGTTTGTACCAAAACAAGATGAAGGAATAGTCGGAGAACCAGAATCACACACTGTAGGAATGCTTGGCATTTTTGAACTAAAATTTTCCGTTTTAAGTTTATTTTTACTTTCATCGGGAACATGTGGCTGAACGTTGGGTGTTATTGTGATATGAACGTCATAACAAATCAACGGCGGTCCGCCAATGTCACGCGCAGTTAAACCACGTTTTTCAACGGTTTTAAATTCTGTTTGAGATTTGTTCAATGTTAACAACTCATCAGATTTTGGTGAAGCACTAACAGTTATCTGAGTTTTGTTCGCAATGTCGTAAAAGATTCCCGTTTGTGGGGCATCTTTTGGAGGCGTCTGAGTCTGTTGGAAGTTTTGTACCGAACACTGATAAGCCTTCAACGCGTTGTACTGCTCGCGATAAAGTCGTTCGTATTGTTGCAACATACTGGTTTGTTGTTCGTAGCATCGGATGTATTCCTCATACGAAGCAGGTGGTTGATTGTAAAAGCAAGGTTTTTCTTGATAAGCAGAATCAACTACAGTGAAATTGAAATGTTTATTCTTAGAGGATTCAGCATTTTTGGGATGAGGATTGAAAGGGGATTGATCAAGGTTTGTTGCTGGTAGACTGTAAGCTAGTAACGACGGATGTTTCCGTTTTGGACACTCCTCGCCGACAGCCGAAGTAGATGGCCATTTGAATGGTTGTGAGGAAGCATTCTGATGGACTTCTGTCAGAGCGTACGCAGGCGACTGTTTTGCCACGGCTACTGAATGTTGAGCAGGATTTTTGTATTCTTCTGTCAAAACATACAGTGGTGGTTGGGCGGGAATATCTAATGGTGTAGGTGTGGATTTGTTATTTTCTTCTGTCAAATTATGGCAAGGTGGTCGGAGAGGAATATCTGATGTTTCAGGTACAGATTTGTCATATTCTCTTGTTAAAATGTACAACGGTTTTTGATTGGGTTGTCCCACAGACTGAAGTGTGACACTCGGCTGCTCTTCCGTCAATCTATAACTTGGCAAAGTGGATTTCTTGTTGTTTTGTTGAGTATCTTTGTTCATTACGTTTTGTTCCTCAATATTTTTCTTCTTCATTTTATTGACCGTTATTCCGAATTATTTCTGTGTGTTAGCCTACCATAGGGGCTTGATAGATTTGTTCGTCGTAGAATATTGGGAGTACCAGTAATTTAATATTTAAAAGTACTACGCAAGTTTAGCTCTAAAATTATTAATAAGTCATGTCGAGTCAAGATCTGATCAACTACATCTCTCTTGCAATTTCAAACTCACCAAAAAATTTGGAATGAACAATATTATATAAAGATTAAACCGTAACCAATGTTGCAGTAATATGCAACAATTATTAAAGGCGATTATTTGTGTTCTTTTGTTGGACTTGAAGAAATTATCAGTACCAACAATTGGCACAGACATGTAGCCCACCATGCAGTCACAAAATGGTTTCTAAAATTCTTGAATTCACTCATCGAGTCGTATGTACTATGATTATAGCTTTGCTGGTAGGCTCGAGTATTTGATAGCTTTCAATCAAACATTATGGTAATGAGATCTACATAAGTAAATGGAAATTGAATGTGTCATCCCACAACTATTGTACAGCTAACAGTACGCTTAAACTCTTCTTTAAGCAGCTACAAATACCAACAGCTCCCTGTCTATACATATTCAGCTCAATCATGTTTGTCAGAACAAATTTATCAGCCCACGTAACGAAAGACCAGATACACGACCACCACACCCGTCACAGGATTTATAGTTTCACTCAAACACATAATCTGACACTGTTCAGTAGGAGCACTTCGTACGCGGGTGCCATTCTCTATAATAAACTCTCACAAGTGATTAGGAGTGAGAGAAACGACATCACCTTCAAACGAAAGGGGAAAGAACTTTTAGTCTCAAACCCGCTTTATGGCGTAAACGACGTCATGACGTTCACGACGTAGGGGAATATGTAAGCAGCTTTTGAATTTTAAGAACCCAAGTGAGGTTCCTAGAGATTAATCCATTTTCTCTGTTTTAATGATGTTTCAGATACATATACTATGTTTTACTGAAATACAACTTATCTTGACTTGTTCTACAACAATGTATTTTGTTATATATGAATAAAAGAATCATTATTATTATTATTATTATTATTATTATTATTATTAATCTAACGAAAGATTCAATACATGCCAACTCTGTTCTATAAAGACGTGACTGGAGAAATGGCGCCGACCAAGTCTCAGTACACCAAGAAACAGCCGCTGCACATGCGCGCGGGCTGGCGTCACGACTGGTACCACCCGTCACACGCGGAACACATCGCGGTGAGGGAAATCATCGCGGGCCCGTTCAAACAACCTCAACTAGTCTCCAACTCTCCGTTCGTACTCATAAAGACGCACGGCAAATCCATCAAGGACGAAGATTCGTGCAGTACTCGAAAATGCGTCAAAGAACCGGCTCGGTTGCGAGCCGGTCGAAGGTGCGCCAACTTACGTACGGGGATCCCCGATCCTTGGGCAGAGTATCTTACATTCAGAGGGGTCGCGATGGCAAGGAATAGAGTCAACGTCGACGAGCGTGACATGTGGTCCAGGCAGATCGACTTGACGGAGATGGCGTGGAAAGAATACGGAGTGTCGATGAATCAAGGGATACCGGATCCTTGGAAGACCTGGCCGAAAGCACCCATGTGGAAAGGGGATGAAGGAATCGCACGTAAATCAAAAAACAAACAGAAGGCACTGGTTGATACAGAAAGTGGAGTAAAAAACATTGGGACAGAGCCAATGAAACAGAAGCACCGAAAATCAAAAACATCAGAAGAACTGCGGTCCTCACAAAACGGACCTTCTCTAGTAACAAAAAGAAAAATTTGTACTAGAAACAAACCAGACGCCGAATATTGTACGCCAGTACGAGAAGAAAGATGCGGCACACGGATTAAATATAAATCAAGAGAGCAACAATGCACACGTGCAGCTTACAAACAAACCGGAGTCGTTCCAGAGTCTAGACGAAGAACAACCCATGCAGCGCGTGAACAAACCAACGAGCGTTGTTGTGTGTGCACGGAAATCGCACCGAAAGTAGAACAGTGCTGCATTTGTGACAAGAATAAACTGATAATTTGCAAACACGAATTGAAACGAGAAGTTTGTGGTTCATGCACGCCATCTAGCGCTATTGTTGACGAGTGTTGTTCACGTTCAGTGAAAGCAAGACTCGGAGACTCAAAGTCACGGGCAGAATCATGTTGTCTGGAGCCGACAGGACTCTGCTGTCCATGTTCGAAACCTACGACAGAACCTTGCTGTACATGTCCGAAATGTACATCAGAGGAAGAGCCATGCTGTGTATGTGCAGGTTCGAAAACAGAATGTCCAAAACTGATGACAGAACGTACATCAGAACCCTGCTGTATATATACTAAACCCAAGATAAAACCCTGCTGTGAATGTCCTAAGCCTACACCAGAATCGTGCTGTACATGTCCTAAACCTACACAAGAACCATGCTGTACATGTCCTAAACCTACACCAGAACCATGCTGTGAATGTCCCAAACCTACACCAGAACCATGCTGTACACGTCCTAAACCTACACCAGAATCGTGCTGTACGTGTCCTAAACCTACACCAGAACCATGCTGTACATGTCCTAAACCTACACCAGAACCATGCTGTACATGTCCTAAACCTACAGCAGAACCATGCTGTACATGTCCTAAGCCTACACCAGAACCATGCTGTACATGTCCTAAACCTACAGCAGAACCATGCTGTACATGTCCTAAGCCTACACCAGAACCATGCTGTACATGTCCTAAACCTACACCAGAACCATGCTGTACATGTCCTAAACCTACACCAGAACCATGCTGTACATGTCCTCAACCTACACCAGAACCATGCTGTACATGTCCTAAACCTACACCAGAATTGTGCTGTACATGTCCTAAACCTACACCAGAATTGTGCTGTACATGTCCTAAACCTACACCAGAACCATGCTGTACATGTCCTGAACCTACACCAGAACCATGCTGTACATGTCCTAAACCTACACCAGAACCATGCTGTACATGTCCTAAACCTACACCAGGTACATGCTGTTCATGTCCTAAACCTACACCAGAACCATGCTGTACATGTCCTAAACCTACACCAGAACCGTGCTGTACATGTCCTAAACCTACACCAGAACCGTGCTGTACATGTCCTAAACCTACACCAGAACCATGCTGTACATGTACTAAGCCTACACCAGAACCATGCTGTACATGTCCTAAACCTACACCAGAATCGTGCTGTACATGTCCTAAACCTACAATAGAACCATGCCGTACATGTCCTAAACCTACACCAGAACCATGCTGTACATGTCCTCAACCTACACCAGGTACATGCTGTTCATGTCCTAAACCTACACCAGAACCGTGCTGTACATGTCCTAAATCTACACCAGAACCATGCTGTACATGTCCTAAGCCTACACCAGAACCATGCTGTACATGTCCTAAACCTACACCAGAACCATGCTGTACATGTCCTAAACCTACACCAGAACCATGCTGTACATGTCCTAAACCTACACCAGAACCATGCTGTACATGTCCTAAGCCTACACCAGAACCATGCTGTACATGTCCTGAACCTACACCAGAACCATGCTGTACATGTCCTAAACCTACACCAGAACCATGCTGTACATGTCCTAAACCTACACCAGAACCATGCTGTACATGTCCTAAACCTGCAATAGAACCATGCCGTACATGTCCTAAACCTACACCAGAACCATGCTGTACATGTCCTAAACCTGCAATAGAACCATGCCGTACATGTCCTAAACCTACACCAGAACCATGCTGTACATGTCCTAAACCTGCAATAGAACCATGCCGTACATGTCCTAAACTTACACCCAAACCTTGCTGTACATGTCTACAACCAATGCTAAAAAAACAAAGTGGTTGTGTAAACTCCCGATGCCAGACTAGAGTGATCAGAAACGAGTGCTCATGTGGGCGGCATAACTACTCACAGCTGAACCGTGATCCTATCTCAGATGAAGAGCCTGAAGACCTACCTCAAACACTGTCGAATGATTTACATCGTACCCGTATGGATGGAAGACGTTCGAAGATTGCTTCTAAATTACGAGGTGACTCGAAACTAAGGAAGAGGAAAGACAAGAAAAGTAAATCACGTGACAAATTCAAAGACCAGGAAGTGGATAAACCACATAAACGCCGACGCACAACACCAATTGCTTTGTGGCTTGATCACATGAGTAAAACTAGAAAGAGTCATGACGATACAGAGATTGAGTCACGTACAAATATAGATGCCAAAAATAACTACATACAAGAGCGGAGTTCACAGTACAATATTCAGGAAGACATCACAAATAGTGCTGTAAGATATTATCCAACTCAAGAATATCCCTGTTGTTGCCAACCTATGCCAAAAGCAGAACATTGTTGTTCGTGCTTGAAGCCTAAGCCCAAAGAAACTTGTTGTTCCAATTCAAAACCTACGCAAAAAGCGAAACCATCTACATGTCTTAAACCGAACCCAATTGCAGAACTGTGTTGTACATGTCTTAAACCTATGCTGAAGAAACAATGCTGTTGCACACAACCCCCATGCCTGACTGAAAAGATTGGATGTGGACAGCAAAATCGTTTACAGAATTACCGTCGTTCGATGCCAAACGAAGAAACTGCAGAACGTCGAAAACTGTCCAACGATTCAAATCAGGCCAAACTGGATCGAGAACGTGGGAAGTTACGAGGTGATTCGAAACATGGGAAAAGAAAAGACAAGAAAAATAAATCGTATAACAAAGACGACGGTCAGGATGAGGACAGTAAATCACGTAAACGTCGTCGTTCTAGTCCAATTGCCAAGTGGTTGGATCACATAAATAAGACAAGATTGAAACATGATGTCTCAGAGACTGACTCGAGTACTAGTATTGATGATCCCAACAACTACTTGAATAAGCAAAGTCCACAAAGATACATTAAAAAAGACAATATAAATTGTGCAGCAAGAAATCACCTTTATCAACAACACAGCTGTTGTTGTTCTTGCGTCAACCTTAAGGTTCAATCAAGGCAGAAATGTGCCATTAAGCAGCCGAGTAAAGGTCGAGTTTTACTCAAGAATAAATGTCCGCTCCACAATGTATGTTCGAATAGACAGGATACCGAAAGTGGCACTTGTAAATTACATCCTGCTCTACAGACACCTGAAACGAGTCGCGATATCATTTCACGCTGCGCTCTGCACGATAGTATAAATTACCACGAGAATATTCCATGTGAAGTACATCCAAACGGAGTTCACGCAGAAGAACCAACGATAAACGTTGATGCATGCCCGACAAACGGCGACGCACAATCTCAACGTGTTCCCAGTTTGATTGACATAGTAAGACCTCGACGTGGTAGCATATTGAAGAATGCCACATCAGAAGACGCAGTAATGTTATCACCGGCTAAGCGCGTTTCCATTTCATTACCTCCAGGACAAGATGGTGCTCAGTATTTGTCAAACGATCACGTTTCTAATAACGACGAATCATTGCAGATAAAAGATGACACAGAACTTGGAAACCTCATTGACAGCCTGGAAAAAGAATTGGAAATACCTGCCTTGCAGAAGACGAGACGTGGCAGCATACTGAAAATGGACAACGTAGAACTTCCATCCGAGCCTAGGCATGCTTCCTCAACATCACCATCAGAGCAAGAATCGAAGAGCAGTAAGAAAATACTACCGGCGCCCATAACTGTCAGCGAAACTACTATAACATTTGAAGAATTAGTGAGCATACAAAGAAACCTTATGGGTAACGATCAGGATAATTTAGGGGACGAAAAAGTTGACAGCGGTGACGTTGCTGATTTTTCTTCGTTATCGCGGTCCAGCGTGGCAGGATCGGTGACGTCAACAACATTTATAAGGTTGTTGAAGAGTGAGGACGTTCATCCGAATGAGAAAGAGTCTGAGGCGTATAATTCTAGGAAGCATGGTGAGAAGTACACGAGGAGACACTGTAAAAATATAGAACACCATTCAAACATACCAAATATAGACACACCCAAATCTGATGTAAATACAGAATTAGAGTTATCCAGTGATGGTGAGAATGAAATCGATAAGAACAAAAAGAGTCGTAATCAAGATCCTCATTTGAAAAAGCACAAGCGCTCGTCAAAGGAAATCAAAATATATAGTTCTTATACTACTAGCTCGTCAGATGTAAATAGACCTGATAAATCAATGGAGGTACTTTCGTCTGCACCAAGCTCGAATAAATCATTGAAAAAAGATAAGAAGAACGGCATTCATAATGAAACTGTAATGACCTGTTTGTATCTTCCATCACGTCAAACAAAAGAGAACTTTAAAGATCCAGTTTCACATGGGGATAGAAAATATCAATTCAAAAACGATACTGATCTTTTGATTTCTGAACAACCCGCCACTTACCAGAAAAATCATCGCCAAAGCAAGAACAACAATATATCGACAGATTCACCAATAAAAGAAGGTGCAATTTCACACCTTTCTGGGAGACAAGCCATCAACCTACCTCAGACTGTTGATTTTCAACCAGAATTACGAAAACAAACTAGCGATACGTTACCGTGTGTTTCTCACAATGAATCCTACAGCACTTTTCACGTACATCTGAGACGAGAGAATAGCGTTATGCCTCAAATTTCAGAGGAACCTGAAGTAAAGATGCCACACCATACACACGCTGTCATTAGATCTGTGTCAAAACAGCTCGAAATGATGGAAAATTCATCGGAGCTGGACGAGGATAGTTCCCCGTTACGAATATGTGGTTATCGTACGCGAGCGTTCACAAAATCAACGTCTTACGAGTTGAATGTAAGAAATGATTCCCTGAATAATTTGTATCATCGCTCCAGTCAGCATAGCACTCTCCACACGCGGTCATCCACAGAGGATGTTAGACCCGACGCGAGAGGTTTCACCAAAATGACTTCCTCGGGAGGTAGCGACCCACCAGATAACCTATCAACCAATATTCTAAAGAAAAAGAAAAATTCACATGAAAACAAACCAAGCTCGATTATAATAGCCTCGTGTATGATTGAAAGTAAACCGTATGATCCTATTGCAAAATATAATGATAAAAAAGAAAGTCATGATAAGATACAATCTAGAAGGCACAAGAAATTATCAACAAGTGTTCCCGTGGAAAAACGTTCGAGTACAACCTTGTTGAATAACAGAGAAACTCACAAGACAGAGATCGTAAGATCTAATGATCCTGAATTCTGGGCGGAGAACGATTTAAATGGTGCGGTGTGTTATATAGACGACGATGCTATGGTGATAGCTTCGGATAATTCGACTCTTACTGTGATTTCCAAGGGACCTGCTGCTTACAATATGCCACGGAGTCAACGGTCAGCGAGAGTAAGGAGGCGAATCGAAAGGCACTCGGCAGGAACTATGATGAAAAAATCGACCAACGAAAATAATATTTCACTGTCTGGAAAAAATGTGACTGACCGCTATAGAAATACGGACGCGGAAGCAACACACATTAAAATGATTGAAGATGGTATCAATGAAAGTGGTGTGAATAAAGATGAAAGTATTTTTGATTCATACACAAATAACTTGTTAAAGTCAGGTAGAGAGTATAACCAACAATCTATGACTGACACTATAAGGTACGAAAAGAATATGAATGAAAAACTGAATCAAAATTCATCAGAAGATGGTGAAAAACAGAGGGATGTAATAGATGAAAAAGCACCACAAAAGGGTAGACAATCGAGGCAAAGACGTACAAAAACAAAATCTAGTTCTCACAGTCGTGTCACAGCTGATGATAGGCAAGAAGTCTCGGTTTCTTCAAACTCTTCAAAAGGTAATATAGGAAGTTCATCAAATTGCCTTGAGGTAGCAGCAGGTGCAGGACCAGTAGCCAATACACAGAACAAAAAGAATGTATCTCGAAAGAGAGATGAAAACGTAGAAACGCAAGTGCCCAAGCTCGACAAAAGTTTCCACATCAAGCCACTGAATCTTATAATCGATAACGACAAAGACGACTTAAAATCTGACGTGAAATTGTCCGCGAGAACGGATAGCTGGGACTGGGATAAGTCAGATTCTATTCATGACAGTATTCATTCAAAGGAATATTTGGCGGCACAGTCTGAAGTTCATGCACTTGTTGACGGTATAGGAAATGTGGATGGTATGTCGTCATGGGATCTGGAAGAAATACAAACCATTGGTACGTCAACTATTGGAAGTGATTGTATAAATAAAAGATATATTGATAGTCTTTCATCACGCGATGAGATCAACAAAACCAAAACGGCCGAGCTTCTGAAACGCGAACCGAATGGAACACAATCCAGTCGCAAAGTAACGTACATCAAGAGGAGAGAGCCAGAGATATCGAAACGAGAAACTGAAGAAATTGAAAATATTCATTTAGGTGAGTTCAATACAAAATACAATCCGGTGAATAGGCCTAATGCTTCAGATGCTTTGGAAGCATTTGCCAAATGTTACACAAAAAAAGGACCTGATGCAAACACAAGCAATGATTTCAGAAGTTTCAAGGAAACGTACACAAGCAGTAAACCTACGTTTGAAAATGAATTACTGAGAAAAGAAGATGAAGATTCTGAAATTGACTTGAAGTCACTGATAAGTCTAGAATCTGGGTCGAGTGCAAAGAAGTCTCATAAAGTCACATTACGAAATGGGAGAGAAAAAAATCCGTTAGTCGAGTGTGCTGCGTCATCATCTGAACTAAGTCTTTTACTACAAAACAGCATCAATAAAAGTCAACAAAAATTTCTCAAGCCTAGAAACAACAAGAAATATTCACGTTACAACCTACTAGCAGAACTCGATCGAAAGGAGTCGAATGTTACATTGCCACACAAGACAATTACCGAAAGAGAAACATTACCAAAGAGGTCAGATAATCCGCGAAAGACGAAAACGAGTCCCACAGAAAAGTATGATGATTCCAGTAGCAACAGTTCAAAAACGGTGATAGGTAAACGTAGTACGAACAAATTCAGCTAGGTTGTCACACGTCTTATTGCCGCAGCGAGTTTGTAATTAATACTGATATTGAAGAAGACCATTGCTCTGAATTAGAAGTTCTCGCAACTTTTCATACTTTGGAGGTTCAAGCGATAAGTCCATGAAATGAATTCATAAAGATATTTACAGTGTTCATTGAACTAAAATGATGACAGAATGGATCAAACTGAAATTTGATCGAACAATATCTGCGGAAATATGTGAGGAGCATTAGGAATAAGTGAAATAACTTGTCAGAGTTTAATGCACACACTTCAAACGCTGTACTCGATAATTATATTACAATGAATATACATTTTAATAAATGACTGAAGGTCAATTGATATCATGCCTTCACTAATACCTACAAATGTCAATCAGTATGTTAAGGAATTTCACATTCAACTGGAAAACGTCATATCATATTGTGTTTCATCACACTCAAATACGTAAATTAATTTGTTTTTAAATTGAATAGCCTTTCCTAAAATTATACAAATATATTATATTCATTATTTTGAGTAACACTTCAAATATAAGATTTACAGAGAAACAAAAGGAAAATAATTCCCCGTTCACAGGGATAGGAAAAGTACGGGAAAAGTGATACTATGAGGCATATGGGTATGAATATGGGTTCTATTCACCTATTCCCAGTTGGGAATTACACACACTTGTTGTTACTTACATTGGTTCAAAGTTCAAACAAACCGAAATTAAAATATTTATGCACATTTAACCGTTTTTTTTCATAACCTATATGCATGCAGGTGCGTATGAAAGTTCATGATGCTGAAACATGATGCTGCTCACCAAACAATTACCGGTAGGCGGTAGTTGATCGAATGAAACACTTTCTATTATTGTGTATATACCAGTGAAAAACAGTAGACCTACTTTATAAATCTTTTAAAATGAAATAATAAATGAGATTTTTCATGCTGACTGAGGTGATTCGTGGTTTCCCTCAGTTATTCAAGTGAATACTGAAATGTATAAGACACAGATTTAATCGGCCACGACCTGATAGGCCCAATATCGAAAAAACAAATTGAAAAATATAAATAGGTTGACATAGAAAAAATACAAAGGAAAAAAATTATGAAAATAACAAATAAAGATGAATAAATAAGTAAATAGGGTCCAAACAAATGATAAGATGAATAATAATGATGAAAGAATGAATGTATATAAAAAAATCAAAACAAATATTACCAATGTAGGCCCTAGTATTATAATAAAAACAAGAACAAATAAGAATTCAAGAACGAGAAGAAGAAGAAGTTCAGACTAACAAGAAGTTTTAAGATTTTTTTCACCTCATTGTAAATGTTTGCTATTCATGAAATTATTACCTCAATACTATTGTTTATCAAACAATAGTCTATTGTTATATTGTATATTTGTTTGTTTAATGAGTTACTGGTATATTATTATTTATTAATTATTTTTGGGGTGGTGAGATCGCCCTTGTGGTGCTCTCTTCTAAAGATCTCACCTTTCATCCACATCCTTCATTGGGGAACAAAGATTTCAGATTTGTGTATCAAGTTTCAATGTTGATAAAAAATGAAAAAAAAAGGTTGCTGCTCGATGACAAAAAGTGACATTGCATAATTAAAATTTTCATGATACATAATCAATTGTTCAATAATCAATTATTTCATTTCTGAAAAGTAGCGACTTATTTGAAAAAATAACTTCTCAAATATAATTGAATGAATATCATCATTCAACAGTACGTACACATCCACCCAATTGACCACTAGTGATAGGCGTGGCTAATCACCAGGCCACCTAGATGTATATACTTTATGTGGGAATTTAGAGATACTATGATAGGTAAATGTGAAATTTCCCACATAACAAAGCCCATTTGATTGGATGTTCTGTTTTGTGACGCTTATGGGCGGGTCAATCACTAGTCGTCAACTATGTGAGAAAATGTTGGGAGCTTCACGCAAAGTCAAGCTATACTACAGTAAGACCAACTTTCAACCGTTCATCTTGTAGCATAGCGTGAGCATACATCAATAAATTATCACATGAATAATAATTGATCATTAATCAATCAATGACTGGCCGTAGCAGATTGATTACTTATTGATTGTCTCATTAATATATCAATTCATCGATCATCGGCAGCATCCCTGATGAGTAATGAAAAACAGCCTTCTTGAAGAAAGAATAAAGGGATTTTAAGACGCATCGACAGCGAGGTCATTCAGCAGCCTTTTTCTATCGGGATTAAAGAAATACGGCAGATCAATCATTTTAAATTTCTCCAATTAACCTATGCTGAAAGTAATTACTAACTAGGCAAACGCGTTATGTGTTGCCGCATTGATGGATGAGCTACTTATATCAACTTATACTGTAACTTTGAATTGGTTATTTATATATATATATATATATATATATATATATATATATATATATATATATATATATATATATATATATATATATATATATATATATATATATATATATATATATATATATATATATATATATATATATATATATATATATATATATATATATATATATATATATATATATATATATATATATATATATATATATATATATATATATATATATATATATATATATATATATATATATATATATATATATATATATATATATATATATATATATATATATATATATATATATATATATATATATATATATATATATATATATATATATATATATATATATATATATATATATATATATATATATATATATATATATATATATATATATATATATATATATATATATATATATATATATATATATATATATATATATATATATATATATATATATATATATATATATATATATATATATATATATATATATATATATATATATATATATATATATATATATATATATATATATATATATATATATATATATATATATATATATATATATATATATATATATATATATATATATATATATATATATATATATATATATATATATATATATATATATATATATATATATATATATATATATATATATATATATATATATATATATATATATATATATATATATATATATATATATATATATATATATATATATATATATATATATATATATATATATATATATATATATATATATATATATATATATATATATATATATATATATATATATATATATATATATATATATATATATATATATATATATATATATATATATATATATATATATATATATATATATATATATATATATATATATATATATATATATATATATATATATATATATATATATATATATATATATATATATATACACCTTGAGATCCAAACTATTATTATGTCACTGCCATCTTATTTTTCCTTATTAATTCATATGATAATAAAGAAGGCTTTGTTTTAATCGTTCACAATTAAGTGGTGACACCCGTTGCTTCAATTTAATTGGTATCTTAATGGCTTTGAATGATTCACAAAAATTACATTAAATTAAAGTAATTCATTTTGTATCACAGCAAATACCATAGAATTCATAGATTATTATCAACTCGATCGTATTTATTATTTTTCCACATATAGTACAGTATTATCTAGTGAACAACTTCAATGAACATAATAACCGTACATAATAGGGTAGGTATACATTTTAATTCAACAATAACATGTAATAATTTTTAAAAATTGAACAACCATCATACCTTGGGTTAACCTTCTGCCACTTTTTCGATATTTAAAATACGTTGACGATAGTAGATACAGAATTATGTAGAAGAGAAATATAAAACATAGAATAAATCATCCCATATGCCTGCGGGCTTAATAACAATATTGTGGATGTGGGGATCTCAACAAACGGGAAAGCAACTCTGTTAACCCACTCGTATAATACAGTGAAACCTCTATCCATTGTTTTTCAGGGCACCAAGAAAATAGAACCATTCATGCAGGAAAACTATCCATCCAGGAAAATTTAACATTAATTATATGGGAGTAGGGTCTGACAAAATGAATGATATAAGCAGGAAAACGATGGATCTGGGAACGATGCATAGAGGTTTCACTGTATATACCTAATATACATACCGTACTAATAGGGCCTATATGAATAATACTGCAGACCTGTAAGGTTTTCAAATGAGATGAAAACTCGAGAGTATCGTAGGCATACATTTAATGTTTTACAAATATTTACAGCACATTTTCATCACACGTTGTCACGGTCTTGGTGAAATGTTTTGGACACAACACAATATCATAAATCACCATACAAGTAACACACTAGGACCACCATGAAGAATAATAGGTTTCTTTCTCGATTCCACTTCCAACTTTCACATAAGAAATTATAGTTTCTTCATTATTATTGTTTGCTTTGCAGAAATTAACATATTTAACCCATACTGCATACTTTGGTTGCATTCAATTAGTGAAAGGGTTGGATGAATCAGACATATTAAGAGCCCGCATCTCAGACGGATTTACAGGGTGGACTTTGACCACATATATCTCAAGAACTACGAACACTACGGACTTTCAGTGAGATGCAATGAATGAACAATACTCTCACAATTAGATATGCTTAGTCGAAAATTGAAGAATGATTTCATTATGGAGCAATAATTGGATCAAAATGTGCCTAATTTGATGGTTTTCATTGCCTAATTCCCGGTCACCGAATAATAGTGGAAATAAATTACAAAAGCACATCCTTAAGTTCAACTTTCCTTATCAATATTCAAAATTCTGATTCGCCTTTTATTCTACAGTTTTCCCAATTTCCTCGGCCAAAATGTGTGATGCAACTAGATTTTGTCCAAATTATGAAATGAAAAACTCCCCCATCTAGCGGTGATTACTGGAACTATTTCAATATTATCCCCTTTTCACTTTTCAACTCACAACCAAACTTTTGAACGCACATCGAACTTGAGTAGAACATTTCGAAGAGAAACATGCTAAGCTAAGATGCGGACTCTTAAACCCATACTGTAAACTTTGGTTGCATTCAATTAGTGGAAGGGTAGGATGAATCAAACATATTTGTCTGAAAACGGTGCGCATCACGGAAACATGATGTTACGTGTTGTTAACGTAACGTGACGTGAATAAATGAATTCATCACGTAACGTGATGAAACAGACGTTACTGGCAAGGTTTTCAAATGAGATGAAAACTCGAGAGTATCGTAGGCCTACATTTAATGTTTTACAAATATTTACAGCACATTTTCATCACACGTTGTCACGGTCTTGATGAAATGTTTTGGACACAACACAATATCATAAATTACCACACAAGTAACACACTAGGACCACCATGAAGAATAATGGGTTTCTTTCTCGATTTCACTTCCAACTTTCACATGAGAAATTATAGTAAACCCTCGTTAATCCAAAATTCAAGGGACCCCGAAAAGTGATTTCGATTTATAAAAATTCGGATTCACCAAAAAACTCCTTTTCCACGAAAATCATCACACTTCCCGGTCAGAATTGAAGCAATTTCGTATTGAGCGCGAGAGAAAGCTAGATGCCACATGTGCGAGGAACCGCTTCACTGACATGTGTATTCGGCTATCTTCGACAGCAAACGAACGTTAGATGACCAGCTTCCATTGGCGCTCGACCGTTCCGAGTGATTGAGTGTTCCGAGCCAAAGACCTAACCCAACGAAGTTAGATACTAAGGTCTTTGGAGCAGCCCGAGCGCACTTGGAGTCGGATGACGTATTCAGTGGCAGCGAACAGCTGAGCTGGCTTCGGCCTATTGTTACGTGTTAAATAAAAAGGATGGAATTTAAGAAAATGATGATCAATTCAAGGAATTCACTCGATCTATTTCGGATTATCCAATCCGAAAACAGTGCTAAAGCAATTGAGGGGTCGAAGTATTAGTTCGAATTACGGATTAGCTGGAATTCAGATTAACCATATTCATTAACATTGGAATGCCTATACCTTCAGTCGGGGACTGACTTCAAGTTCGAAATATGTCAAATTTCGGATTATTCGAGTTTGGATTAACGAGGGTTTACTGTAGCTGGATGCGCCTTACTAAGAGTAACAAATAGGCCTACTTATATTTATAGCATATCCATTATATAAGTCCAGATTCAATGTTTGGGATGGTAGACCTACATGAACAATGCATAGCAGCCTACGATTTCAACTTTTTTAGTTTTTGACTTTTTGATCCTCTAACAACTTTTAAGACGCTCATCAAGACGCCTGCCAGAGGTTTCTCACATGTAGTTACGAGCCGCAAATTGAATGAATTCTGATAGGAAAAACGCGGTTTCGAATGGAAAAGTGATCGTTTGGAAATCTGTTGTTCGACACTATCCCTACTCTGAACGTACTTGTGATCAGCTTACAACGCAAGGCCGTACTTTTGTTGCGCCTGAAGCCCTTGAGCAACGTGGATCGGATTTGTAGGATAGATCTTGATCGGCAAGTTCCAGATCATCGTTTCGATGTCTAGACGGGCGGGGCCTTGCCACACGTTACCGCTCAGGAAATTGTTCGTAGGCTCCTGTTCCGTCAGCGGTGATTGGCTGGTTACAAATTCGAAATGTAGTTTCCACTTTAGAGCCACTGCAAATTACAAGTACGACGTTTATTAAAATAACTGCCAAGGCAAAATTGAATAGTACACTTTCTTCCAAAAAACAAATGGAATGTCGAATATCTTCTCTGTGATATGTAAACTGTGGAACTGTTCTTCTTTATTATCACACTTATAGGTAGAGACATGTAAACATGGCTTTTATTTTTTGTTTTCATAGCATTTAGAATTTTAAAAGTTGCACTTTGGTGCATCTATTATTTTAAAACATAGTGTTTTGTAGTGCAACAACATTCTGTAGCGTAACATCAGTATGATACCTATAAAACCATTATATAACGTACAATAGGCATACAAGAAGAACACCCCAATTGATATTTTCAGAAAAATACTCTCTTCAAGTGGGTTAAACCTACGCCTCACTTGCCGCCTGCATTTGCAACTCCACTTGTCTTACATATTTCTCAACCAACTTCACCCTTTACACCTTAATTAAAATAATTTTGGGGAAAATAGCATCTATAATGCTTCTATTCCAAATATAGCGTCTATATTGCCAATACATTGAAACATGGCGGATTCAGAAGTTTGTAGCGCTTGGTCGCCATTTCAAAAACATGATAAACAACATTGAATGTATTGAAACATGAAGAAATATCAGAAAAACATGTAAAAAAGCACTTCCAAATTCCATCGCTTTTATAGCAATTGCTATTTTTTACTTTTATAGGACATCACAACCCTGAAACTAGATTGCAATAAATATTGATGATGTGTATTTGTGTCATTTTGAGGGAAAACTAGAAATCATCAAGTCTCAATTTCTGAAATTTGAATCGATGTTTTTGTCCTCCAGAGACCATGAGTCATGAGTCATGACGTAGGGATTACCGATACATTATACAAAAATCAACAGAAACGAATAATATCCACGTCACAACTAGAAAAAAAGGGCCGAGTCCTGGACGATAAGTGATTAATGAATTATAATTTCTGAAATTGAGACTTGAGATTTCTACGGTAGTTTCCTCTAATATCAGGAAGATGAATATCAGTACTATTCGTTGGAATTTAGTTTCATGGTTGTGATGTTCTCAAAGCTGATAGTTGATAGTAGGGATGACATCGATTAATTGAGAATCGATTAAGAATCGATTCTGATGTAAAACAATTCTCAGATAAAAAAATCGATTGTTCAAAAAAAAAAAAAAAAATTTTTCTTTTGGTTCAGTGCTGTACTTTTCTTTACGTCGCAATAAGTGCTCATTTTGCTGTCCATATTATTCTGTATTGTTGAGATATTACTACCTGGACAAAAGCTATCCCTTCGGTTACGTCTGACAGCCGAACGTAGATGGAAATACCCAAATGGTACGGTACAGTTCAAAGAAGTCTCTAGCAGCTATTTTTAACCTGAACGCCTTGGGAAGGTTGAAAAAAAGTTTCAAATTACACTCCTCTTTTTCAATCTTTTTTTCTGTTTCAATTTTTTTTTTTCAATTTTTTTTTACTTTTCAAAATCGATTTTTAATGGATTTTGGTGCATGGAGATGGAGATGGATCTCCGATTTTGAGAATCGATGTCATCCCTAGTTGGTAGGCCTGTTTACTGATGAAAATGACGGCATACTTTCAATACACTGATCTGTTTCTCCTTCTGAATTCATTTCATATTTTTAGTAGGCCTAACTGCAAAACTTACGTAGTCTGATACAAAAACCCGTCTATTACATTTTAATAATTTGTATTGTTTGCACTACCATAACTCGCCTATACATGAACACAACAAAAGACAGCTTGTTATTAGGTGGTGAAGCTTTTCACATCATTAAACACACATTGTGAAAATATTGTGAAATCAAAAAAAAGAGAAAAGAAGAAGACATACAATACAACAACACAAACAAAGTCTACAACAAAGTGACAAGTCTACATGTTCAGTTCAACTTACCCAGCTGCGTTTCAAATCCTGGCGTAACGTGTAACGGAATGGGAAGTATGAGTTGCGAATGTTTTAGTCCGATACATACTTCATGGTGTTTGCTATAGGAGACAACGGCAGGTCCTTGTTTACTCCAGCGACGGCAGGCTGGAGTTATCTCCTCTTCACTTTGCAGCATTACGGAAAACTACGACAAACGAGCAGATACGTATACATACACAGTTACACTCGCATACATAGGCCTACTAATTATGTGGCATCAACAGATTTATATAAAATGGAGTTTTTATGAATAGGCCCATTGTTGAAATTTGATTGAAAAAGGAATACAGTAAACGCTCGTTAATGCGAAAGTCAAGGGACTCAAAAAAATGATTTCGATCCAATATGAAAATTCGGATAACCAAAACTCTTTTTCCACGAAAATCTTCACAATTCCTGGTTGGAATTGAAGCAATTTCGTATTGCATGCAAGAGAAAGCTATGCCACACGTGTGTACCCGTACCCGTAACTGCAACGCACGATCGTTATACAGCCTGCTTCCATTACCGCTCGGCCGTCCCGAGTCCGGCAGACGAACGATTGTTCAGAGCTTACCGCTCGTAAGGGACAGAGCGGCGAGCGCACTTGTTGTCAGATGTTACAGTTAAAGCAGCAAACATCTCAGCTGGCTTCAGCATATTGTTACGCGTCGAATAAAAAAGATGAATATTGGGAAAATAATCATCAATTCAAGGAATTCACTCAAACTATTACGAATTATCCAATCCGAAAACAGTGCTAAAGCAATTGAAGGGTCGAAATATTAGTTCGAATTACGGATTAGCTGGAATTCGGATTTAATATATTCATAAACATTGAAATACCTATAACTTCAGCCAGCGACTGACTTCAAGTTTGAAATAGGGCCCATGTCAAAATTTGGATTTAAAACTGAGTTTGGATCAACAAGTGTTTACTGTAACATGTAATGAGGATGTCACACAGTGAACTCCCCCACCCCCTCCCTTGGACGGTTTGTAAACTACCCTCTCCCAGAATTGACGACCAGTGATTGATCCGTCCACAAACGTCACAAAACAGAAAATCCAATCAAATGGGCTTTGTTATTTTGGAAATTTCACATTTACCTATTAGAGTATCTCAAAATGCCCACATGAAGTATAGATCTAGGTGGCCTGGCGATTAGCCACGCTTATCACTAGTGGTCAATTGTGATAGCCATTTATAGACAGCTTCTCACTCTGAATTTGTAATTTTTATTGTTTCATAAAAACATGTTTTCAAAATGATGTAGACACACAGATCAGATCAAATAAACTTGAACCTGCCAGTACCTACCTGTATACAAGGAACGGTTCCTTCGGAGAAGTCGAACACGCCAACAATATCCTCGCCAAGTTTGTACGCTTGTTTGAACAGGCAGAATCGTACAACTTTGCCACGAGTGTTCGTGATGTTGTAGAAATTGGGACTCCGTCGCGCTGTGATATTCTAAAAATAAGGGCGAGTTTGAGTCACGACTAATAAATATCAAATAATCATACATTATGCCAAACTCTAAGATTACCGGTGGGACCTACTCTGAATTTTATTACGCACAGTTCATCCTTTTAATCATAGAGTTACTTCTTAGAAAATATAGATTAGTGCTACCAGTTGTTGTAACCATGCAATTATCATATTATAAGCTAATTTTCAAGTTAAGGGTGCATGGAAGTCAAATTGGCGAAATATCAGTTTTTTGGTGATAACTTTCAAACGGTATGATATATAAAAATAAAACTCACAAAGTAAACACAGATATTTAAAATTTCAATACCTTCAAGATGGTATAACCGTATAAGTAAAATAGGCCTACTACTCAACTTAAATTGTCTAATTTTCACAGGTAGGCCTATGATAGTGAACACATATTTTAGCTGTAGGTCTACCTTTGGAACTGTTAGAATCTAAAATTAATAATTTCATCTCAAAAATCATTTTGAAGCTGGGCCTATTGAAAATATTTATGTTTCTCCATATTTGAATTTTGATGTATTATACCATTCAAAATGTATTACAAAAAACCTGATATTTTGCTAAATTCACTCCCATGTGCCAGTACTCTTCAACGAGAGGCCCACAGCAATTAGAATAGTGGACACGAACTTCATTCAAGTATAAATTGCCACTCACTCAATTTAGTGTAGGCCTACTGTAAATTAACAGTGTAACTTGAGCTAATTGTACAGCAAACAAACGCACTTGTAAAACCTGCATAGCCTGATCCAGTGGCGTTTCCTTCTGTTCGCTCTCTAGAAATGGATTGCTCGGCGATAGATCTTCGCTGTCGCCACAAATATTCATGTCGGGAAAACCACTGACGACTAGCACGCGAAACGGTACGCGCAACAATTTTATCGGACTGTTTACCCTCTGCATTCCGATTGTGATTTTAAACGAGTACTTCACAGCCTGGCCGCGGTACGACGGTGGAGCCTCGTTCGGGACAACTTCACTGTAGAAATCTGAAAATGAGTTACAATTATGATGTACAGTACATCAAAATATAGTGTTCAAATGAGATATCAAGCTATTATGCATAAATAGGAAGATGAAATATATTTACATTGAGTTTAAGAGCCCGCATCTTAATTGAGAATGTTTCTCTTCAAAATGCTCTACTCAAGTTCGATGTGCGTTGAAAAGTTTGATTGTGGGTTGAAAAATGAAAAGGGGATAGTATTGAAAGAGTTCCAGTAACCACCGCTAGATGGAGGAGTTTTCCATTTTATAATTAGGACAAAATCTAGTTAAATTTCATGTTTTTTGGCTAAGGAAAATGGGAAAACTGTAGAATTAAAGGCAAATCAAGATTTCAAATTTTGATAGGTAAAGTTAAACTTGAAGATGTGCGTTTGTAATTTATTTCTACTATTATTCGGTAACCGAGAATTGAGCAATGAAAACCATTAAATTAGACAAACTTTGATTTAATTATTGCTCCATAATAAAATTATTCTTCAATTTACGATAAAGCATATATTATTATGAGGGTATTGCTTAGTTATTGGCTTATTGCATTTTACCGCAAGTCCGTAGAGTTTGTATTTCTCGAGATATATGTGGCGAAAGTTTGCCATGTAAATATGTGTAAGATGTGGGCTCTCAACAACCTATTGTACTAATGACTAAGATTTATTGGCATCTTTGAATAATGAATGAGATGTTTTAAAGATGAGTTGATTTTATAAGTGTTTTTGGATAGTGGGAATGAGTCGGTTGTGGCTCGTTGTTAAAGAACCATCCCAGTATCAAAGTAAATGACATGAAAGAAACCACGAAAAATCTCCGCCAGGATGGCCGACCATGACAGGACCTCAAACTCCAATTTTCTGAACGACAGTTAAGCGTGCTGGTCATTGCCTGACCTATCTCAGTTTGAAAGGTGAAATAGAATGAGACAAATTTTCTACCGGTACGGAACGGCAGTAAGCACTATCAGTTGGTCGAACTGTATTGTAACTCCGTGCAGGGGTTGTCAGAGAATGTACTCAAGTACGGTAATATCAGAGCAAAAGTTGGTAGCCTACCAAGAACTAAATTTGAGAGAATTGATAAAAATAATTGTGATATTTTGAATTACTTTCTGGATTTTATAGGATACCGGTACAGGTAGCAGTTTATGTAAATGTATGTAGTTTTAGAAACTGACCTCTCAACTATGGGACAGGCCTACAACTCATACATTATAAAACCATACACAGTGACCCAACTTACAAGATTTGCTTTCCCCTGTTGATAATCGTAGGTCACAAAAGAGTATTCTTGGTTTCGTGGAAAGTACTATCCGCCCTCTCTCGCCTCGACATGGAGCAAAAGACGTGTCTGCAAGAAAAGAACAAACAATCACTGCTATGTCCGAACATGGTCTATGTTACGTAAGGTGCAATATACCCTCTCACGTCTAATATTGGGTTTTCCCCTGGAAATGGAGTTTTTTTTAGTAGAACTTCATGTCCTCTATTAAATGAACCCAAATATTTGTCGTGTTTGATTATGTTTTCCCTTTTTTAAATCAGGCAGACTCTTGGTTGGGTTAAGGTAGGGTAGGGGGCTATGTCGTGATAGTTTCACGACATAATTGGCAGATCAGTGCCTAGCGTAATGATACAAAAACAGAGCTAAAAGCTAAGACAACACAACAAATACTAAAGTGCGGAGATTTCAATTTAATTTTATTAAGATCTATGATTATAACATTTCCAGCCTGGGAAAACACCAATATTATAGACACAAAGGGAATATTGTTACTCTACCATAAACCCAAGTGCTTTTTTGATACTCGCATCCGATAACAATTTTTTCATCATGAATCACAATATGTTAGCTTGATTAGGCCTAGTGTTTGAGAGTGAGGAAACGATCATACTGATTCATCAAGAAACACACCCACACAATAGAATCAGCAGAGAAGCAGCTGTGGAATTGTCAGCGGGGCCAATGACGGGGCGCAGAGCCATCAATTGGTATTATAACCAAGTATGGTCATAAAATTAATGGCAGTGCTGAACTTTATACAAACCTTAAAATCATTTGAATTTAGGTATAATTAAAAATGTGATATAATATAATATTACCGGTACCGACTTCATATGAAGCCAAAGAAAACATACTGGTAGCACTGCGTATACCTAACACCTTCTATATGCCTAAATACAGTGAGCTAGGAAAAATAAACAGGAGTATTATTGACGTTATTATATCGTATTTGGTGTAGGCGAAGACATAGGCAACAGCCATCGATTATATAATGGTAAAGGCCTACCATTATTCGAAGTTGACAATTCCTCGGCATTTGGAGAACTTTGGTCCGGGTATTGAACTTTGCTGTTTGTCGAACATTGACAGTGTATTTGAGCACTTGCCCATGCTAAGCTCTCCAAGACATCGCTAGATACAAAATACGAACAATTAAAACTACAAAATCATTGAATTGTAAAATTCAATCCATTTCATTGACTCTAGGCCCACTATGCTATGCTACTATGCTAGGGCTAGGCCCTATCATTGAGTATAACCATTAACTAAGCCTAATTGAACCGTATAATTGAGGGTAAAATTGTCTTATACCACATCACGGCAAATTTTCATTTTTTCATCCTTAAATTGGTGTTTTCTGAAAGATCTTGATTGGATCTATTAAGAAAAACCACCGCACACTACAAATTAATGAGATATAATTGTTAAAAAGTTGCTCAAATGTGCCGAAATTCCTATACCTACAAGCTCTGCCATTGATGTTGTTCAAGTATATATAAGCTCTGTTCCGCCTGCCGGCGATGTACCGGTACGCGAGGTTTGAACACTATCCTAACCTAACCTACTGTCCACCTTTCTCACTTTTGTGATCTCCCTTGTGAAGGTGGACAGTAGGTTACGTTATTAGGTTAGGTTAGTGTCTAAACCTTGCTTATACTTCAACAACAAACAATGGTGGAGCTTGTGGTTATAGGGATTTCGTCACATTTAAGTAAGTTTTCAACAATTAAACCTTATCAATTTCTAGTGTGCGGTGGTTTTTCTGTATAGGCCCTAGATCTAATCAAGATCTTTCAGAAAACACCAATTCAAGGATGAAAAAGTGGAAATTGGCCGTGATGTGGTATATGACAATTTTACCGAACCTCAAATCGAAAGTGTAGGGTAAGGGTAGGCTAGGCCCTAGCTGTTATCATTGAATTTGTAGTGTTATTTATGACGTAGGCCTAAGCAATGGCCTTAGTTTTAGCACATGAGTAGGACTAGGTCCTACCATATAAATATTGTTGGTTCTAACTTACCTATTACTCTGTGATCTTTTATGCAAAGGCACTTGTGGATTAGAAAATATTATGTAACACTCTACAGACTCGCCAGCAAAATAAACAGGCCCTTTCACTAGTTTGGCAGTAACTTCAATCATAATTATATTTTATACTAGGGTCCAAAGCTAGGTAGGCCTTCTCTGGAGATTTAGTTTACACAGATTTAAACTTGAAAGAACTGTCTTTTAGATATTTTTAGGTTAATCGACATTGAAGATTGAAGTGACACCTCAACCAAAGTCGATAAGGTAGTTTAATCCAGAAGGCAGTGATGAACAGACTGACAGCAATTCTAGTCGACAAAGTAGTTCATCTTTATTTATTCACACTTACAAAAGGTGGCCTAATGATAGCCAGGCCTAACTACGATCTATTGGCGTCGGTGAATGATATATGAGATGATGAGATTTGTAATTTATCATTATGAAGGAAGAACTATACTTCAACGACTTGTTCTAATGAAATGCTGCAGAAATCTAGCAAGTCTAAAAAATATTATGCCTACACATTCCACAAGACGTATAATAATTTAAAAAAATACTTTTATCAAAAGTTTTTAAATTTTAAATTGTAAAATCAGAATCGAATTGAATAGTAACGTAGCTTGTAGGTATCATGAACCATACAAACTTATAAACTTTACCTTCAAACATATGCAGGCCCTATAAGGAATAATAAAATAATTCATTATTATTTCTCAAGTAAACCAATTCATTAAGGATTGAATGAAAAATCAATAGTTCCCATTACTCATTGTGTACTGTGTACAATGGCTTGAACAATACCACAATATATCGAAAATCCAAGAGCAACTAAAATGTAATATTGATTAAATAATTGATTAAACGGACAACAGTTTGGATCTGAACAATTTGCATTTTAAATATTTTTTCCGTTGATATTTTTCAATATTTTTTATATTTCAGGACTTCGATGCGATATCGAATTGGAATGGTTGACATTCTATAAATTCCAACATACAATGTATATTATAATATATACCAATAATTTGATAATGGTTCACCAACGTTCATGTACCAATGGTTAGACCGTTAGATATCGGTGATGGTGATCTTTCACCAAATGCGGCCTGCACCACGGAGATTTGTCCGACTCACTCCCCTCATGACATCTTTCGGGGCTTCTAGACAATAGCTACAACAATAGTCATCAAGCAATAATCGAGCTATCTTGTGCCTTTACTTATTCGTGAATTCTAGATTATTGTTTGGAATGGCAGAAAAATGCTTATGATTACAATATTCAATGTTTTTTTGGTATCTCACTATCAGAATTTGTGCAAGTGTGATGGCATACCCAGCTAGCCCGCTCGAATAGCAAAGGGTTCACAGCATTTGCTTCATTTACCCCCCCAGTAACATGATAGGTTTACGGGATAGGCACTTGGAAAAAATGAAAGTCTTCCAGACTTCCATAGTTGAGGTGATAACAAATATTTTTCACAATAAGGATTGACAAAACATCTCAAAACTTCTTAAACTTCTCAAAATAAAAATAATTGTTTCAAAGTAGGATCCAGCTTCAACTTATTAGATGAGCGTAGCAAAGATTCCATTTCACAAGCCGAAAAAAAATGGGCTTGGTTTTTATGTTTTTTTTTTTTGAATTTTGTGCGCAGCATTCAGGTCAGGAAAAAATACAAATCGAATTGAAACTTGTTCTACATATTTCTGTCATACCAGAATAGGCTGGTATTGTTTTTCCAAAAAATCGGTCGGGAGGTTTTTCCGGAAAAAATTCGGAAAGTTTGAGAAATCCTCATAAGAATAACCAGGAAGAAAAATACTTGAAAAACAATAATTCTTCAAAAGCTCTCAAATTTTCACCGAATATGAACCCTATTACACAATACACAATACATAATACACACAATAATACGTACATAATACGGTGTATTATTAATTATTATACACCTTTTCAGATATTTTTGCAACAATCGAATGAGAGAAGTATATATGCGACAGGTTGCAGCACTATAAATATCAACAATTTGCAGATAAGATTATTGAACGATTGAAGTAATCCAAGGTCCGTAAATGTGGATTGAGCTGACAGAATATTTTTCATTCTAGATTTCCATACTTCTAAGCTCATCTCACAACGCGCATCCCGCGTTCTCCTAGTTAGAGTATATTACCAAACAGTTCTTATATCAGTATAAAATGAATAACATGATATATGAAAAAAAGAATGGCAGACTACTAACTGCAGTGCCGATATATGGAAGTGACTAAATTAACTCGTCTGAATTTACCCCCAATTTGGAAAGCGCGGCGTTCAAGGAACCGAATGGATTCTCGACCGTGCGTCAGTTCGGCAACGGGAGTATCCATTGGCTACCTGAATCAGCCGCATGATAACACTACTGTACAGATCTGCCTGAAGCTTATCTGACGATCAATGTCCAGCTGTGTCATCACTAGACAACACTCACTTCCACCAGGATGTAATGTCATTTTGTATATATATTACGAGAGAAAGAAATACCACATGGTGTTTGAACACAGATAAGAACATACATGATGGTGTTCTGAGTTTGAATATTGAAATTATAAGACCGGGGATAGATAGTGGATGTACTTAGGAAATGAAAATCATTCCTTAAAAGGATATTGGCTACACCATGAAATTACGTAATTCAATAGAAAAACGTTACTACAAGCAAATATTTCTTCCGTCATGGCTGACGGTGTAGGACTGCTTAGCCGACATTTCATTCAAGCTGCGCTCTTACAGCCAGACCGAGAACTAATACTCTACCGATAATGGAGAATATTACATTTATTTATAGAGATCAGTGTTGTGATCCGAGCAAGTATCCAATATTGAAGGATATTAATTACATTACTAACTCATCTGATATTTTGAATGTATTCATAAACTCTGAATGTATTCATGAGAATTTAGTTATGAGATAAATTATTAAATATTGAATATTGAATTTATAGGCTTCCTTTATTTCATTCATCGTAAAATCCCACTGATGAAATTAATAATATATATATAGACAAAATATATACATATTTTATATAAATATATATGTGTACGTGTGTGAGTGCATTAATTGATACCATGTTTTAACAACAAATGTTATGAATGCTATTGAATATGGTGTGAATCATATTTCATTAAAATAATTATTTAGCACATAAAATCAAATGAACCATTATTAGATAACCGTGGGCCAGCTCTAAATTCCACGAACAACATTTGCCACAATATATTCATGGATGAAAAAAAAAAAGAAAAAAAAAATTGAAAAATGAAAAAAAAAATTGAAAAATAGTTATAACTGATAAGCGATCAAGGTAGTGATAAATAGAATCCAGAAGACATTCTAATAATCCCAAACATTCTAGCTGTGAGTGATTTTTAGTTTTCTACTAATGGTAATTATGTACACATTATGACACTGTCTTCGTCTAATGTATTTAACATTTGTAAACTTATATATATTCTTTTTAGTAACATCGAAACTTCATCTTCAATTGTTAGCCAATTAAACTTCCATGTACCACCTCGTTTAACCCGAAAACAGTTTAAATTCCACCCAAATAATAGCAGAATAGATATTAGTGAATATTCATGTATAAACCGTCTACAGAATTCACATAACTCCATTTCCCATTTAAACACTAGTTAAGACTTGCATTTCAATAATCTTTCACAATTTAAATCAATTTCAAGATATATAACAGATAGGCTTAGATATAACTTAGTGTGCTTTCATGATTCACTGTTCAATTATTCAACTATTGTACCTTAAATTTACCTGTGTTCATGTTCTTGCTTGTGTTATGTTCATTATTTATTTTTAATGTTTGTTTTCATGTATGTGTTGTCCTTTTATCAAATTAGCACTAGTGGGAATGTATTTTTCTGTTGCTAATAAAGACTAAATCAATCAATCAAGCAAATCGTTGTTCCCCAATTAAGGGTATGGATGAAAGATATAAGATATTAAGATATTAAGATATAAGATATAAGATATAGGAAACTCGTGTTATTTTCATTACACACATACCTGATTATGATAATAATGATTAATATCATGTAATCAGCTCAAAAATGCCTTAAAACTGAACAGAGAAATTACAAAATGAAAAAAAGAACCAACGTTTCAATCAGAGGAATATCATTAAACCTGGAATTAGTGAAGAAACTAAAATTGATATTCATCCAGACCAACAAGTTTGAACTCAAGTTTGAGAAGAACCTGAAAATAAAAGTTTAATACACCGGGCACAAGACATTTTTCATTTAGGAAAATTAATTGAATATTGGCCGTCATTGATGCTTTAGATTTCAACACTAAATATTACTTGACAATGGACAACTTGGCTATCCCTTTCTGTAAATTCTCCACTTCTAATATTGACAAATAATATTAAATAAAATCCGACCCATTATCCAAACTAGTCGGGTTGGGGGGTTCAGAACGAACCAAAATGTTCGGTATATTACACATGAAGTGTTGAGCTTGCCAGGCACAATACCCCTTCGTCATCTTCCTCTTTCACTTCCACTCTCTCCACAAGCTCCCTCCATACTTCCCTATCTTCCCACCACTCTACATCTTCCACTCTCTTCCACAATTCTCTCCTTTCTTCCACATCCCATTTTATCACTTCTTCCCATCTTATCATTGGTCTTTCTCTTTTTCTCTTTCTTTCGACTCCTATTTCGAACTCGCTCCTTGGTATTCGCTCACTACCCATCCTTCTCATGTGTCCATGCCATCTCAGTCTCTTTCTTCCCATCCTAAAACTCAATCTATCCACTCGCAGTTCCCTTCGTATTTTTGCCGAATAATATAATATAAAAATGAACAATACAACACTTGGATGAAACAATGAAAAACTACTTCCATTGAAATGGGAACCAACTCATTATTATTAAGCATGTCAAGCAAGTTTATAACTGGTTTTTGTGAGAATCCAATCGAAAGATGGACTAGTCTCTTCAAAAGCCCTAATTCTTGTTCACTAAGAAATACAAACACAAACGTCAAGAACAGTTTCTGCACAACAGTGGTCTGGAAGTGTGTTTCTCAAGTTCTGTGTTGAAATATTGGCACAACTCATAATTATTATGAAAATGTGTTAATCAATTAGCTGTATAAAAGTTCACAAAGGTTTTACGATTGTAGAAGATAACTGATATATTTTTATTTAAGCGCATTTATTTATATGCAGAAGAAATGGTATCTGATTTCATCGATACTGACTTCAAGGTGTATGTAGTGAAATGTTTTATTATTTCTTTGGGTGAGTTTTTATGTGTATTATGTTTCATTTTGAAATATACATTAATCATCTTCCAACCAAATGTTGAGCACGGACACTGATTGTTCATGCTTCATTATAGATTTATCATATATATATATATATATATATATATATATATATATATATATATATATATATATATATATATAAATATGTTATATCTATCATAGATTCAGATTCATACCATATACATTTTTTCAGTAATTTTTTTCTAGATATTTTTTTCACTTTTTTCAATATTTAATATTTTTCCCTCTTCTTTTTCTATATAAGTAGGCCTCATCAATCACAATATTTCATTTTCTAGATCATAGCTCAATATAATCATCAATTTTTGTATCAAGCACTATTGTAGGTCTATTGTCTTTTTGCTCTCTTTATTATTCTGTTATTTTGTTTGCATTGTTTTATATATATATATATATATATATATATATATATATATTATATATATATATATATATATATATATATATATATATATATATATATATATATATATATATTTATATATATGTATATATATATATATTTATATATATGTATATATATATATATATATATATATATATATATATATATATATATATATATATATATATATACATATATATATATTTATTTAAATATATATATATATATATATATATATATATACATATATATATATATATATATATATATATATATATATATATATATATATATATATATATATATATATATATATATATATTTAGAATTATTTTTGCCACACAGAACCACAGATCAGCCTACATGTCAGTTGTAAGCCAATGCTTTACACTCTCAATTATGATGATTATTGTTTGCTTAACGACCCCACCAACAGCTAGGTAATACGGGGGTACGAATGAGCTGGTGATTATGAATGTATGAAGTGATGACTCTCTATTTTGTGGTCTCTATTGTAGATGTTGTCATTGATTTTGTTTCTCCTTTAATCTCATCGATAATTGAGAACAACTGTAACATCTTTGATTGTGATTGATTGTCTAGAAACCACCTATGAACACTATACTATGAACACTATCCTATGAATACCTATGAACACATTTTTTGCAATCTGATTTCAATTGTTTTCAGTTCTGTTGGATGCCAGCTTATTGACCTTGGCTAGGAATGCGACAGAAACGATGCAGATTATGAATTGTTTGCTGGTGACCAGCAGTGTTTGCCCGGATAATGAACATGTGAAATTTGTCCTGTACACGAGGTATTTGCCAATTCATAATACTAGGAAAACGCGGGATTCGCGTTGTGAGATGAGCTCAGAAGTATAGAAATGTACAATGAAAAATAATTTGTCAGCTCAGTCTACATCTACAGACTTTGGATCACTTTAAACGTTTGAAAACCCTGCCGGAATCAATAATGTCACGGCCTCCCTGTTCATCCATCACTGATTTCAATCGTTTTAATTTAATTGATGACACTTGTTGCTATAGATTTACTTGGTTTCCCTTAGAGGCTTTGTTTGAAGTGAAAATACGTTTTGAATGTGTTTTCTTCGTTCTTCGTTATTTCTCAGCTGATTGTTGCAAAAATCTCTGAAAAGGTGTATAATGGTATTTTTCATTATCGGTGAAAATCTTTTGAAGAATTCTTGTTTTTCACGTATTTCTCCTCCGGGTTATTCTTATGAGGATTTTTCAAAAATTCCGATTTTTTCCGGAAAAACCTTCAGATCGATTTTTCTGAAAAACAATTCCAACCTATTCTGGTATAACAGAAATATGTAGAAAAAGTTTCAAGACGATAGGTATTTTTTCCTGACCTGTATTAACAATATCGAGTTACGAGTTACGAACATGAACACTTTTTTGAGACCATATAAATGTGTATTTTCTCACTGCCCAGGTCGAACCCGAACGACGGGTTCATACTGGACCTTGTCAGCGACAACATCGGGTACTCGCACTTCAATCCAGCACATCAGACGAAAATCATCATCCATGGATATTGGTCAGATGTTTATTCAGTGGGATTACCTAACATACGAGACGGTATTTCATCACCAATTACTGATCTTTAATTTTAATCAATATTAATTATCTATGAAATATTATCTATAAATATGTATATGTATATATATGTATATATATATATATATATATATATATATATATATATATATATATATATATATATATATATATATATATAAATATATATATATGAATATGAATATATATATATATATATATATATATATATATATATATATATATATCTATATCTATATATATCTATATCTATATATGAATATATATATATATATATATATGTATATATATATATATATATATATATATATATATATATATATATATATATATATGAATATATATATATATATATATATATATATATATATATATATATATATATATATATATACAAATACCACAGCCTTCTTCATACAGATCATTCTTCTCTGATACTGCCCTTTCACTCGGGGTATGCTTCCCATGTTAACCGATGTCCAATTATTTTAGTTCATAAAATCGCCGATGGTGCCGTTGTTTCCAGACCATGACGTCACTTTCCAAAGATGTTCATGCATATCACTCTGTATGACATGTCATGTCTGCGAAGATACGAACAACTTTGGGAATTTTCGTACGAGAATTTAAATTATGCACGCATTCTATCAGGCCGTGACTTCGAGTTCACCAACTTTGCTTATGACAATAATATGAAAGATTTTATTCAATAATATAATGGAACCGGAATATCACCGGGACAAGTTCTTGAATGATGGTCATTGCTTGGCTTAACATAAATATCGTTCAAGTCTGAACCTGGGTAAGTCTATAGGCCCTGACCAAAATGAAGATATAACATAACCTCAATAACGTAGCAAGAAATTGAAAAATTGTGACTGAATGACATAGTTCGAAGTTGAAACTTTAGATACCAGGGTGCAGTACATACCAGACCATGACGTCATTATTGCCTGCGCGAACAAATATGCGCGAACCCGCCAAAATAGCTCTAGTGAAAGGGCAGTATAAGAAATGAATTATTTGAATAAAGAAGGCTGTGACAAATACACTCGATATTGTTGGGCAAAATCATGAAATAAACGTATCCTGCCCTCAAATGGTTCGAGAATGCGCCCAGGAAAAATTTTGGAAGGCGTTTGTTCGTTCTCTTATATATATATATATATATATATATATATATATATATATATATATATATATATATATATATATATATATATATATATATATATATATATATATATATATATATATATATATATATATATATATATATATATATATATATATATATATATATATATATATATATATATATATATATATATATATATATATATATATATATATATATATATATATATATATATATATATATATATATATATATATATATATATATATATATATATATATATATATATATATATATATATATATATATATATATATATATATATATATATATATATATATATATATATATATATATATATATATATATATATATATATATATATATATATATATATATATATATATATATATATATATATATATATATATATATATATATATATATATATATATATATATATATATATATATATATATATATATATATATATATATATATATATATATATATATATATATATATATATATATATATATATATATATATATATATATATATATATATATATATATATATATATATATATATATATATATATATATATATATATATATATATATATATATATATATATATATATATATATATATATATGTATATATATATATATATATATATATATATATATATATATATATATATATATATATATATATATCGTTGTATTGTTCAATACTACCATTGGAGCCGGTTGTACCAACAAAATAATGAAGTATTTTGATTCGATAATTATTATTAGGTATGCAAATAGCATTTACCGTACGTCCGCAACAAAAAGTAATAAGAAGATAATTAGCTGATTATTGCTTGATTATTGCTTGATAATTGCTTGATTATTGCTTGATTATCAGTTGGTACAACCAGCAACAATAGGAAGACATGGAATAAAAAGCAATAATATCTCTAATACCGGCACAGTAGCTGAGTGGTTAGCACACTTGCTTCGTGTGACCCGGGAGGTGAAGGGATAAATCGGACCCGGTTCGATCCCCGCCACCGTCCATCTTTATACAGGGGTTTTTCGTGGTTTCCCTTTGTAGTCTAGGCTAATGCCGGGATGGTTCCCACAATATAGGCCACGATCGCTTCCTTCCCACTATCCTTCACATTACCCATGAAACCTTCATATCTCATCATCCCATCATCTCATTAATCATTCGACGCCAATAGATCTCAGTCATCATTACAGTGCGTCGTTAAAACCCATTATAAAAAATATATCTCTAATAGAGAGCTCACGAATCAGTCAAGTTCATGCACATTTTTCTCAGGAATGGTTCATTTGGAATGAAACCATGGGGAATTTGTCTTCCTATGTGTTTAAGTTTCTGTTTCAATTTTTGTTTTGTATATCCATTTTCTTCGTACATTTTTTTTTTGTAAATTAGTATTTTTCGTAAAAAAAATAAAAAAAAATCATTTTCGTCAAGTAATTGTCAGTTGACAAAGGTATTACATATTGTAGTTATTATTGTTCACCACTCTTGAACTCTTGAACAGTCTTTGTGTTTGATTAATTCAACATATTATTTTTTTTTTTGTTATTCTACAGACAAGCCTTTCTAAGGCTCTGTAGATCTTTTTGAGAGTGCTATATATTTGCATTCTTTGTGTGACAATATTAATAGAAAAAAAAAAAAAAAAAAAAAGTAAATTGATTGCTTCTACATGTTGCTTAGACCTCTGGCATGACTAAAAGCGGGACAGATTTGAATAATATACACAAAAAATAGTTGTCAACATTTTTCTTGAAAAATTACAAATTTTTAGGATTAAGGCATTTTATTAATTGGTTTTCATATATTTTTGAAATTCTGATATGTTGTACAATAATCATTTATTTCGATTGGAATTTGTTTGATACATGTATAAATCTTCTGTGAAATTTTGAACAAATTCGGTCGGAGCAATTCTGAGATTAAGGTACACTTATAGTGAAAATCGTTATTCTGAAATACCGGGCATTGAAAAGTGGAAAAGTGGTACTATTGAGTTGCTGTCGATGGGCCTCAAAACCCCAATCATTCAATATTGAGGTGCTTTCGATGGGCCTTAAAACCCCAATATTCTAGCAATATTGAGGTGCTGTCGATGGGCCTTAAAACCCCAATATTCATTCAATATTAGGGTGCTGTCGATGGGCCTTAAAACCCTAATATTCATTCAATATTGAGGTGCTTTCGATGGGCCTTAAAACCCCAATATTCTAGCAATATTGAGGTGCTGTCGATGGGCCTTAAAACCCTAATATTCATTCAATATTGGGGTGCTGTCGATGGGCCTTAAAACCCTAATATTCATTCAATATTGAGGCGCTCTCGATGGGCCTTAAAACCCCAATATTCTAGCAATATTGGGGTGCTGTCGATGCGCTTCAAAACCCCAATATTAATTCAATATTGAGGTGCTGTCGATGGGCCTTAAAACCCCAATATTCTAGCAATATTGTGGTGCTGTCGATGCGCTTCAAAACCCTAATATTCATTCAATATTGAGGTGCTGTCGATGGGCCTTAAAACCCCAATATTCTAGCAATATTGAGGTGCTGTCGATGGGCCTTAAAACCCTAATATTCATTCAATATTGAGGTGCTGTCGATGCGCCTTAAACCCTAATATTCATTCAATATTGAGGTGCTGTCGATGCGCCTTAAACCCTAATATTCATTCAATATTGAGGTGCTGTCGATGCGCCTTAAAACCCTAATATTCATTCAATATTGAGGTGCTGTCGATGCGCCTTAAAACCCTAATCATTCAATATTGAGGTACTGTCGATGCGCCTTAAAACCCTAATATTCATCTAATATTGAGGTGCAGCAAGCTCAAGCCTATGGGCAAAGCACTGGTCAAGGTAGGCCCAAGTGAAAGTAATTTCTGAACCCAAAATATTATGAATGTGTTCAAACAAATAGTATCCATATTTTGGTCATACTTCAAAACAAGCAAAAAAGTGCACAAAAACCAACCCCCCCTTCCCCCCCCCCCCCCCCCCCCCACACACACACACAAAATGCGAGGTCTGAGTCTCCTTGTTCTGTATTAGGTATGATTGTTTCGTTTTGTATAAGCATTACCAATTCCAACTGATCAAATTGCTACCGCATGGTTACTTATAAGCCTAGTATTTACGTTGGTTTTCTGCAATATTGTATCAGTATAACTATAATTTCAAGAGCAGTAATCAGCAGTAGGCCTAACTATAACCGCGACCACGATGTAGGGATACCAACATGATTTGTTTAATATATAAAGGTGCACCGACTCACATAACTTACTAATAACACGGGTGTAATTTGTGGTTTCTTGCGGTCAGTTCAGAGCCGAAGGTCCCGTTTACCTGTCGCGATTTACCGGATTCCTTTGTGAACTAGATGTGGATAAGAGTGGCTACAGTACCGGTGGCATTGTTGAACTTACAAAATCTATCATTTTCGTGCAAAAAAAATACAGCTATGCTAACATAAGATTTCTACTGAGCCGTGTATAGCATTGTTAAGTATTTTCATTTTATATAGTTCGATATAAAAGCGGTAATTGCGCTACATGCAATCGGGACCCTGAACTGAGATTCTGATCCCGGAAATAATTCACTGTGAAGACACGAGTTGGAACACCTTCTTTTATATCATGATAAAATAGGTTGGTATCACTGTCACCACATCGTGCTATAGGATTATGTGTCAACAAAAATGGTAATACCATAGATAATAGATATAGGTACCATAGATACGTACCATAGATATATATATATAATAGATAGATACCATAGATAGACACCATAGATATATATCATAGATAGATACCATAGATATATATCATAGATAGATACCATAGATAGACACCATAGATATATACCATAGATAGATACCATAGATAGAAACCATAGATATATACCATAGATATATATCATAGATAGATACCATAGATAGACACCATAGATATATACCATAGATAGATACCATAGATAGATACCATAGATAGATACCATAGATAGATACCATAGATATATACCATAGATATATACCATAGATAGATACCATAGATAGAAACCATAGATATATACCATAGATATATATCATAGATAGATACCATAGATAGACACCATAGATATATACCATAGATAGATACCATAGATAGATACCATAGATATAGATACCATAGATATATACCATAGATATATACCATAGATAGATACCATAGATAGATACCATAGATAGATACCATAGATAGATACCATAGATAGATACCATAGATAGATACCATAGATATATACCATAGATAGATACCATAGATAGATATCATGGTAATACCGTAATACGTAATCATGTATCATGTATGACGATGATCGGACATGGTACTTGGGTCTTCGAGTAAACATCATCAAAGGGATCGAACCAGGGACCTTTCTGTCTCTCTGTCTTTTGTGAGTCGTATATTGACTCTTAATTGTGTTCTTCCCATACCGATTTTTCCGATCATAAAGGGAGTATGTTTTTTTTGTATTTCCCAATTCGTATGCCTCGTTGTACTGCGATGCAGTTTTTATTGATACAAGTAGATCTATAGCATCTTTTTGCTTTCAACAGTAAGCTAACCTTCGCATCTCTCGACATTTTTTAACCTTATCTTTGGATAGAGTCTCAGAGGTTCGTGGTATTAACTTTTCACTTTTGTCCAAGAGTGTTACACACGAGAGACATGGAGGCAAGACAAAATAGTTGAACTCTTCGCCACTAGGTGTCTCATTCACCGAAGTAGTCAAATGACAATGATGTGATCATTGAACACAATTAATGATTAGCCTATGACTATCAATAACGTAACGGGATAAGCAACATGGCGTTTGCCTTTCGCACCATGCGTATATCAAAGGAATGCCGCCTCACAAATTGTATGATAATTTGCTGGTATTATTGTATTTGGATCTATACACGTAATACATGTAACGCAATCTGTGAATCCAGCTCTTCCCAACTGCATTAAACAATATTGGAATAAATTTCATTTAAATTGGTCAATTTAAATTTAGAATACGTCTGTAAAAGCATTTAGTCCCCTAGTCAAGAGCCCTACTGCTATATTCACCATTTGATAACTGGATAATTACTCATCATCTACGAGAAAGATCAGAAACAATGCAAGTATACTACTTATATGTAGGGCCTACTATACATTGAAATACGAGCCTAATACGTACGATTTGATTTGAAATTGCGAATCTCAGAAATGTACACGAAAGCGCTGATTCCATCATGGTGAAAACGGTCTAATGTTAAAAGGATAGGACTTACGTCATGTTGCTTATACCGTTACGTCATTGATAGTCATATGATTAGGATTAGCCCATCTTGACCTCCATGCCAAGGAGCTCTGAACGCATCCCGCCTGTTAATTATTTTTTATTTTTTCAAATTGGTTCCTCCGGAGTTTATATATAAAGGAACATGGTCAATTATTTGGACAAAGCCAGGTTGCGGACAATAGGGTAGGTTTTTAAGGTTAGGTTGGTGTATAAACCTCGCGTATACCGCCGGCAGGCGGATCGGAGCTTATGTATCGGGAACTGGTGTCGGGTGCACTCTAGCAGTGAAAATCACAACTAAAGTGTTTGCTCAATGTCTCCCGTGTCTAATGACAATGAACTGTGAGTGAAGCCCAATTACTATTATGGAGGATCTTAAAACTGAACTATTTAGGCAGATAAATAACAAGGCTGATTTTACTCACCAGGTTACATCATGATGGGTAATAACAACGTAATCCTCGTCGACTGGAGTGACGTCAGCCGTGGTCCTGGTGTATGCTACGGTTTCGCTGTGAGCAATGCTGCGCACGTGGGCCAATGTGCTGCGCAGCTAGTGCAGCGGCTGCGCAATGCGGGAGCTGAAGATATACATGTCGTGGGCTTCAGTATGGGCGCGCATATTGCCGGTTACGCAGCGGTCAATTTGAGGCCATATGTACTGCCCAGGATTACTGGTATGTGAACCAACTTTTATTTTTAGATGAGCTCCAATTCCAATTCCAATTCGAAGACCTCCATTCTACTCTTATGGAGCTTCGTCTGGGTGTTTTTTTGTTGTTTTTGTTTGTAGGCACTGCATATAGGTCACAGGGTTTGACTGATGGACATGGAACTTTTCCTGTATAGACGCAGACTTATCTAACTTGGAACTGTAGAGTTTTTGGGTTGAATCGGCTTGACCAAATAAAATCTCAAAGTTTTTAAAAACCCCATAAGGTTTGTCTGAGCGAAAAAAAATGAAATAAAATCTCTCCGAAAAAATTAAAATTTTCTCTGAATGTGAATACATTAATGATACACATTATTACAATTCTGGATGCAATTCGAATCAGTCGTTTTGGAGAACGAAATTTAATAAATGTTTTTTATTCAACAAATAAATAGTGTACTAACCTTAGGTCCAGTATTACCAAGTCCAGTTAGTATGTATCTGAGAGTTGGTGAAAACAAATACCACAGGCAACCATGGTGATAACAAGTTTGAACTGTCAGATAAAGGCTAACTGGACTTTGTAATACCGGGCCTAACAGAACCATTGCTGGGTTTCACGGCTTTCTAGATTCGATATTTACTTAATGAGCATATTTTATAGAAGACTTATACATCCTATACTCTTATGGAGCTTTGTTTGGGTGTTTTTTTCTTTGTTTGTTTGTATGCACTGCACAGGTCGCACGGTTTGGGGGACTTCCATAAATTACGTCACAACTTAGGGGGGGGGGAGGGGGGTTCTCAAGGTTTGTGACAAGTTGTTACAAGGGGGGGGGGGGGGGGGGGCAACTGTGTGACGTACCATTTTTTTTTGTTTTATGTATTTGGTGCCATTCTTATAGATTCTTATATTTAAACCGACCCTAGAAACAGCAGATCCATATCAAATAATTATCAAGTTTGACTACTCAAAAAGCAAACAAAGAAATGCATATTTTGATTTTATTACTTTATACGGGTACGTACTATACTTTTGCCGCCTGTTGATTTCTATTTTTTGTTAGAGGGGGGGTATGAGAATTTGTTACGTATTTAAAGGGGGAGGGTAATAGGTTTTGTGACCAACTGAGACATGGGAGGGGGGGGGGGGGGTTCAAAGTGGTATAAAAAAGTGTGACATAATTTATGGACATCCCCTTGAAGGATCAAGAGGAAACTGTATTACTTAGACTCATCCAACTTACAGCTGTAAATATTTTTGGGTCATATCGGTATCAGACCATTTCTGAGAAACATCCTCTCAGAGTTTCTAAAAACTTCACACGATGTGGCTGAGCAAAAAAAAAATTAAAAATAAAATCTCTCAAAAAAAATTGGCAACGTAAACTACATCTAGAGACCTCTTGGGTTACTTCAAACGTTTAATTAATTAGTGACATTTGTAGGTTTCTTAAATGAAAATAAATATAATGTATAATGTATAATGAAAATTGATTGTAAACAAATTAGATACATTTCATTTTGACAATTTTCCCAGGTCTTGATCCCGCTTTGCCGTTGAAAACAACGACGAATAACGACGAGAAACTCGACGCCAGCGACGCTGTTTTCGTCGACGTCGTTCATACCAACGCCTTCGTCATGGGCCAGGTCAAACAATGTGGTCACGTAGACTTCTATGTCAATGGTGGAATCAAACAACCGGGCTGCAATCCGTTGGAACAAAAACGTAAGATTTATTATACACCATTTAAATAAAGCAATCTGAATGAGTATAACAAGGAAAACGCGGTATATGCGTTATGAGATGAGCTTAGAAGTATGGAAATCTATAGAATGAAAAATAATTTGTCAGCTGATTCTACATCTGCAGACCTTGGATCACTTCAAACATTCTGTCAAAATGACAAACAATCGTTACTATAGCAATACAGCGAACTGGTGGACTACCAAACATTCTGATTGGTCAATTCCAACTGGTGAACATTCTTATCTGTCAATTTCAAAATTGGGTGACGTCAGTTGACAGAAGCCTACACCGGAATCAATATCACGGTCTCCCTATTTCATTCATCACCCATTTTAAGCCTTCTGAATTAATTGGTGACACTTGTTGCAGTTGCTATAGATTTAATTGGTTTCCCTATAACTTTGATTAATGTGAAAATGCATTTTAAATGCGTTTTCTTCGTTATTTCTCATCCGATTGTTGTATTCACTATTTACTGATGAACACTGAACTCCAGAGCTTAGCGAAATATAACTGTTTTCGTGGTTCCTATAATAATTGGATGAGCGAAGCGAAGACTCAATTTCGCTATACCCGAAAAAAAGTGACTGTTTTTTCGCGCTCCACAGGTCAAACAAAAATTTGAAATCAGTTGAAACTTGTCATACACAAGTGTCATTATCTAATTAGATACTGTATAGTTGTGAGGCGCAATTGGTAGAACCACTTCTGAGAAAACTCATTTTAAAGTTTTCAATAATCCCATTAGAATAACCCAGAGGGAAAATATTCGTGAAATAATTTTCATCCGAGACATTTCAAATTGTCAGGGAATTTCAATATAATAATTATACACATTATTCCGAACTTTCACTCAAATCGGATCAGCCGTTTTGATGTAAAAAAATATATAATGTAATTTTTGTGAATCACTCAAAGCTATTAAGATACCAATTAAATCAAAGCAACAAGTGTCACCTCTTAAATGTAAACGATTAAAACAAAGCCTTCTTTATTATCATAGAAATTAATAATGGAAAATAAAATAGCAGTGATGTAATGGTTTGGATCTCAAGGTGTATATATACATAATAACCAATCCAAAGATAAGTTGATGTGTTCCAACTCATCCATCAACGCGGCAACACATAACACGTTTGCCTAGTTTAAGAAAATTCAGATTTAAAACCAGCTGAGTATACATTTAAATTATCATAACCAAATGAATTTTAACATTTTCACAGACACATAAATGCTGCTATATACATTAGGCCTACTACAGAATTATATTTTCTAGCTGTATGCATGTGCGCACTTTGCAAGGAGTACAACGTAAGTTATAAAAAAATGTCTTTCTTGACCGCACAGGAGATACTGAAATGGTAAAGCGTCATAAAATCAATGAATAAATGTACAATGGTTATTTGACAAAAGTGTGGATAGCAAATCGTAATTACTATTACAAATAAATATACTAGAATGATATTAAAGTAATCTAGTTATAATATAACAAAACATCAGTGAAAATGAAAGAAAAAAACAAAAATAAAGCTATAGATAGTCAGACAACATGATATGGGCCTATGAATGTCATTACATAAGAAAAAAAGGTAAGCCTATTATCATTATTATCTACAACTAGGAAAACGCGTTATGTGTTTCCGCGTTGATGGATGAGCGAATAAAAAAAAATGAAGTAATTAAATAAATAAAAATCGCATTTTTTAATTTTTTACTCCGAAACGTCACATCCGATTATTGTAAAAGTCCGTAATAATGTGTATTATTATGTTGTTCGAGTTCTGTGAAAATTGAAAAATTTCGGAGAACATTCACTCTGTCATTTTTTCCGCCTGGCTTATTCATGTGGGTTTTTTGAAAACTTCAAAATGATTTATCTCAAGAATTGTTGAACCAATTTTGCCTCAAAACTATACAGCATCAAGTCAGATAGAGGTTCATGTGTGTGCCAAGTTTCATCTGAATTTCTGTTTGACCTGTAGAGCGCGAACAAAAAAAAAAAAAAAAAAACATTCGATTTTTCAAGTACAGTGAAATTGAGTCTTCTCTACGCTCATTCAATAAGTATTATATTTTGTATTTGTCTTTTGTATTTATTCATGACTTTTTTTTATATTTATAAACCAGTGTAAAGAGTTAATGGATATAATTGAAAGCCTGGAATAAACCGTGATTATTGCACATTTTAATATTGCTTCTTGCAAACAAGCAACACTCTGTGAGAATGAAGAAAAGTCAGTTATATTGGGAACTGGGAAGCGTTGGAGCCAGAGGTATGTTGATGGTATATGATAAAGTTCGGGCAACACGTTGTTTTCATTTTTGTTCGCACAAAACGATCGTGATTCAATGATTGGCAGTCAAAAGGTTTAATAATGAAAATAATAATAAAAAAACAAATGGAAACAAAAAAATAATGGGCTGAAAATGGCATTAAATATAGGTTTAATACATTCAGCGTATGTTGACTCGATTAAAATACGTGCTATTGAGAGGCTGTAGGGCCTACCTTTATCTAACGCTTGTCACGGACTATAAATAATTCTAAGCGGAAGCTTTATGACACTATGATGTAATATGCATTTTATTTTATATGATTTTATGCAGAATCAAGTCATGTCCATGTTGAAATAGTGTATGTCTTCTCTTCGTTAATAACAGTTGTTATTAAAGATTAAAAAAAAAATCCATTTATTTTGACTCGCCATTTTTTAATTTTGTTATTCTATTCAAATTTTATCATTTTGCGATTCAAGTTGCTGACTTTATAAAAAATGATTTATAAAAAATTAATACAAAAAATTTATAAAAAATTATTATTATCATCATTTTTAATAATTCCATAATTCCTGTCTCTTAGATACCAGAATGCGTGTAAAATGTGAGCATTGTGTTAGTCTAGATAAAAGATAACACTTTTACTATCTATTGTTCTATAACATTTAAAAAACGTTTCTTCATATTGATTTCTTTGAAAAATGAAATGTGGCCTATTTCAGAATAATCAGAGCATGATATAAGAAATTAAAAAAGTTGCGAACCTGCCAGGATTCGAACCTGGAATCTTCTGCTCCGTAGGCAGACGCGTTATCCGTTGCGCCACAGGTCCCGCTGCTGTGCTGAGTGTATAATACCGTTCAAACCCTGAAGGTAGTTCAAGCTGTGATCAACGTTAGTCTCAACGTGTCTGTTTTAATTATATCCGGAGTCTAAAATAAAACCTTTATCAACTTATATCACTCATTCATACTCGCTAAACTACGCTATTATGTTGCTATATATTTATATACCATGTATGCTATTTCAATATACAAGAAAAGGAATACACGAATTCCCAGGTATATTATTGAGAGAAAGAGAATGGGATTGAAATTTCAAAACACTTTTAAGATTTGAATAGTGATATTTAACCTAGTAATTTTTCATTTGGAAAATAAAATTCATGATTAGATGAGCGTAGCGAAGATTTCCATGCGACATTAAAAAAAAAATCGTTTTTTTCCTTGACGCTGTAGAGGTCAGACCAAGTACACAATCGACTTGAAACTTTTTCGGGATCTTCGTGTCATATCAGAATAAGTAGTGATTGTTTTTGAGAAAATTAGGTATATAGAACATTTTAAAAATCCCCATAAGAATAAACCAGCGGAAAAACTTCAAAAACTCTGAAATTGTTACTGAATTACGAAACCGTCAATCATATACATTCTTAGTAACTTTTATATCAGGTACAGGCTCTTACTTTAATCGGATATTAAATACGGGACATTTTAAATACATTTTACTTTTTAGATGAGCGATGGCGAAGTCTTTTTTTTCCAACCTCTGATCAGGTCGCAGACTGATCGACATGAAACTTCTTTTGTACACGAAAACTCATCCAACTTGGAACTGTATAGTTTTTGGAATGAACCGGTCGGACCGATTTTGAGAAATATCACTAATTTTCCAAGTTTCTGAAAACCCCATGAGATTGGGCTGGGCAAGAAAATTTGAAAAATAAAATCTCTCCAAATTAGATAAAATTTTCTGTCAATGTGTACACACAAAATATGATACACATTCACAGAATTTTTTATTTTTTCTGATGAATTTTATTTTTCAAATTTTCTTGCCCAGCCCAATCTTATAGGGTTTTTAGAAATTTTGAGATGATATTTCTCAAAATCAGTCTGACCGATTCACCCTGAAAACTGTACAGTTCCAAGTTAGATAAGTTTGCATGTACAAAAAAAGTTTCATATCGATCAGTCAAACCCTGCGACCTGTGTAGAGCTTAAAAAAAAGAACGCAGACCTACAAAGATCTATAAGAGTGGGATGGAGTCGTCGCTATAGCTTATCTAACAAGTAAGAACAATGCTCAACAATGCTATACACTGTTCAGTAGCATTATAACGATAGTAGTTGCATTTGTTTTGCACGAAAATTATAGATTTTGTAAGTTCAACAATGTCACCGGTACCGTAGCCACTCTTATCTACATCGAGTTCACAAGGGAATCCACTAAATCGTGACAGGCAATCAGGACCTTTGGCTCTGAACTGACCGCAAGAAACCACACATACCGTCCATACTATTAGTATGAGAGTAGAAGCACCTTTTTTTTATGATAAAATAAGTTGGTATATCACTACATCGTGCTTCTGAACTAATCTCACAACGTTGTTATTTTATATTGGGTCTTAAGACGCACTATACTGATGGCTACGATCTATTGGCGTCGGTGGATAATGAACGAGATGATGGGATGATGAGATAAAAGGTTATTTTATTAGGTGTTTTGGATGGTGGAAAGGAGTCGGTCGTGGCCTGTTGTTATCCCAGTATCAACCTGAACGACAGAGGGAAACCACGAAAACCCCCTGTCAGGATGGTCGACCACGGCGGGAATCGTCCCCCGGTGTTCCGAATGACGGTTCAGTGTGTTACCACTCGGCCACGCGTCTCGGTTCTAATGTGTCTTCCTAGTGATAAGTTATATACATTTGAAACTATCTCTACCTCATGCCATTTCCTGTTTCCAGATGTTACAATAGCCTGTAGTCACATGCGTGCTGCTGAATACTTTGCTGAGTCGATCACTTCTGACGTAGGCTTCTGGGGCTCGAAATGTTCAACGCAAGTTCTCATGGGCGAACATGTATTACACAGGTAATTATGAAGAGGGGACGTCCATAAATTATGTCACACTTTTTTAGGCCACTTAGTTGGTCGCAAAACCCATCACTCCCCCCCCCTCTAAATACGTCACAAATTATCATACCCCTTCCTCTAGCAAAAAATTGAAATTAACAGGCGGCAAAGGTGCAATAAAGCATTGAAATCAAAATATTAATTTCTTCATGTATGCTTTTTGAGTAGTCAAACTTAATAATTATTATTTATTTGATATGCATCTCCTATTTCTAGGGTGGGTATATATATTTAAGAATCTGTAAGAATGGCGCCTAATACATTGAACAAAAAAAATGGTTCGTCACACAGTTGCCTCTCCCCCCCCCCCCCCTTGTAACACCTTGTAAAAATCTTGACAACCCCCTCCCTCCTAAGCTGCTATACGTAATTTATGGACGTCGCCAAACTGAAACAAGACAAATAACATGGATATAGTTTTAGAATGATTGTGATGCAAAGTTTGTATAGTAATCTTGATTGTCAGGGTAACACATCTTTCTGTCGAAAACGTACGTCTGAAGTAAATTGAATGGGAATTCTTATTCAAATTTAGTGAATAACTAACATTTCACACTTTTTGTAAAAATATATTTTTCGAATTTTCTCGTCTTGCTATCAACATATGTGTTGAGTAACTTTTTTAAACATATTAAAATGTTTTAGCATATTATTCAACAGGTTATTCAACATATTCAAATTTCAATAAAATGATTTTCAAAAGTGTGTAGGGCCTATACAATCCGATTCAAGAGGCTACTTTACGTCTCACAACACACGAACAAAACAGGACAAAAAGCGTCAATACAGGCCTTTAGCTCCCAACACATGGTGGGTAAACGGTAGCACCGATCAGTCTAATTCTTTTTGCAATAAAACAACAATGAGTATATCTGTGCCTCTACGTTCACTAAAAATCATAATTCTATGATATATCACTTTGAAAAAATCGTAAAAACAATGAAAAACAGTTAGAACCATGTTGATTTTTGACAATTATTTTAAAAGGGTTAAAAACATACCACGAACTAAAGCTTTTCGAGCGAGCACGTATTGAATACTGGTGATCATTTAACCGAAAACTGTATGTTGATACGATGATTGGTTTTCCGTTGTCAACTTGGGCCCCGAACGTCTGCAATCAAGTCGGTAGGCAAGATGTAAAGCGCTTAACTCTCAATACTGATTTGAATTTGACTGATCTGGGATAGGAATACATTTTGATTTTGATCGTGTAGGGTTAGTATTAAAATAAAATCACACACACAATTAACGAATGTTTCGCTCATTTAATTCAATGGAAGTTTTGAAATTATAGTGTCTATATATAGTGAAATATATAATATAATATAAAAACATATAATGAAATGTAGTAAAAAATAGTCCATAGTTGTAAAATATTTTTGAATCAATGACTAACATTCATGAAGAAAATTATTGATAATTGTATTACATTTCACATTATTTATTTATCTATTTATTTTCATTTTCGTCCAAGAGGATTACAATTAAAATGGAACATTTTTAAGCCCAATCATATGGACAGTCAATACTGTACGCCCACTAAGAATAAGTAAACGGATAGGCTCAATTATTTGATTGCAGAATCCATACGCCCACACAAAAATTAAATAAAACTCGCATTGGAAGTTGCACATAGTCCAAGGTATACATAGACCAAGTACAAGGTGGGATCCAAATATGCATACCGGTTTACTAATATATCTCATTTCTTAGCTTTGTTTATGGGCAATAACATATAGACTAAAGATTTATATAATAAGAATATCAAAGAATTCTTTAGTCTATGTTAGGCCTAAAATAGTTTGCTATTAGTTATTTTCGGACAGTCACTGTGGTCACAAATTACCCAAGCTTTGTGGTTCACTGCCATCTAGACAATTATTGTACTTTCTACTAAAGAAGTAGGCCTATATTGCCGTACTATTTTCAATTCAAAATTCATATATGCAGTGATAAATGTGTTGCAATTTTATCAAAATTTTCATCAGTTATACCTACGGAATAGATGATACACCATTAAAAAAACGCATTCGTCTTTTTATCCATAATGACCCTCTGGTTCAGAATAAAAACTGTGCTTTTTTAAAATCAAATTTCAGTGATTATACTGCATGCTATTTTTACTAGGTAACAAATATAACTGTAAGTGGTTTTTCTACATACGCTAGGGGCACTATCATATTTTTTTGTAGAATTTTGTAGATAGTTTAGTCTAAACAGCAATTTTATAAATTGTATAGGGATTGTTAGTTTCAAAATAGCCTGATGGCATTCTCAGAAACAATTCATACACATATTTATAGCATCATTATATTCATCATTTTTATTTTGTCTCCTTTTATTATTTTCATAATTCTTTTTATACTAATACTTCCTTATTATGTTCTATCATCATTTCTTCAACAATCATTCATGTTTTTTTTTACTAAATCCATCATCATTGATCATTGTATTTTTTCTTCTCAATTAATTATTTGATTATTATGATGTGTTTTTGGCCACCATATATATTATGGCATACCGGTAGTCTTTATTTAACAGGCCTCTTTACATCTCTGCATCTCTCCCACCGGCTTGATTGCAGACGTACGGGGCCCAAGTTGGCAACGGAAAACCAATCACCGTATTGACTCACAGTTTTCAGTTAGATGATCACAAGTATTCAATGCGTGCTCGTACGAAGAGCTTTAGACCGTAGTCAAAATAATTTCAAAATAATTGTCAAAAATCAACATGGTTCTACCTGTTTTTCATTGTTTTTACGATTTTTTCAAAGTAATATAATATAGAATTATGATTTTTATTGAACATAGAGGCATAGATATACTCATTGTTGTTCTATTGCAAAAGGAATTAGACTGACCCTACCTTTTACCTACCATATATGTTGGGAGCTAAAGGCCTGTATTGACGCTTTTTGTCCTGTTTTGTTCGTTCTCTGCAGGTTTTACTCACAGGTTGTGAGATGTAAAGTAGCCTCTTAATAAAGATTCAAATGTATATTAATGTTTGAATATTATTCTTTCCAGTGCGCGAGGCGTTATCCTAGTGAGTACTTCATCTTCTGCCCCCTTTGCCCTCGGCCATCTGCCTGAACCCCTATTCCTCAGATTAAAGAGAAGGCGATTATATTGGCCAAATACAGAATGTTATTATTATTATCGTACTTTTAACCTATCTATGGGTTGAGACTTCAAACATGAATTATTATTATTATTATTATATTGTAATTTATAATTGTATTTTGTATTTATATTAAACCCAATTTGCTATAACTGCCGCCTATCATTACTATTAAATAGATATTATACTGTTATGGTCAGTAGTATTATCTCACAGTCCAAAATAATGTTCAACACAATTATTTTATTATTAAATTGCGTTACACGGGCAAATTAATGTTGTTGGTTTTGAAATTTTTTTCCAATTGAGAAATGGAATACTGTTAAATTATGCTATAGCCCAAATTGATGCAAATATCCCTTCCATTGAACTAATGAAATCGATGAAATTACACAATAAAATGAATTCAGTTTGCTAACGTTAGGCCTCGATCTTTGATCTGCTGGTAATTCTTCTCTACCATTTTTTCCATGAATGTTTTACCAATGGACGTTGAAAACTTGTTTGAATATGTAATCGCATGCTCACTATACAGTGTTGTCAGTATCTATTTTGAATTATATTACTGGACCCTTATTCTCGAGATTGTGAGATTGTGAGATGAGATTATTTGGGTGGAATTCTGGTAATCTCACTGAAAATGGCTGATTGGTATTCTCGAAACACTAATTTCATATTTCATGGCATTCCACATTTCACTTGAAAATCTCACCACCCATTTGGTTAGTGAAATGTCAAAGTGAGTTGTAAAATATTGTACATAGCACTCGAGATGGCTGTGCATCACTGCCACTAGGATAATCAACTAGGGAAGGCAGTGCATCTTATTTGTTTACATTCTCACGGGCTGCTATTGGCTATAATCTGCTGGCCTCCTAAAGGGTATCTCTCATATAATAAAAACCACAGCCTTCTTTAATCAGATCATTCTTCTCTGAAAAGAATGAATAAAGAAGGCTGTGATAAAAACAATTCCATTTCATATTTCACGATTTTTCAACTCGGGAATAGCAAAACGGTGAGAAGTGAGATAAAAAAGTGAAATGAGATAATAATGTCATCTCATTTCACTCATCTCATCTCATAATCTCGAGAATAAGGGTCCTGGTTGAAAGTCACGTACAGAGCTAGAGTGGACGAGAAATTAGGGGAACCGACAGGCCGTGTATGCGAAAGTCAAAAGTCAATGCGAGACGCGGCTACTATAATCGAAAAGAACACACTATTTTCTCCCCTCATTATTTTTGGAAGATATATATATATATATATATATATATATATATATATATATATATATATATATATATATATATATATATATATCATTACACATAAGAAAATTAAGTCTGACATTGAAAAATAATGACAATCAAATGAAGAATCAAATTCCAAAATTTATATTTATCTCTATTCACAGACAGATGGTTTATATTTATGAGACATTTTTTCTCTGACATTCATTTAGAACTTTAAATAACTACTCATGCCTAATACTAGATTCTAGCAACGTCATCTAACGTATCTATAGATAATAAGATCCAACCTAACCACCACGTTATCTTCTTTTTTTTTTAATAACATCGAAACTTGATACAAAATCATTGTTCCCAATTAAGGCCAAGGATGAAAGATAGTATCGTTTGGATGGGGCACCACAAGGGCGATCTTACCACCCCATTTTGATTATTTAAAACTAATGGTCTTCAACACCAGGACTGCGCTGTCTGTGACCATATTTTTTCGCCGTAGATATAAGTCTTTCAGTATATGAACACACGAATGTTGATATCTTCCACTTTGAACTAAGTCTCTCGGGCAACGATCACTTCTTTCCACGTTATCTAACGTTTCTAACTATGTTAGACAATAAAGTCTTGGCTAATTACTCACAAAATTATATTCACTTATTCTTTTCATTTCAGTCATATAACGTCACGATAATTACTATAGGCCCACATTTATAGACCTGATGTTTAAATGGTCCAAACGAATACTTTTTTTTATCAACATTGATACTTGATTTAAAAAATCCCCAATTGAGTCCACGTATGAACGGTAGGATCGTTCGGACGGGGCATCACAAGTGCGATATCACTACTCAAATAATAATAAATAATATGAATCATTCGACTAGAGCAATTATCCTAATCAAGGATAATATAAAGGAGAATAAACAATCAAAGCATTTGCATGGGAGAGATAATCTTCAATCTTATCAACTTGATTTTTTTTTATTCTTTTTTTTCAATTCTTCTTCGAATACAAACAGAAATCCAGAAATATGTAATCCTCAATCTTATCACTTGATGTTTTCTCCTTTCTTTACAATTCTCTTCTCGAATACAAACGAATACAAAAAGAAATCCCAAATTACGTAATCAATCTGGAGAGGATAGACTCAACAATTTCAATTTGAATATCATTTTATTCTTGTTCATACAACACATATTCTTGTACAATCACATTGTATTCTTGTACAAACATACATATAAAAATAGTTTCATAACAATATCATAATACTAAATTAACAATACATGGAACCAATATCTCGACTCTATAAATATATACATCAATTTTAAACGAGTCAAGGTAAAATGGAATTGATCGCAAGAATTTAATTTTAATTTTAAGAAAGAGATTTCAATTGTGATGTTTAATCTTAATTTAGAAACAAGAAGCCCGCGGAAGAGAAAAACTCTTGTGTGCGGGCTGTCTGAAATAATATATGTCGAAATGGTAAGTTGCGATTTTAGTCTTGACTTATCATTATTATTAATCAATTTATTTTTATTCATTTTTTTAATGATTTATAGAATGTGAGATATGAAAATGATAATATATGGAAAACACAAAATATGATGTATGCAACATACACACATGCAACAGTCTCCACTATGATGAAATCAAGTATTACAACGAGCTAGAAATTGTTCGCGATTATACCTGACATACCCGACGGGCGACCGATCATTGACCGTAGTTTTGACAGACGTGTTTTGAGGCGCTACGAATGGTTGACACCTAGGCCTACCATGAGCCCAAACAGTTAACATCATTAGCTAAACAGACAACGTTCTGTTTCCGTGAGTATATCCAATCAGAATGTAATTCACCATATCCTGTGATCCACCGTCTTCTTGACGATCTATGATATCCATTTCGCGTGAAGTCTCGAGCGAACGTCTTGCCTATAAATCAACATTATCGGTCGGGTGAGTCGATCCTCCAGTACTACTTATAGTACAGTTCACTTGTAGGTACCGGTATCATGACCAGGAGCTGTTCTTGTAGCAGGTAGTTAGTCGGTGTGTTGGTTACCTTGCTAGTAGTGGAAGTTTGGCAAGGGGACCACGTGAATTCATTCATTGAAAATTCATTTTATATCAGTTTTACATTTATTAAATGCAAATATACGGTCTGCATTTATTGTGTACGTATGATCTTATGTATATCGATCTTTGTGTAATTTTAATAAATGTATAATTTGAATTACATGATCTCATATGAATGAACATATATTTATATATGTTATGTTTATACATATCTACATATATATATATACATATAGGCCTATATATACAAATATATATATATATATATATATATATATATATATATATATTTATATATATATATATATATATATATGTATATATATATATATATATATATATATATATATATATATATATATATATATATATATGAATATATATATATATATATATATATATATATATATATATATATATATATATATGTATATATATATATATATATATATATATATATATATATATATATATATATATATATATATATATATACAGGTATATATATATATATATATACATTTATATATATATATATATATATATATATATATATATATGTATATATATATATATATATATTCATATATATATATATATATATATATATATATATATATATATATATATATATATATATATATATATATATATAGGCTATATGTATATATATATATATATATATATATATATATATATACTATATATATATATATATATACATATATATATACATATATATATATATATAATAAAACGTGGTATATTATTTCAAGTATCAGCATGTAATTTGTGTATTGATTATAAAGGAAGAAATGGTGCAACTGAGAGTTTCATGAATTGAGAAGAAAATGAGAACGAAGTAATTCGTTCGACATTCTAGTTTCATCATTTCGGGTTTTCAAGAAGATGTGGAGGTTGGTTCATTCAGTTTCCTTGCTGATAAACGTGATAATTATTCTCGGTGAGTGAAGTGACCTATAATAATACAAGTTACAGTGGGAAAAAGCGATAATTTAAAACTTTGTTCGAGTTTCAATATGAATATAATAATGCTAATACTTTATTTAGTGGGACTACTTGACTTATTACTTCACACGAACTACTGTTTTCTACATTCTTTCTGCACTAATGCTACGGTGATTTTGTAAACTATAAGCTTGAATATAAGCACAGTGTAATAATGTCTTTTTCACGGTCTATCAAAGTTCGAGAAATTACCTTTTTGATTTGTCAAGTACATTAGTCAGTTCAAAGTGTTCTTCTGTTATTGCAGAGAGAGAGATATACACAGATCAACTCAAATGTCAAATCTATATGGTCTACAGACGATCAAATTTGTGTGCTCTATATAGGTTTTTGGAAAAATAAACTATAGAAATTGTATGTTTTCGAAATTATTATTAATATTTTGGTGAATAATCATAATGGAAATGTGGAAATGTATGCTGTTCATACAAAAAAATAATAACTAAGAAAATGTGATGAGATATTACGTCGAACCAAGATGTTTGAACCAAGATGTTTGAGCCAAGATGTTTGAACCAAGATGTTTGAACCAAGATGTTTGGACCAAGATGTTTGGACCAAGATGTTTGGACCAAGATGTTTGGACCAAGATGTTTGAACCAAGATGTCTGAACGTTACCAGAAACGTTTCACACGGTCTCAACATTTTAAAGTTCATCCATGTACAGTTTCAATTATACTCTCTACAGTGCCATATTGTTTATGCCTCACAGTTTCACTGAACGACTGTTTAACGACTGAGACTGCCCAGGAAAGTCAAGTGGTGGACGTTGGCATCTGTATTCTTGCAACAGAGAGTATTTGTCCGGATAATAAATACGTGCAATTTTATCTTTTTACGAGGTATTTATTCAACTGTCTAAAATCTAAATAATGTAATATTTTATTTATATTGGGTTTAACGGCGCACTATACTGATGACCACGATCTATTGGCGTCGGTGAATGATATATGAGATGATGAGATGAAAAGTTTTTTTATCCATTGTTTTTGGATAGTGGGGAGGAGTTGGTCGTGGCCTGTTGTTAAGGAACCATTCCAGTATTGTCCTGAACGAGAGGAAAACCACGAAAAATCCCTGTCCGTATTTTCGAACATGGCGGGAATCGAACCCCGGTCTCCTGAATGACATTTCAATGTATTAACCACTCGGTCACTCGACTCAATCATATGTTAGGCTATTAGAGTTTTGTTTGTTAAACTTGTGTGCGATAGAGGTTGAGTTCTTTTTTGAAAAAACTA
>OZ023326.1:82139943-82162443 GCA_964007535.1 Brachyptera risi
TCAATATTTGAAATTCTGATTTGCCTGTAATTCCACAGTTTTCCCAATTTCTTTGGCCAAAATGTGTCATGTAACTAGATTTTGTCCACATTATGGAATGAAAAACTCCCCCATCTAGCGGTGGTTACTGGAACTCTTTCAATATCATCCCCTTTTCACTTTTCAACCCACAACCAAACTTTTGAACGCACATCGAACTTGGGTCGAGCATTTCGAAGACAAACATTCTCAGCCAAGATGCGGGCTCTTAAGCAACCAATAAAACAATACATTCTGTCCACCAGGTTACTTGATCCTAGGTGACTACAATGTGATAGCCGTGGACTGGAGGGACCTGGGTCGAGGCCCGGCCCCGTGTTACCTGTATGCCGTGCTCAATGCTCCGCACGTGGGTAAATGCCTTGCGCAGCTCGTACAGTGGCTGCGCGATGCGAAGGCTGAAGACATACACGTCATTGGCTTCAGTATGGGCGCTCATATAGCTGGCTTCGCAGCCAATAATCTGAGGCCGTATCTTCTGCCCAGGATTACTGGTACGAAATATTCTAATTTAATTTAATTTGACAATTGTTAACCGATGAATATCAGAGAGGAAATAAATTTTAATATATAAGTTGAGTTACATTTGTCTTTTTTCTATAACATCGACACAGAATCATTGTTGCCCAATCTGGGGTGTGGATGAAAGTTCAAGATTTTGTTCATTATAACATGAATATCATGTTGACACAATATATCTTTCACCGGTGAATGTCAGCTATTCACGGGTAATAATTTTCGAATATAAATTAGAGGTACATTTATCTTTTCTTCAATAACATCGAAACTTGATATAACATCATTGTTGCCCAATTTAGGCTACGGATGAGAGTTCAAGATTATATGTTCATCATAACAAAAATATCACGTCGATGCCATATCTGAAAAATAATACCAGTGATAAAATAGTATTATTTTCAACTTGAAATATTATTATTATTATTATTATTTTATTATTTCCAACTTGTATTTCAGGTCTTGATCCTGCTTTACCGTTAAAAATAACGTCGAATATAGATTTGAAACTCGACGCCGGCGACGCTGTTTTCGTCGACGTCATACATACTAATGCTTTCTTCAAGGGTAAAGTTGAAAAGTGTGGTCACGTCGACTTTTATATGAATGGCGGTTCACAGCAACCTGGGTGCAGGCTCTTCGAACCAGGTAGAAGTTATACTCAGTCAGTTACAAATTCATCCTCAAGCTTGGCCCCAACTCCGAGTTTTTTGGGGGTTGGCCGACGAAATTTCGGCCAAAATTCGGTCACCGGTTCCCACTCCGATTTTTCTATGGCAATATCTTTCAAATCTGAAAGTTTGTTCAGATCCAAAGGTTGATATGTAGACCCTACTTTGGTTCACATTTATCTTTGGAAGTAGTTGAAAGTATTTGTCCAAATAAAATATTCAAGAATAGTTTTCATTCATGAAATAAACCATAAATGAATTTATATCACAATGAATAAATTAAATCAATTGACGACTAGTGATTAACCCGCCCACAAACGTCAGAAAACAAAACATCCAATCAAATGGGCTTTGTTATGTGGGAAATTTCACATTTACCTATCAGAGTATCTCTAAATTCCCACATGAATTATAGATCTAGGTGGCCTGGCGTTTAGCCACGCCTATCACTAGTGGTCAATTACAACACGTGAATAGAAAGAACATGAACTCCAATGTAACTTCTGGAGAACAGGAAGGCCGTGGCTAGAAGGCAGTCAACATAACAACTTTCTGGTCAAAATCAATTGACGACTCGAAATGGGCGTGGCTTTATCAGTCGGCCAGTTAGATCTATATGATTTGTGGTGGTTTGAAGATACCCCGATTGAATATTTGTATTTCACCCCAGTTCTAACAGCCCTGTTGATTGGATGTTATGATTTGTGACGTCAATGGGGCGGAGAATGCGAGTCGTCAAATCGGCCGTTATTATTGAAATTTAACTAACTATTCCGAAATAATTTTGAGTCGAAATACGCCATCTTGTTACGGTGAAATTCTGGATTGTGATTGGACAAAAAGGGATTTCGGCCGAAATTTTGTCGGGCGACCCGAAAAAATTCGGAGTTGGATCAAGGCTTCATTAGATGCTTATACTGATACGTACCTACCATGTTATTATGCACATTATTTTTTAATTATCAATTTTTATTTTCTTCCAATTAATAATTTTCATTTCTCTTTCTAATTCAATCAGATTAAACATCAGTATCTAGATCATGGTTATATGTTGAAGTTATAATGGAATTATATCAATCAACGTCAAATACCAACTATTGTTCATTATTATTTTGGGCCCGGATTCACAAAGAGTTCTTTACGTATGGACGTGCTAATCAAGTTAGGGCCATTATTACTGAGTTGGGACCAAAATTGGTCAGTGAAATGGTTATAAGTTGAAATTAATATTGATTCTAACTCAGTAAGATGGTCCCAACTTTAGACGTCCTAAAGAGAGGACTCTTTGTCAATCCGGGTCCTGGTACATTATGTACAGAGTTTATCTCGTACCATTTCAATTACATTTCGGTCATTTTGCTTCCGGGTCACACACACACAGCCGTCCATGAAGACTTCATCTCTATCACCCTAACACGTGACTTGGTGATGCTACTTGCGTGACAAGCATGATAAAAACGTAGCCAACTAAAAACTAGAACCAGAGGCAAAAATGGACTGAGAAGGGTGGTCGAGTGGCTATCACACACTAAACCGTCATTCAGGAGATCGGTGTTCGATTTTCACCACGACCGACCATCCTGACAGAGATTTTATTTGTGATTTTCCTCTGTCGTTCAGGTCAATAATGAAAAAAAAGGTCAGACAAAAAACTGAGACTGGTGGTCGAGTGGCTAGTATCACGCTGACTCGTCATTCAGGGGACTGATGTTCGATTTTCATTATGGTCGACCATCCTGACGGGGTTTTTTCGTGGTTTCCCTCTGTCGTTCATGTCAATAATCACGACCGACCCCTTTTCAACTATCAGTAGGGAGGAAATGGGGGTTCTGGCACAGGAGCAAGATGGCCGCCAAAGTCAATGACCTCTGACGTCATCCAAGATGGCGGCCGGGGTCATTGACTTGTGACGTCATCGAAGATGGCGTCATCCAAGATGGCGGACATCATCCAAGATGGTGGCATCCAATATGGACGACATGACGCCATTTTGAATTCCCACGCCATGTTTAATTTCAAATTTCCCTCTTTTTTTTCTATCGAGTCCCATTTTGAAATTTCATTTAAATCGAGAGCGCGCTCTAGCGGCAAATTCTCGAACTCGATGTTGGTGCGCTCTATTAGCGAATTCTCGAATTAATTAATTTCAAATCTCTCGCTTTTTATTTGTCCAGGTCCAATTTTGAATTTGAATCGAGCGCACGCTCTAGCGGCAAATTCTCTCTCTCTCTCTCTCTCTCTCTCTCTCTCTCTCTCTCTCTCTCTCTCTCTCTCTCTCTCTCTCTCTCTCTCTCTCTCTCTCTCTCTCTCTCTCTCTCTCTCAACTCGAATTAATTAATTAACTAATCATTTTAATACAAAATATTCTTCCCGTGCGATTCGAACGCGGGATGTTCGCATTATGAGCCTGGTATCTTAACCACTAGACCAATGGTCCAGTAAGAATCCTGTGTGTTATTATTGAATATAAGCTGAAGTATCTGACGTATGCGAAACAAGTCTAAGCTTATAGATGTAAGTGATGACGTGAGTGATTATATTTTCGCGCCGATTCTTGAATAATATTTCTATTCTTATAACGTGCGTATTTTCAATTTAATCTGTACGCCTGTTGAAAATAATTCAACCGATTCAATATTTTCAATTTTTTATATTCAAAATGTATTTATTCATACGCGGTAATTTTGAATTAAAATTTCTATTCATACAACGTAACCATTTCTGATGTACTCTTGACGCAGTAATTTCACATTCTATTCTCTATTCCAAAAAATTTTGTAATAAATTCATTAATCTGATATTTTTATATTTGATTAGATGTTACTAATAGAAAATTATTTCCTGATCCATTAAAATTGATTTTTCTAAACTTTAACTTGATCAATATTTTTCTACAACTGTATCCTTTTCTGGGCTATGTGAATGTAATTGTTTCTAACCGATATATTCATAAAATAACTATTTCTTTAAATTCTCAATAATTTCAAACTTTTCTTTCAATAACCTAAAATTATTCAGTTCAGGAATGGGTAGGGAAATTAAAATACAGCGGTTGATTATTTCAACTTCACAATTTTATTTTCTCAGAATCTCAAAATATAATCTGATTTTAGACAAGAATATTCAAAATACATAGTTAATCAACCTCATCGCAAGTCATCTTGAACAAAGGACAGTTTGGACTCCATCTTTTATGTTCCTCTATAGGATTATCTGAAATCTTCCATTTATTCAAACCAATTGAACAGTACGGGCACATGACCGAGAACCGAACTCAAGAGGTAAATGTTAAATTTTGAAATGACCATGCGCATACGAGTGGATACCATCCCGTAGAATGTAACGTTTATCGTCAAATAGCGAAATAGTGACTTTACGTTGCATAATTGTGAAGAGATTGTGATCAATACTACGTATCGAAAACATCTCTTCACTCTGAATCTGTTTGAGAAATAAAGATTTGTGGTAATCAGAGTGTCGAATTTTTTTCCCAAGGGTAACCTTCGCTATCCCTTCTCCTACTTTTTTGCTAACTCCACTGTTCTATAGAATCGAATACATTTTCGCTCTCAAACCGATAAACTCCTTTACTGGTCTACCATCCATCTCATCTTTAAATTTGCCTAAAACTTTTTTATTCTTATTGCTAAACAGCGCATGATTCTTTGGGAAGTTGGAAGTATCGAAAAGGTCTTCATCAGCTTGCATATCTTCGAATAAATCTTTAGTTTGAATCTCATAACATAGTGAGTCTGTGTCTGTGAATAACAATTTGATATGCTCCCCATATTTAGATTTAGCATAATTGTAATGAAAATCATACATCACAGTTTCACTAAGTATAGTGAGCCCCGCGTAGATGGGACGATTTAGGAAAAGTACAGGTTTTTTGAGTGAACAGCTACTAGATCATTGTCAAAAATTTTGAAACTTTCAAAAGCATGGGAAGCATATTCACTCGTTTCATATCTACAACGTTGATGCGCTTACACATATATTCCATGGTTTTACCGAAAACCGCATTATTCATAGGCTTGAAAAAATCTTTCTCAAAAGTTGACATCAAAATTGAAATATTCTGTAATCAAAAATTTGAAAATAATTCGAAATAACATAATCATCACTCATTCAATATTTTCTGTAATCATTCTAATTTTTCAGTGTCGTGATATAATGATGTGCATCTATTTCCTAGATGCTAATTTTAAATATTCCATAATGAATCATTTTAACAAGTTTCAAATAATTTTCAAATTTCATTTCCTATTCTTCAATGAAATTCTATTCCGAATTTGTTCTCATCAATCCATTCTCTCATAGTCAAGTTCCATTCTAAGTAGCCATCAATTCATATTTTTCCAATCGATTAGAATTAAATTACTACCCATAACTCTTTCGGAATTGACTAGATATTCTAATTGATGTATTTCATCATTTATATATTTATCAACTTCCACTATGAAAATATTATCAACTGTTCACCTCATAATAGAATTCAATCCATTTCAATTTCGCATTTTTCAATCGATGCATTTCAATTATTTTCTGATGCATGCTGATTCTCATATTTTTTCTAACCTTTTGAAATTATCTGGGTATTCAAATTGATTCATTCCAACGTTTATATATTTTTTCGAACTTCCACTTTGAAAATATGATCAACTAATATTTTTTTCTATCCGAATACAATTCCTATTTTACTGATAATAGTCGCTAACTACACACAAATATAAATTATCCGACATTTATTTTCATGATCTACATCATTTAGATGAATCGTTTTTTCAATTGTGGACGTATGATCTCATGAGAATGTCATCAAAAAATTCAAACCATTCCACCATATACATGAAATAATTTCTCAATTCAAAGACGAAATGAAGTGTAACTGTTACTAAGAAATTAATAATTATTGATCAAATAAGTTTACTGCGATTGAAATGAATCTTCTCATATTAAACTTTCACTCATTCATTATAGTTTCCAATTCAGGGTATCCATCTCAATTAGTAACGACAAACATGTTCCGATTAGCTTATTATGATAATAGATTTCAGCGTCGAATATAGTAATATATTACACTCAATCATATAGAAATTATTTTGAAAATCAATCACATTCGAGCTCGAATAAAAGTCGTGATGAGTAAGAAACATAAATATCACTGATGCATAACATTCCAAAAATGCAGACATAGCTATATAGAATGATGAATAAATAAATCATGTTCAATAAAGTTGGAATATCTCGATATAAATTAAACCTACTAGTTTACCTCTAATATAGTTATACCTTGTATCAGAACTGATAGTTGAATGATATTTCTAGTATATGAATTAGTGGAGTATCATATCAGGAAATTTTGATTGGATGGTACTGATAGAGAACTGTTACTGATGCGTAGTGATTTCAGAACTAAATTTCTATTCTCATGACGTGGATAATTTTTAATCAGCACCATGAAATTATTAAGTGCTCATCCCACCTTCCAGAATCTGAAATATCTTTTCATTCAATGCTTTCACTTATTCAATATTTTTTCAATCTGAATATAATTCCCATTTCACTGATATTGAAAGAGCAAGCAAGGTAATGATTTTCAAAATAATATGCTTCTAAATGTGTGTTGACTGTATTAGGATCGGAAGTAATGATGATATACAATATTCGGAACACTTGTCTTGTACTAACACGTTTGATTTGAGCCGAGTAAACCTGAGCTTGCATTTTATTATAATAACAAATAGAAAGAGCTGGCACTATGAAACCAATAAAATGGATGCTGTATCGGCATAATAGCAACTCGATATAGGTAGCTAGTGTAAGAACTTGTGATATGAACTCTGATGCTCAGAATGTGATGATAAAATATAGTCGAATACATAATAATATTCAATATTTTCAAATTAAACCACTTCATAACATTGAGAGAAACAGAAAAACTGGCTTCCATCTGTTATCGTATCAGTTAGTACGCAACTATATTCAGTGTGCATTTAATTTTGATGATGTCTGCTTGATTCATTTCCTAGGTTAAACTTCTCAGAAATAATCGAGTTGATAATTTTCAATAATATGCTTTCATAAATTATCACATGCAAATTCAATTTCCTTATTTTGTATTTATTTATATCAGGTTTAACGACGTACTGTAATGATAACTTGGAAATATTCTTCGTGATCAATCTAATTTTCCATAATCGTGGCTTATAGAATACATTCATTCATTCTTTTATTCTCATTTTTCTACGCGTTAATTTCGAAATAACTATCGACCCGTAGGAATATTTCAATCCTGCAGACAATTCAACCTGTTTCACGTAAAGGGTAGCATTCAAAATTCAAATTCAAATATTTTTTTTTTTTATCATTATTATATTCTATCAGATATTACTGATAGAAGATTATCTCCTCACTCATTAGAATCGATTCTTCCAATCTTTTATCCGGTCAATACATTCTATCTTGAATGTTCATTAATTTCAAATTTTATTTGAAACTGTTGGGAAATACATTTTTGAGACCTAATTTCACGCCCATCAAAGAATTTCTATTCTCAATTTCAAATATTCTGTGATAAATAATTTTATCAATCTGATATTTTTATATTCGAATCAAAGAATTTCTACTCTCAATTTCAGAATGAATCTGAATCTGTTTGAGAAATAAAGATTTGTGACTCTTGAAATTCAACGTTCATTCTAGTTGGAGAGCTCAGCGTATGGATGGAACGATGTGCAAGAATTACAGCCTATTTTTTTGAATGAACACCTACTAGATCATTGCTAAAAATTTTGAAACTTTCAGAAGCAGGGGAAGCATATTCACCCGTTTCATATGTACAACGTTGATGCGCTTACACATATATTCCATGATTTTGACAATGACCGCATTATTCATAGGCTTGAAAAAATCTTTCTCAAAAGTAGACACCAAAAGTGAAATATTATGTAATCAAAAACTTGAAAATAATTCAATAAAACGTAATCATTACTCATTTAATATTTTCTGTAATCATTCTGATTTTTCAGTGTCGTGATATGATAATATGTATCAATTTTCTAGATGCTAATTTTAAATATTTCATAATGAATAATTTTCTCAAGTTTCAAATAATTTTTAAACTTCATTTTCTATTCTTCAATGAAATTCTATTCTAAAAGAAAAAAACTTATCACATAGCTAATTTTTAATCAGCACTATGAAATAAAGTACTGCTCATCTCACTCCCAGAATCTGAAATATATTTTCATTTAATGCTTTCACTTATTCAATATTTTTTTCAATCTGAATATAATTCCCATTTCACTGATATCAAAATATCCAGCAATTGAGGTAATAATTCTACAAATATGCTTTTAAATTGATGTCGACTATATTAGGATTGAAAGTAAAGATGGCAAACAATATTCAAAACACTTGACCCATACTGGCAGGTCTGAATTCTGCCGAGTAAACATGAGGTTGCGTTTTCTATATCGGATGCTGTAAGTCTATCAACATCTTCAAAAACATAATAGCAACTCAATATAGGTAGCTAGTGTGAGAACTTGTGATCTGAACTCTAATGTTCAGAATGTGATGACAAAATATAGTCGAATACATAATAATATTCGATATTTTCAAATTAAACCACTTCATAACATTGAGAGAAACAGAAAAACTGGCTTCCATCTGGTATCGTATCGGTTAGTACGCAACTATATTGAGTGTGCATTCAAGTTTGATGATGTCTGCTTGTTTCATTTCCTATGTTAAACTTCTCAGAAATAATCGAGTTGTTAATTTTCAATAATATGCTCTCAGAAATTATCAAATGTGAATTTAATCTCGTTTTATGCTATTCATCAGGTTTAATCTCATAATGAAATTTCATTCCAAGTATTTATGAATTTGATATTTCTCGTGATCGATATCACATCAATAAAGAATATTTTCCGACTCATTGAACCATTTTTATTCTAATCTGGAAATATCTTCTTGATTGAAGCTTTCACGTTATCAATATTTTCTCAATCCGAATTTAATTCTTATTCTACTGATAATAATTCTACTGATGACTATACCCACACTCTAATATAATCATCCAACATTTATTTTTATCATCCGCATCATTCATTTGAATTGTTTCTCAATTTTAGACTTATGATCTCATGAGAATTCTATCAACAAATTCAACCCATTTCAGATATCTATGGAATAATTTTTCAATCCATACATTTTTTATAATCCAATAATAACTGTAACTACGAGATTAATCATTGGTAATCAAATAGATTTACTTTAATCAGATAAATCTATTCATATCAGTCATTTTTAATCAAATATTCTATAATGAATCATTTTAGAATATATTTTCTATTCTCATGATGACAATTCATTCCAAGTATTCACCAATTTGGTATTTCTCTCGATCAATTTGATTTCATTATTGAAAAATATTTTTGGAAACTTTTAATTTGAGAAAATTATCAATAGTTCACATCATAATAAATTTGATCTACCTTCACATTTTACTATCAAATTCTCATTTTTCAATCGATAATTGATCTGATAAATCGATAATCTGACGAATGATGATTCTCAACAGAACATAACTGGAATTATAACGTGGCCAAGTTTTAATTAGCACTATGAAATAAAAAACTGCTAATCTCACACCATAATATGAAATATCTCTTCATTTAATGCTTTCACTTATTCAATATTTTTTTTCCAATCTGAATATAATTCCCATTTGACTGATATTGAGAAAACAAGCAAGGTGATAATTTTCCAAATATGCTTCTAAATTTATGTGGACTGTATTAGGATAGAAAGTAATGATGACATACAATATTCAGAACACTTGACTTGTACTAACACGTTTGATTTGAGCCGAGTAAACCTGAGCTTGCATTTTATTATAATGACGGAGATTAAAGAGCTCACACCACGAGAATTCTCTGATAGAGCGCGTCACTATCAGGTTCGAGAATTCGCCACAAGAGCGCACCACCATCGAAATCGAGAATTCGCCACTAGAGCACAACACCATCGAGTTCGAGAATTCGCCACTAGAGCTTGCTCAGGTCAATTAAAAATTCAAAATGGCGACCGTATAAGAAGCAGAAACTTTGAAATTGAAAACGGCCGCCATCTTGGACATAGCTGCCATCTGAGATAATGGCCATCATCCTGTATGACAACCTCCATCTTGGGTGACGTCATAGGGTCAATGATCCCCGTGACCTTGACCACCGCCAAGGTCAATCGGGACAATGTACTTGACCCCTGCTGGGTCGATGGTCATTGTCCTTGGCGGGGGTCAAGGTCACGGGGATCATTGTCCCTATGACGTCATCCGAGATGACGTCACCCAAGATGGAGGTTGTCATACAGGATGATGGCCATTATCTCAGATGGCAGCTATGTCCAAGATGGCGGCCGTTTTCAATTTCAAAGTTTCTGCTTCTTATACGGTCGCCATTTTGAATTTTTAATTGACCTGAGCAAGCTCTAGTGGCGAATTCTCGAACTCGATGGTGTTGTGCTCTAGTGGCGAATTCTCGATTTCGATGGTGGTGCGCTCTTGTGGCGAATTCTCGAACCTGATAGTGACGCGCTCTATCAGAGAATTCTCGTGGTGTGAGCTCTTTAATCTCGGTCATTATAATAAAATGCAAGCTCAGGTTTACTCGGCTCAAATCAAACGTGTTAGTACAAGTCAAGTGTTCTGAATATTGTATGTCATCATTACTTTCTATCCTAATACAGTCCACATAAATTTAGAAGCATATTTGGAAAATTATCACCTTGCTTGTTTTCTCAATATCAGTCAAATGGGAATTATATTCAGATTGGAAAAAAAATATTGAATAAGTGAAAGCATTAAATGAAGAGATATTTCATATTATGGTGTGAGATTAGCAGTTTTTTATTTCATAGTGCTAATTAAAACTTGGCCACGTTATAATTCCAGTTATGTTCTGTTGAGAATCATCATTCGTCAGATTATCGATTTATCAGATCAATTATCGATTGAAAAATGAGAATTTGATAGTAAAATGTGAAGGTAGATCAAATTTATTATGATGTGAACTATTGATAATTTTCTCAAATTAAAAGTTTCCAAAAATATTTTTCAATAATGAAATCAAATTGATCGAGAGAAATACCAAATTGGTGAATACTTGGAATGAATTGTCATCATGAGAATAGAAAATATATTCTAAAATGATTCATTATAGAATATTTGATTAAAAATGACTGATATGAATAGATTTATCTGATTAAAGTAAATCTATTTGATTACCAATGATTAATCTCGTAGTTACAGTTATTATTGGATTATAAAAAATGTATGGATTGAAAAATTATTCCATAGATATCTGAAATGGGTTGAATTTGTTGATAGAATTCTCATGAGATCATAAGTCTAAAATTGAGAAACAATTCAAATGAATGATGCGGATGATAAAAATAAATGTTGGATGATTATATTAGAGTGTGGGTATAGTCATCAGTAGAATTATTATCAGTAGAATAAGAATTAAATTCGGATTGAGAAAATATTGATAACGTGAAAGCTTCAATCAAGAAGATATTTCCAGATTAGAATAAAAATGGTTCAATGAGTCGGAAAATATTCTTTATTGATGTGATATCGATCACGAGAAATATCAAATTCATAAATACTTGGAATGAAATTTCATTATGAGATTAAACCTGATGAATAGCATAAAACGAGATTAAATTCACATTTGATAATTTCTGAGAGCATATTATTGAAAATTAACAACTCGATTATTTCTGAGAAGTTTAACATAGGAAATGAAACAAGCAGACATCATCAAACTTGAATGCACACTCAATATAGTTGCGTACTAACCGATACGATACCAGATGGAAGCCAGTTTTTCTGTTTCTCTCAATGTTATGAAGTGGTTTAATTTGAAAATATCGAATATTATTATGTATTCGACTATATTTTGTCATCACATTCTGAACATTAGAGTTCAGATCACAAGTTCTCACACTAGCTACCTATATTGAGTTGCTATTATGTTTTTGAAGATGTTGATAGACTTACAGCATCCGATATAGAAAACGCAACCTCATGTTTACTCGGCAGAATTCAGACCTGCCAGTATGGGTCAAGTGTTTTGAATATTGTTTGCCATCTTTACTTTCAATCCTAATATAGTCGACATCAATTTAAAAGCATATTTGTAGAATTATTACCTCAATTGCTGGATATTTTGATATCAGTGAAATGGGAATTATATTCAGATTGAAAAAAATATTGAATAAGTGAAAGCATTAAATGAAAATATATTTCAGATTCTGGGAGTGAGATGAGCAGTACTTTATTTCATAGTGCTGATTAAAAATTAGCTATGTGATAAGTTTTTTTCTTTTAGAATAGAATTTCATCGAAGAATAGAAAATGAAGTTTAAAAATTATTTGAAACTTGAGAAAATTATTCATTATGAAATATTTAAAATTAGCATCTAGAAAATTGATACATATTATCATATCACGACACTGAAAAATCAGAATGATTACAGAAAATATTAAATGAGTAATGATTACGTTTTATTGAATTATTTTCAAGTTTTTGATTACATAATATTTCACTTTTGGTGTCTACTTTTGAGAAAGATTTTTTCAAGCCTATGAATAATGCGGTCATTGTCAAAATCATGGAATATATGTGTAAGCGCATCAACGTTGTACATATGAAACGGGTGAATATGCTTCCCCTGCTTCTGAAAGTTTCAAAATTTTTAGCAATGATCTAGTAGGTGTTCATTCAAAAAAATAGGCTGTAATTCTTGCACATCGTTCCATCCATACGCTGAGCTCTCCAACTAGAATGAACGTTGAATTTCAAGAGTCACAAATCTTTATTTCTCAAACAGATTCAGATTCATTCTGAAATTGAGAGTAGAAATTCTTTGATTCGAATATAAAAATATCAGATTGATAAAATTATTTATCACAGAATATTTGAAATTGAGAATAGAAATTCTTTGATGGGCGTGAAATTAGGTCTCAAAAATGTATTTCCCAACAGTTTCAAATAAAATTTGAAATTAATGAACATTCAAGATAGAATGTATTGACCGGATAAAAGATTGGAAGAATCGATTCTAATGAGTGAGGAGATAATCTTCTATCAGTAATATCTGATAGAATATAATAATGATAAAAAAAAAAATATTTGAATTTGAATTTTGAATGCTACCCTTTACGTGAAACAGGTTGAATTGTCTGCAGGATTGAAATATTCCTACGGGTCGATAGTTATTTCGAAATTAACGCGTAGAAAAATGAGAATAAAAGAATGAATGAATGTATTCTATAAGCCACGATTATGGAAAATTAGATTGATCACGAAGAATATTTCCAAGTTATCATTACAGTACGTCGTTAAACCTGATATAAATAAATACAAAATAAGGAAATTGAATTTGCATGTGATAATTTATGAAAGCATATTATTGAAAATTATCAACTCGATTATTTCTGAGAAGTTTAACCTAGGAAATGAATCAAGCAGACATCATCAAAATTAAATGCACACTGAATATAGTTGCGTACTAACTGATACGATAACAGATGGAAGCCAGTTTTTCTGTTTCTCTCAATGTTATGAAGTGGTTTAATTTGAAAATATTGAATATTATTATGTATTCGACTATATTTTATCATCACATTCTGAGCATCAGAGTTCATATCACAAGTTCTTACACTAGCTACCTATATCGAGTTGCTATTATGCCGATACAGCATCCGTTTTATTGGTTTCATAGTGCCAGCTCTTTCTATTTGTTATTATAATAAAATGCAAGCTCAGGTTTACTCGGCTCAAATCAAACGTGTTAGTACAAGACAAGTGTTCCGAATATTGTATATCATCATTACTTCCGATCCTAATACAGTCAACACACATTTAGAAGCATATTATTTTGAAAATCATTACCTTGCTTGCTCTTTCAATATCAGTGAAATGGGAATTATATTCAGATTGAAAAAATATTGAATAAGTGAAAGCATTGAATGAAAAGATATTTCAGATTCTGGAAGGTGGGATGAGCACTTAATAATTTCATGGTGCTGATTAAAAATTATCCACGTCATGAGAATAGAAATTTAGTTCTGAAATCACTACGCATCAGTAACAGTTCTCTATCAGTACCATCCAATCAAAATTTCCTGATATGATACTCCACTAATTCATATACTAGAAATATCATTCAACTATCAGTTCTGATACAAGGTATAACTATATTAGAGGTAAACTAGTAGGTTTAATTTATATCGAGATATTCCAACTTTATTGAACATGATTTATTTATTCATCATTCTATATAGCTATGTCTGCATTTTTGGAATGTTATGCATCAGTGATATTTATGTTTCTTACTCATCACGACTTTTATTCGAGCTCGAATGTGATTGATTTTCAAAATAATTTCTATATGATTGAGTGTAATATATTACTATATTCGACGCTGAAATCTATTATCATAATAAGCTAATCGGAACATGTTTGTCGTTACTAATTGAGATGGATACCCTGAATTGGAAACTATAATGAATGAGTGAAAGTTTAATATGAGAAGATTCATTTCAATCGCAGTAAACTTATTTGATCAATAATTATTAATTTCTTAGTAACAGTTACACTTCATTTCGTCTTTGAATTGAGAAATTATTTCATGTATATGGTGGAATGGTTTGAATTTTTTGATGACATTCTCATGAGATCATACGTCCACAATTGAAAAAACGATTCATCTAAATGATGTAGATCATGAAAATAAATGTCGGATAATTTATATTTGTGTGTAGTTAGCGACTATTATCAGTAAAATAGGAATTGTATTCGGATAGAAAAAAATATTAGTTGATCATATTTTCAAAGTGGAAGTTCGAAAAAATATATAAACGTTGGAATGAATCAATTTGAATACCCAGATAATTTCAAAAGGTTAGAAAAAATATGAGAATCAGCATGCATCAGAAAATAATTGAAATGCATCGATTGAAAAATGCGAAATTGAAATGGATTGAATTCTATTATGAGGTGAACAGTTGATAATATTTTCATAGTGGAAGTTGATAAATATATAAATGATGAAATACATCAATTAGAATATCTAGTCAATTCCGAAAGAGTTATGGGTAGTAATTTAATTCTAATCGATTGGAAAAATATGAATTGATGGCTACTTAGAATGGAACTTGACTATGAGAGAATGGATTGATGAGAACAAATTCGGAATAGAATTTCATTGAAGAATAGGAAATGAAATTTGAAAATTATTTGAAACTTGTTAAAATGATTCATTATGGAATATTTAAAATTAGCATCTAGGAAATAGATGCACATCATTATATCACGACACTGAAAAATTAGAATGATTACAGAAAATATTGAATGAGTGATGATTATGTTATTTCGAATTATTTTCAAATTTTTGATTACAGAATATTTCAATTTTGATGTCAACTTTTGAGAAAGATTTTTTCAAGCCTATGAATAATGCGGTTTTCGGTAAAACCATGGAATATATGTGTAAGCGCATCAACGTTGTAGATATGAAACGAGTGAATATGCTTCCCATGCTTTTGAAAGTTTCAAAATTTTTGACAATGATCTAGTAGCTGTTCACTCAAAAAACCTGTACTTTTCCTAAATCGTCCCATCTACGCGGGGCTCACTATACTTAGTGAAACTGTGATGTATGATTTTCATTACAATTATGCTAAATCTAAATATGGGGAGCATATCAAATTGTTATTCACAGACACAGACTCACTATGTTATGAGATTCAAACTAAAGATTTATTCGAAGATATGCAAGCTGATGAAGACCTTTTCGATACTTCCAACTTCCCAAAGAATCATGCGCTGTTTAGCAATAAGAATAAAAAAGTTTTAGGCAAATTTAAAGATGAGATGGATGGTAGACCAGTAAAGGAGTTTATCGGTTTGAGAGCGAAAATGTATTCGATTCTATAGAACAGTGGAGTTAGCAAAAAAGTAGGAGAAGGGATAGCGAAGGTTACCCTTGGGAAAAAAATTCGACACTCTGATTACCACAAATCTTTATTTCTCAAACAGATTCAGAGTGAAGAGATGTTTTCGATACGTAGTATTGATCACAATCTCTTCACAATTATGCAACGTAAAGTCACTATTTCGCTATTTGACGATAAACGTTACATTCTACGGGATGGTATCCACTCGTATGCGCATGGTCATTTCAAAATTTAACATTTACCTCTTGAGTTCGGTTCTCGGTCATGTGCCCGTACTGTTCAATTGGTTTGAATAAATGGAAGATTTCAGATAATCCTATAGAGGAACATAAAAGATGGAGTCCAAACTGTCCTTTGTTCAAGATGACTTGCGATGAGGTTGATTAACTATGTATTTTGAATATTCTTGTCTAAAATCAGATTATATTTTGAGATTCTGAGAAAATAAAATTGTGAAGTTGAAATAATCAACCGCTGTATTTTAATTTCCCTACCCATTCCTGAACTGAATAATTTTAGGTTATTGAAAAAAAAGTTTGAAATTATTGAGAATTTAAAGAAATAGTTATTTTATGAATATATCGGTTAGAAACAATTACATTCACATAGCCCAGAAAAGGATACAGTTGTAGAAAAATATTGATCAAGTTAAAGTTTAGAAAAATCAATTTTAATGGATCAGGAAATAATTTTCTATTAGTAACATCTAATCAAATATAAAAATATCAGATTAATGAATTTATTACAAAATTTTTTGGAATAGAGAATAGAATGTGAAATTACTGCGTCAAGAGTACATCAGAAATGGTTACGTTGTATGAATAGAAATTTTAATTCAAAATTACCGCGTATGAATAAATACATTTTGAATATAAAAAATTGAAAATATTGAATCGGTTGAATTATTTTCAACAGGCGTACAGATTAAATTGAAAATACGCACGTTATAAGAATAGAAATATTATTCAAGAATCGGCGCGAAAATATAATCACTCACGTCATCACTTACATCTATAAGCTTAGACTTGTTTCGCATACGTCAGATACTTCAGCTTATATTCAATAATAACACACAGGATTCTTACTGGACCATTGGTCTAGTGGTTAAGATACCAGGCTCATAATGCGAACATCCCGCGTTCGAATCGCACGGGAAGAATATTTTGTATTAAAATGATTAGTTAATTAATTAATTCGAGTTGAGAGAGAGAGAGAGAGAGAGAGAGAGAGAGAGAGAGAGAGAGAGAGAGAGAGAGAGAGAGAGAGAGAGAGAGAGAGAGAGAGAGAGAGAGAGAGAGAGAGAGAGAGAGAGAGAGAGAGAGAATTTGCCGCTAGAGCGTGCGCTCGATTCAAATTCAAAATTGGACCTGGACAAATAAAAAGCGAGAGATTTGAAATTAATTAATTCGAGAATTCGCTAATAGAGCGCACCAACATCGAGTTCGAGAATTTGCCGCTAGAGCGCGCTCTCGATTTAAATGAAATTTCAAAATGGGACTCGATAGAAAAAAAAGAGGGAAATTTGAAATTAAACATGGCGTGGGAATTCAAAATGGCGTCATGTCGTCCATATTGGATGCCACCATCTTGGATGATGTCCGCCATCTTGGATGACGCCATCTTCGATGACGTCACAAGTCAATGACCCCGGCCGCCATCTTGGATGACGTCAGAGGTCATTGACTTTGGCGGCCATCTTGCTCCTGTGCCAGAACCCCCATTTCCTCCCTACTACTATCCAAAAATACCTAATGGAATATCTTTTCATCTCACCTTCCAATCATCTCGTTCAATGTGTCTTTGAACCCAATATGAATGCAAATTAATAAAATTTGATTTATTTTGCAGAGTTTTCGTTATTCTGCAGTCACTCTCGTTCCAAACAGTACTTCGCCGAGTCGGTGATTTCTGACGTTGGTTTCTGGGGCTGGGAATGCTCAGGCTTAACTGCATATATATTCGGAATGTGTCGACCAACGACTTCGTCAACACAAATACTCATGGGTGAACATGTATCGCATAGGTAATATTACATATTCGTGCAAAATTGGGTATTATTCAGTGCCGACTTGTACCAACTTTGGGGGAAAAAAATTGAAATGAAGGAGCAAATAGTTTATGACATAAGCATGCTGGCCTTCAGAGGTTCAATTGCAAATCCTGGAAATCAATAGAAGTTTTATGTTCAAGAATTTCCCATTTGTTCAATTGAGTCACGCGATTTGTTCAATATATTTATATATATATATATATATATATATATATATATATATATATATATATATATATATATATAAATATAAATATATTGAACAAATCACGTGACTTATATATATACTTATATATATATATATATATATATATATATATATATATATATATATATATATATATATATATATATATACTGGAGAGAAATTGTGCGAACCGTATGAAAAAAATATACATAAATATTTATATATATATATATATATATATATATATATGTATGAGGATGATATTATTTGCTTAACGACACCACCAACAGCTAGGTAATACGGGGGTACGAATGAGCAGGTGATTATGAAAGTATAAAGTGATGATAAGTGATAGGTCAGTTACAAAAACCCATGCCTTATGCGGGATTCGAACCCACGCCCAGCGGTGACTTCAGTTTCTCAAGCGGTGCCTCAGCTGACCCAGCTACCGAGGGTGGCCATATATGTAAATATATGTATATATATATATATATATATTTGATATATATATATCGATGGTGTCCGGGCAAAAGGGCCTAACCCACAATTTTTTGAAATCGAGGTTTTGATATATTCCGATAGATTGAATCACGGCGCACATTCTGGTTCATAAGGCGTGGCCTAATTTCACTCCCAGAATTTTAAATTAATGTTCTTAACTTCAGTGGCCATTCGGAACGTTGGTAAAGTCATATAGGCAAAAAGGTTTAAGCCACAATATGAGTGGTTTTAACCCACAAATCAATTTACCTATCCCACAAAACTTGATCAGGGGACTTGGAAACACAGATAGGCATTTGGGCCTAAGTCACATTTTTTGCCACAATTTTGTTGTTTACATGATAAGTAACACAGATATACATAAAATAATCATATGATGAATGAGATAAAAAAAAGTCCAATATACATCATCACAAGCATCATTTTACATGAAAATAGCATTTTGTGGATCGTTTTCTGTTCTTTTAAATAGTTTTCTATGCCTCCTGAACAATTTACTTTTTGTGGGTTAGGCCCTTCTTCCCGGACACCATCGACATATATATATATATATATATATATATATATATATATATATATATATATATATATATATATATATATAATATATATATATGGGTCATTCTATTTAAACATGCAATATTCAGTCCCCAGCTTGTAGCAGCTACAAATTTCATAGTACAGTTAATATAAAAATATCTTTGATTTGCAATCAATTTTGCCTAATACTTGTTAATGGTTTTGGTGATTTTCAAGTTTAATTGGATATCGATAAAAATCAATCAGACATCAAAATGTAATTCTCCTGGCTGTCCCTGGGTACATTTTCTCAAGTTGATGCTAATTTATAGAGATAATGTGTAGCTTAGGCCTATTCAAGATGGGTGATCATAAGATAAGATTATATGATAACTCCGAATTATGCATTCCGAAATTTAAAAAATAATGTTTTCTTACTACTTGGTCTATTTGAATTTTGTCCCCATCATTTTATGTCATTCTACTGGAACTTATTAGTGGCCTAAAAATTGGCGGGAAAAGGTTTGATTTACGTGTAATAGATAGCACCACCAGCTGTATCAATACGTAGTCGAGAAGTTCTGAATTGACGTGATATCATTTTGTTTGAACTTTTTGATGTACTTCGATTTGGGTAAGTAAAATTGTTGCCGTATTTTTGTGAACAGACATTCTCCTGGGTACCACAAGTTACTTGTATTTAATTTTTTTTTCTGGTACAAATATGAAATCTAGTTCATTATGTGAAACATGAGTCTACTGTACCAACATAACCTGAAATATTTTTACCACGTGGATCCTAGGACAATCTGAATGCAAAAATGACATTCTCCTGGCTGTCATTCTCCTGCATATTTGAATTATGAACAAAACAGGAGAATGACACATATTAGTAGATATGTGATTAACTTATTATACATTGGTTCCAAGTCATATTAGAATAGTAATTTATACCCGCATTGATAGCAGAGTGGTAGCATGCTTGCTCCATGTGACTGGGTGGTGACGGTGATATTCGGGCATCGGTTCGATTCCCAGTATCATCCACTTTGAGATAGGTTTTTTGTGGTTTCCCTCTGTACCCTAGTGTAAATCCTGGGCTGATTTTTTACATTTTAGACCCCGACCGATTCCTTCCCACCACCTAAGTAACCTTCATTTTATCATCCCATCTTCTCAATAATCATTTATCCGACGCCAATAGATCTTAGTTCGCCAATCGTCAATCGTACTTTCCAATATATAGAACATGAATTCCATACAGATTAAATGGCTCCTCACCCACCTACCCAACTTCAACTGAAGAAAAAAAGAGATGCAGAGAAGTTACGACAACTCAAGATAAAGTCAGATCCTGAAGCACTTGCGAGGGAAAAAATTAAACGACAAGAAAAGTATCTCAATCGTAAGAAGAAGAAGCAAGTGATTCCAATATCGCAAATGTCTCAGCGAGATCAGAGAATGAAGAGGAATCAGTGGCGACGTAATACAAGAAATCATCGTGCCAACGCCGCAAAATCTAAGAAGTTAGAACAGTTCCTAAGAGACGGTACACCAGTCTTGTCTGATGAAGACGATGTACAAATTGCACACGCACCTGAAAAAGAAGATGGCAGGAGATATGCTGGAATAAAAAGATCTCTCAAGTATAGATCCTCAAAGAACCGCCAATCAGAACGGGAAAAAAGGGCTAAAGAGAGTGCTACAAAGAGTTCCGAAAAGTATAAGAAGAAATACTACCGTTTACTGAAGCTAAGGCAACTGAAAACACCCGACTCAATTGAGACCACACCTAGGTCTAAAGTGAGAATGACGTTACGCGGTAGACGAATAGCAGTTGACATAAAGAAGAAACTTCTTTTTGGAGAAGTTCTCGCTGCTCAACTAGCACAGAATTATAGAGATTCTAAAGGGTTCAAGGTGAAACAACTGTTTGCCCGCGCTATATCGGGAAAAGTTATTCGTAAATACAGATGTCTGAGTCAAACTAAAAGCTTCTTTAAATGTCGCTCAGCCTTAAAGAGCAGCACACAATTAACCTTTGTCTACTCAAGAAAACCTAATCACAGAAGGAAGAATGTGACAAACGACATTGAAATTTTCCTTTCCAAAGATGATAACAGCCGCTTATGCCCAGGGAAGAAAGACACTGTCTGTAAAAATAAAATTAAGAAACAGAAAAGGTTACTCAATATGACTCTGATAGAGTTGCATCGGCTATTTCTAAAACAGCACTCATACAAGGTTTGTTATGCAACGTTTTGTAGACTTAGACCATACTGGATAGTGGATCCTAAAGTAATTGAACGTGATACTTGTTTATGTGCCATTCATGCTAATTTTAAATATTTAGTGGAAGCACTGCATCGCTATCATGTCACCGAAGCGAAAAAGCCAAGTGACATTATAAAAGACTTGTGCTGTGATATTCAAACTGAAAATTGCATGTTAAGAAAATGTAATCTTTGTGAAACAAATTGTGTTGTTTACAAAGAATTTGATCTAATGCAAACCGCATCTTATAAGAAGTGGGTGACAGTTAAGGAGAAGCGAAAAGATAATCATGGAAAGGACATCATAGTACAGATAACAAAAAAAGATGTAATCAAGTGTACTATTGGGGACATGGTTGCTGAGATTGAAAAGTGTTCGCCCAAATTCATGGTTCATACCGCAAATATAAGTCATCAGTACAAAGCAATAGATGAGATGAAGAAAGATGTATCTACCGCTCAAATATTAGTTCATGTCGATTTTAGCGAGAACTTCTCCTGCAAGTATTCAAGTGAGGTACAATCAGTACACTTCGGTGCCTCGCGCCAACAAGTGTCCTTACACACAGGCGTATTGTATTTGAAAGAATCAACAAACCACGCAATCTCATTTTGCACTTCGTCTGACATTTTACGTCATGATCCGCCAGCTATATGGGCCCATTTAAAACCTATACTAGAACATGCAAAAGAGAAAAAAGAGAATGCAA